>WBNO01032407.1:45526-238890 GCA_013400575.1 Peucedramus taeniatus | reverse complement strand
CTAATTCCCCTTAGAGAAATGTCAAATATTATGAGGTCTTTTTGTCAGATCTGCAGGGTAGTGGAGTATTTCTGAAGATGTCAGTTCTCTGAGCTGGAGATTTCTGACCTTGCCTGTCCTAAGAGGACTTGCTGGGTTTCTTTCTTTGGGTTACCTCTGAAGAGGTTTGATCTGACAGCCATGACTCTCATATTCAGGAGCAGAATATAGAGTAATGTGAACACTGGTAGCTTTCAGTTCTAATGCTGGCCCAGAATATTCTGTTTTACTGACTAGCTTAAGTGTGTATTTCTGTTTATTTTTGGGTAGCATGTCCTCTCTTGGTGGCATGTTACAGTTTCTGGGTGGAGGAAGGAGATGGAATAGGGGAGTTTTTGAGTTCTATGGCACCAATATCAGACAGTGTCATTTGAGGTATTGCTCGCTTTTAACAGGTCTGGATAAATTGCAAGATCTGTGTAAAACTTGTAGTGATGTGCTGTCATATGCCTAGGTCAGATTCTGTTACAGAAAAACATTGTAATTTGACAAATGGAAAGAGAGTAGCCAAATAATACAAAACCCAATTTCAGTGTATGAAACCAAGTGCATGATACAAAGGCTTACAAGGTTCAGTATTTTTTCTGACTTCTTTTAGAGATTGTTTGATGCCTCATTAACCTTCTGAAAGAACCTGAAACGACAGATTTGTGTTCTGAAGTTAGAAAAATTAGTGACCTTTGCACTCATTAAATATTTCCTTAGCATCTGCTTGGTACATTTTCAGTCTTGGGGAATTTGATCTACCAAAGACATTATAGTACCCTACCAAATAAAAGATTCCTCAAGAATTTGTACTTTGTGCAAAATAAATCTAGTGCTAAATGCATGTATTTGTTACTTCATTATCCAGACCTAGCAGAAAAGGCTGTCCTTAACTTGTGGTTGCTAGCATAAGGTTACTTGTGGTTTTATTACCACAGAGTAGAATCCTAGAAGGGATATTTGCAGACTGAGAGGAGAAAACATGGAACAATTTGCTTTGATTGATGTTTACAAGTTTGAATTTGAACTGTAACTTCAGTATTCCTGAAGACAAGGCCTTGAAAAAGAGTTTACTGCCTTAAGAAAATGATCTTTTTTAGTTAGAGTAACTTGATGTAGTCCTTCCTAGTTCATTCAGCTACTTTTTAGTGTGTAGAGTGGAAGAAAATGAGTTCTGATTACCAGATAGGCCAGAATGATCTCTCTATCTGGTATCCTCTCTGAACTCACAGAATCATTTATTTTGGGAAGGATCTTTGAGATGGCTGAGTCCAACAGTTAACCCAGCACAAGCCTGTCACTGAACCATGTCCTGAAGTGCCATATCTGCAGGTCTCTCAAATACCAATACCTTTATGGATGGTGACTCCACCACCTCCCCGCTCAGTAATTCCAATGTTTGACAGCCCTTGCAGTAAAGAAAACCTTCCCAATACCTGATTTAAGCCTCTCTTGGTGCAATTTGAGACCATTTCTTCTTGCTTGTTGCTTTGGAGAAGAGACCAGCCCCCACCTGGCTGCAGGCTCATTTCAGGGAGCTGCAGAGAGCGATGAGGTCCCCCCGAGCCCCCTTTTCTGCACCCTGAACACCCCGAGCTCCCTCAGCTGCTCCTCAAGGACTTGTGGTCCAGACTCTTCCCTAGCCTTGTGTCCTGCTCTGGGCTCACTCCAGCACCTCAGTGTCCTTCCTGGATTGAGGGGCCCCAAACTGGACACAGCATTTGAGGTGTGTCCTCAACCACATGTAACAGAATGAATTGATGCCCTCCCTAGGGAAGAGCTGTGTGTGTGTCTGGAGTCTGCTGGGTCTCAAATCAATCAGTAACTGGCTGTATTATCCATGAATTTTAATTATGAGAATAATTACACTGATGTTGCATCTTTTGATGTGTTACATGATGAGAGAACAACTCCAGAGGGGCCTGGCTTGTTCATCTAATGCTCCAATAATGCTACAGACTATTTTCCATCTGAAACAGTAACATGCTTGCTTCATTTAACATCTGCTGAACTTCATGTGTGATTCATTCAACTGATGCCAGCTCTTTCAACTTGTCTCTCACTTGAAGAAACTTTACAAGGTAAGGAAAAAAAGATTTTATGAACATGCCCATCCAGAAACAGAGGCAACAAAGCCTCATGTATTCCTCCTGTTTCTTTCCTTGGGTAAATGGTGATATTGTCAGCTCCCAGAGTCTGAGTGAAACACTGAGCATTTGGTAGGGCAGGGTGTGAAGGGCCACATGTGTGTGAAGGGAGAGGCAGTAGCTCATGTTAAATCAACGGATATAATTGCAGAAAATCTCAGAACAAGAGTTTGTCAGCCTTCCTTATTGCTTGCACTTTTGTCTAACCAAAGATGTTATCTCTCCACACAAATCCTGCTTCTGTGTTGTTCCTCTGACTTGTGGCAATGCCACCACTGTGGCTACACAGTGCAATGACAAAGGCATAAACTTTGATTTTTTACTTCCAAAGTTACTTCTAGTGTTGTTGCGCATTTCTTATTTCTTACATCTGGTAGTAAAAAACGAGCTAGTAAGGAACTCAGCTGAGATCAGAACATGGGTGAGCCATATTAATGTACTTGTCTGGTGCAAGGAAAAGATTAATGCAGTGCTTTTTTTCCTAAATAAAAGGAAATGTAGCTAAATACAAATACCTGTCACATGCAGCCTTGTAGCCATTTGACAGAGCTGCTGCTTTTGCACCCCAAGTTTTTACTCTGAAGTTCTCATCAGCCCCCATGCCTTGTAGATACTTTTCTGAATCTCAGTACAGAGCATCTTTCCTTAATTTATACTTGCTGTTGAATATTTGAATATTTAAGCAGTCAACTTTGTGCAAGTGTAAGTTTTTGTTTTCATTTCTCTGGATTTGAACTGTACATAGCTAGAATTGTGATTAAAATTAATCCAGTGCATTTCAGGCATGCCAGAAATATAGATTTCAAACTAAAAATATCCATCTTAAGCTCAGTTTTCAATTAAAAAAATATTTCTTCCTGATATTCAACTCCACATACATGACAGTGGTAGTATCTGACTGCTGGGTTTGCATTTTGAATGTCAAAGCTCTGATTCCCACTTACAATCATGGCAGCTGTAAAAGCATCCAAGGAACACGAAGGAGATTACAACCCCAAGGAAAGGAATTCCCTCATGCTATGGTATGTCTGCTACAATCTCCTAATATTCCTCTTTGGGGGCTCTGTTTCTGGCTAATGATATCACCTGAATACATTTTCCCGTGGAACATCCCTCTGTGGTGCCCAGGAGCAAACACGATAGGTATCCTTCCTGGGCACACTCCCTGCTCCATTTGATTTTCTTGCCTTGACCTGCAGCTGGATAGCTTGTACACCCACTGTTGAATTCAGAAAGCAGCCCACAATAAGCATATGAAGGCTGAATAATCAAGTTATGACTTGCTTTTCTTTAGGTAGGTAGCAGGTTTTGTGGTTTTATCAAATTTCTGTGAGGAAAATAATTTCTCCTGAGGTTCTCCTCCAAGGTAGCTATACAAAAACAACTTCTGATAGCAAATTCTGAATGAAGTCATAGAGTTTTTTAACCTTCTACAATTGCCAAAGAAAACAAAGCCACATAAACATGGTTTCTCTGATTTACTGTCTTGCAGGCAATCTTACATTAATTTACTGAAGTAGCTTCAGAATAAAGCAACTGTGCTTGGTGGAACACATATGGAGGGTAAGCATCCTGATCTGGATCAGACTTTGCCTCTCTAGTAGCCCTTTTCCCCCATTCTCCCTCCAGCCCTGACACACATACCTAGAGAGCTGCTCAGTGCTTTGCAAATGACTTTGAAAAGTAAAAGACCTACAATTCCCCATTAATAATATTTTATCTCCAGTACAGGTCAGTGAGGAATTGAGCTGTGATTATCATATTCCACATTATTTCTGTTTGTGAGACAATTTAGCCTTTAGCAGCAGATTTAGTGCTATATTCCACTAACAGAAATTTGGATCATTACTGTTGAATCTCAGTTTACCCTTCTATCACCTCAGAAAATATATTGAATAAGTTTGGAAAATTAAATGTTCTATCAATATATTATTATCTACTTTTGATACAGCAGTCTATAATAAAGGGAACTGTGCTGTACAAAAGAAACCAAACAATTACCAGCAACAAGAATTAGTACCACTAAGACTTGAGGAATCTTGAGATGCAAAGAATGCCAAGCAAAAAAGATTGTACAGATGTTGAAGAAACCTTATACGGCGTGAGGAGCTGAGGAGCTTGTGATTTCATTTGATCTACACTGGCCTTGGCTAGAGCCCTTGCAAAAATTACATGTCCATTTAAAAATGATTTTGTCCTTACTGGAATCCAGCTCTTGGTGGTTTTCCTCGATGGATTGTGGTTGGTGTGTGAAACTTTCAATAGCATGGTTTAATCAATGCCAGCAGGGTCAACATGCTTCCCTTATGCCTCTTGTGTTCCAGCTGAGGTTTGAGATTATTAATGGGTACAGTTTTCTGGAAACAACTTGATAGCTATTTTCTGAACTTCCATGAGATATGGCCACTTCTGAGCTGCATTAACATTTCCATTTCATTAATCACTGGGACCTAAGACAGACAGGTACTCATGTGATTTGCTATTTTTTTCCTCTTTTTTTCCCCTTCAAGTGCTTGATCTTGGAAAGCACAGGCATATGAACTGCTTGCATGTTAATGAAAATCAGCCTGCTTTCTCAAAGGAGTGTAACAAATTCAAAACAAAGCTTGATTTTTCTAATATTTTCCACTATTGAGGACTTTTATTTGTGTATCTTCTAACAATGGTTCACACTGATACTTTGTGAACACAGTTGCTGCCTAGGAACAAATGTTTTAATGCAGGATATCTGGAAAAAAGATGTCAGACACTCCTAATTCCAAGCATAAGAGAAATTTTCAGATGGCACAGTGGTTTTATTGGGGAAAATAACAGTGGTTTTATTGGGAAAAGAACCACTTGGAAAGCACAATCCTCAGCGTGTGGGTGGGGGAGAGTAACTGAGAATTTGCTAGGTGGGAAGTGGTCTTGGAATGTTCTTTGGAAGCAAAATTTTCTAAATGTTTGTCTGTCTTAGGGTTGGTAGTTCCCATTTGCTCCATAAGGAGCCCTCTTATGCCATTTCTTGTTGGAGCTCATGTCCAGTGTACAAGAGTTAGGAGCTCCCAGTTTTAGTGATGAAATACAATTTGAGATGAAACTGATGTTCCAGTGCAAGCCACATATGGAGGCAGAGAGCAAAACCTTTTTGAAGCACAAATGTTTTTGGGGACAATGAGGAATAACCTCACATTTGCTGTACATGTTTCTTTGGTGTTCTTATTCTGTAGGATTTCTTATTTTTATCATAAAAATATTCCTCAAAACTTGCTGAAACACCTTTCAGGCTTGATTGCAACATGAAGTTAATTGAGGACTTGTGAACCTGGTCCTTTTTTGTGTTAAAAGACTATTTTTAATTATATGATAACACAATATTTTTATTATCAACTGCTGTTTCTCTTAATTCACTTATAAACAACTCTTTGTGTGGTATTCTTTGTATAAATTCAGTAATCTTCTGCAGACTGTTTTTACACCTTCCCAAATTTATTGACATGCACCTCCCTCAGTCACCCCCAACTTTTGAGTTTTAATTAGACCAAAGCTAGGATCAGCAACAAGTGCATGGCCTTATGTTAACTTATGTATTAATTGTCAATTTTCATTTTTCTGACAGCTGCTTTGCTGCTGAGCAGATGTTTTCCTTGAAGCATTCAGTAGTGCCCAAACCCTTTGATACGTGAGTCCTAATTTAGTTTCATTCGTTTCAGTGAACATTCACTTGTCTCTCTAGTCTGAATTTTGTCAGTGATAATATTAACACCAACCCATTGTGACTTTTGCAGTTTATTAAAAGGATCTGAAAACCACTAAGTTGTATCTTGGGATAAGTGATTCTAAAGAGCTTGGTGCAATATAAAGCTTACCAGTAACTGTTTCCCAAAACAAAGAATTTTGCATGTTATCCATGCTTCCAGGGCCTCTTGTGGTGTGTTGGGTATTTTTACTGCATTAAGAAATAAAGGAAAGAAAATGTATCTTCCTCACCCTTGGAAGCTGTACCAGAGGGGGAAAGCTTTTTGCTTTGCTAACTCTCTTAGTTCATGGGAGAAGATCTGAGCCAGCACAGTATAAATTGGAAGAAAATGTTATCTCAAAGGACAGGTTACCCCCAACCTGATTTCTTTACTCAGATCCCTCCTCATATAAGTCCTCTGTCTTAACATTAGAGTAAGGATGTGCTCTGAACTCTTCTGTTGGGCTCCTAACAGAAAAGAATGCTTAGAAAAGGCTTTAACCTGATTTTCCAAGCCCATGTACCAGAATCAGAAAGCATTGGAACTTCTTTGGCTATAGGAAAACAGAAAAGAAGTGTATGAATTATGTTTGCAAGCTTACCTGAGGAAAAAAGCATTTAAAAAAAACTTAGTAGCCAAAAAACCCAAACAAAACAAAACCCTGAAAAAAATTAGAGGAAAAACTTTCACTGGGTCTTCATGATTTTCAGACATTTAAGGAATTACGTAAATGCAGATTTCCACAATTCAAAGAAAGATTTTTGTACACAGGAAAGATTCAGTGAGGGGGAAATGCAGAACAGGAGTTATGACTTCCATTGAGACAAGCCACCAGTATCAGTCACAAGTATTTTGCTTCCTTGATGGCAAGGCTGAAATAAGCCTTCATGGTGGTTTGTCCTTATGTGGAAAAATTTCCTAGTGTACTTAATGAGGCTGACTTCAAAAGAAGTAGCTGTGGCCTCACCATGTAAATATTTGCTGTTTGGGTGGTTCCTCTTAAAAGAGTAATCTTCATGTCATGACTTCCAGTGCTTTATTGTTTTCCACAACTTTCTGTGTTCTGATTCATTTTGTTTAAGTGCACAAATGCCATTTGCAACAGGCTGTGATTGCTGATGAAGTTTTGGTTTTTATTGGGGCAGGAATGTTCTTACTCAGTTCCTACCCCTCTTATTCAGCCCTGGAACTGAAAAAAAGCCACCAAAGCAAGTCACCACAGAGACCTGGTTGTGTTTACACATTGTCCTAGGAATAACATCATGCTTGTGCTCCAGCCTGAGCTCCTCTAGCACCCAAACAGCTGGGAATTCAGGACTGGGAATGCAGAGAGAGGCTCAGAGGGCATCTCATACTATAGTCTGCTTTCTGGGCTGTGCTCCTACTCAGGCTGTGGATGAGGCCAGAGTTCTTGAGTGTTTTTCTGGGACTAAGGGAATAAATGTGTATATGTATATATGTATGTGTGTGTTTATGTAGCTTTGAACACAAACGTGGAGGTAAATGTCTTCTTCACATTAGCAGAGCTTTGCCTTGTTCCTCATGCTCCCCTTTAACTTTGTGTGCAGCAAGGACAGGAGGAGATGATAGAATTACAGCCCTGGGCAGCATCCTGAGAGCTTGCCAAGCAGAAGAGCAGTTGTTTAGTATTACCTCCATTTAGAAGCAATTATATCCAGGAAAATGCAATTCAGATCAGACCCTTCTAGAGCTTCTCTGTTAACTGTTTCAAAGCCAGTCAATGCATCTGTCATCATTTGCTGTTGCACTCTTGCCATCACCTTCCTGGGCCAAATACCAAAATTGGGGAGGGGGGTCAATGAAAAGGCCTGTAAAATGTGATGTTCTTTAGGGTGCTCAGACTTTCAGTCCCTTTGGTTTCAGGCTTTAGTGAGGAAGCTGTTCTGTGGAAGCAGCAGGCTGCAGTGGGGAGGAAGGGTGGAATGATAAGAAGGAGGCAGGGCTCAGCTCCAGTCACCTGGGAGATGACAACACAGGTGAGATCCCTTAATTCACCCTGGTGGAGCAGAAGGACTCATCAGCTGATGATGAAAGGTGTTTTTTGGGGGAAACAGAAACCCACTGTTTCTTAAGTGGGTTGTGTAGAAGTGGTAGAAACTGCCTGCCTGTACAGCTTGCAGCATTTTTCTTCAAATTATCCACTGCTTTGGTAGCTTTCTACTGTGCAAGAGTCAGACATTTACACCAAGAAAAATGGAAGTAAACAGTGATATTCCATCTTTTGTTTGTATCTGAGGAAGGGTGGTTCCTGCATGTGTTTTTGACATTTTGCTCTGAATTCTGTGGATTTGTTAAATATGAGGATGATTGAAAGATTTACAGGTTTAAATTACTATGTTTTAAAACCAGAGATAATGAAATATGTGACAAGCTTATGTAAGAATATTTTTCCAGTTAATTATAAAAGCAAGGGGTTACTTTAAATATCATTAAATTACCACTGTTGTCAAGTAACAGCAGTTACTGTTGTCCAGTAGCCTGGTCCATCCACTGCCTTTTGAAGGAAGAAAAATGCCCAAAAATGCTGCAAGTGGAGGAGCTGAAACAGCTATTTGCTGTGTCAGGGTAAAAGGAAAATGGGAGTCTCTGGGCTTTTAATTTCTAGGTCTGTTACTAGCATTACATAGGAAAAGGTCAGCTCAAAACTGAAATGCAGTGGCTTGACGTCATGGACCCTAATTGTGTACCACATAAAGGAGCAGGCAGTGTGCCTCACCAAATGTGAAGTCCCATTTAAAAGCTCCAAATTACTTTCTAGAAATCAGTTACTTCCTCTGGAGCAGGAAAAAAAAAAAAAAAGGAGGAGGAAGCATCTCAGAGCTCTGCTGTGTCTCGTGGATGGATGACACAGTGATACATGAGACTAGCCCTGCTCTTGCTCTTAGAAACTCCCAGCAGTGCCAGGGAGCTGCAATGTGCTCTCCTCAAGGCAGGCAGGCTGCCCACATCCCAGCCTGGGAAGGGTTGGCCTCAGAGTGGTGCTTTTGCTGTAGAACCTTCATGGCTCTCTTTGGCCTAAAAATATTTTCTTTATACAGAAAAAAAAAAAAAATTGATAAAATTGGAGCTGAGCTACAGTAAAAAAGTGTGCCTTTAAAGATGATCCAGTGACTCCATTGCTTTAAATTTAAGATGATGAGAAGACTTCAGCTGGGAAGATTTTGATTGATGGTTCAACGTGTGTGTGAGTAGGGGTAAGTAATAAAGAATTAAAAAGGAATGAAAAAAGGAAAATATGAAAAGGAAATGAAAGGTGAGATTTGGCAGATATTTTGGGAGCAATGGAAGAAACAGACCTTGGGGATGAAGAGGATGGAAGGGAAGGAAAAATGGATTGCAAAGAAAGGAAAAAACAAGCCAAACCAAGAAACCCTGAAGGGTTCATAAGCTTCTCTGGAACAAGTAACAAAACTGACATCCTAACTACATAGAAACAGTCTAAATATATATGGCATGGGGTGTGGAACTGGGATGTTGGAAGTGGAACTGGCTGTGTTAAGAACCATCCTGTACAAATGCTTCCATCCTCACTGAGAAATTTAGATTGTTCTGGTCTATCCTGTTCTTGCTGTAATTTAAATTTTGCCTATCTTACATCAGTCAAATATTATTTTGGTCTATGTGTGGCTCATCTGATTTTTCCACTGCTTGTATCATTTACAGTTGTCACTGAATATGGCTAGGTATAGTCTAGTAGTGTTGGTGGAGAGCCTAGGAAAATACAACTTGACTCTAAAATACCTATTTTTTTCTGAAATGAAAAAAGCTTAAAGGAAATGGTGAATAATGGAATAAATCACCATCTGTTAACAAGACTGTTTTACTGTCAAAGCCCCCATTAGACACACATACCACTACAAGATTGGTACACTAAGAGCTGTGTAAACTGAGATGCTGCTTCCCTTCAGTGGAAAGGAAAGATATGCACTGAAGCCAGCTTGACACTGGCAATGCACAGTGCATCATGCAATAATTATTGTACTCAAAGCCCCACTACAAAAATCTAGTTTGGTTAATCTGTCATGTGGAGTGACTTCAGCAGCCCTTGCCTTAAAAGGGAAACATGTGGGAAGATGCTTTGCTGTTATTTCAGGCTAAGGTTTCAGGGAAGGATGTGAAATGGTGCCAGGATAGATTTTGGTAANCCTGCCTTGTGGGCCTTGGAAGCCCAAACTGCTTAGTGTCAAGGCTGGACACCACCTGTGATCCAGCAACACCTCCCAGGGAGCAGAGTATTCCTTCCAGTGCTGTGTCCTTTCATCTTGGGTAGCTCTATAATTTTAAATTATAATTTAAATATATAATTTCTCTATAAATTCCCTTCCTTCCAAAGTGTGGTCTCTGAAACCTGCTTTAACAAAGAAGAAGGTCTGTAGGAGTGAAGCAAAATTGGGTTTGGTTAGAATTTTCAGGACTTCTGAAAGGACTTTAATTAATTTAATCTGTATCACTTACCAGGGTGTATATCTTAAAATCTGCTGTGAAGTTTCCAGGGCAAATGCTACAGATTTATGTCCCAGTCTTCCACTCATTACTTTGAAAATGAAATCCTAACTTGGAGTTTTGTTTTCTCTGCAGTGTTTTGGTCATGTTTACTGAGCATAAAAGACTATGCTCCAAGTGAAATCCATCATTAACAGTTATGGCCAGTGAGTGGTATGGAATTTTGTAATATTTTTTGCTCTGTAGGGTGATGCATTTTTTATGGTGATAGATCTAGTCTGTTATTTTATCCAGAATTAATGAATGGTGACCACAATACCACATGTATTCTCACCTCCACTTCTTTAGTTGAATGGAATTGTATTGCACAAGGGCAGAGGCTTTTAACAGAAGAAAAGGAGAACCCTTTTCCGGGGGCAGGACTGAGACCTGTGATATTCTCCAGCTGATCCATCTCATACACTAGGTCTTTGCCCAAAGACAAACCAGGCAATGTGTTAGGAACAAAAAGGATTGTTTTGATCAAAGGGAGGGAATTTAATGTAGCAGGTGCTTGCCATGTAGTGTAGAGAACTGTTGGAAGATGTTCAGATACTTTGATGAAAGGAAGGAATGCCAGATAAAGAGCACCTAGGTGATTTAAAGTTTGTTATGGGGTCAGTTTGTGAACAGTATTTTCCTGAATATAAAAATCTTGATAAATAAAGAAATATTTTAGTGCAGCTTTGTGGGATGGAGTTAAAAAATGAATAGTCAGCATGTTGGCAGAAAAAAAATGGAAAAACTGAGCTATATGTTGATAGAAGGTACAGTCAAATGCTCAGAACCACTCANCCCCCCCCCCCCCCTTTGATTTATTCAACTTTAAAAGTGTAAGTTTTTAGCAGCTGCACTTTACCTGATGAGATTTATACCTCAAATAACTTCATTTCAAGGCAAACATGTAGCTGCACAGTGGAGGTCAGGAATCTCCCACCTAAATAACTGAGTGGTCTTGCAAGGGAGATCTCCTGTCTGTGCTTCCCCTTGTGCACGGTGCTGTTTGCTTGAGTTCAGAAGGAGATCATCAGGGAATAGTGAAGGAGCTGAAGCAGATGAAAAAAGGCATGCTAAAATAGGGCTAAAAGAATAGAGAAATGTCAAAAAGGTATGAGAGTTCTAGGGAATTTTAGGAGACTCTTAGGAGAAGTTGAGGATTGCAGTCTCTGAGGAAGATAAAGTGGGAAGAGGATGGAGTTGCAGGAGGAACCAGGAAATGCTCTCTTCTTTGAAAGGTTTTAGTCCAGAAGGTTATGGTATGTACATTGTGCTGGGTAGGCTTGTTATTCTCACTGGATGGACACTGATGTGGCGCTGACTGGAGGTGGGAGATAACTGGGAATGTGGAAGGAGAGGAGGAGAATTGATGTGTGCCTGTAACTCCCCTTCGTCCGTACTTTGCCGATGGTTGCAGTAGGAAATCCTGGTACTGACTGGAAAATGTGCACAGTGTAAGATAGGTGTGCCCAGAGTTTTATACAGATAAAATAATCCAGCTTGTTTTTTACCATATGGGATGCTGGTTTTCTCCAGCTTGGTTTGTTTTTTGATCTCACTGAATGAAGCTAAAGGGTAATAAATACGCAGAGGGAGAAATGAAGTAAGAACACCAGGAAACTTGAGCAGGACAGGTTTACTCGTCTGAAGAATTTTCTGTTCATTAAAATAAAATGAATGGCTTGATCTTACTTCCCATAAGCCAAATTTTATTTCCACTAGAATTAGAAAGAGGTTTTTCTCAGTAGCATGTGAGGGTGAAGCACACTCTCTGCAAAAGCACCATTTGTCGTTTACTGCAATTTGAAGATCAGAGACTGCTGCTATGTACCAGAGTGAAAATAAATGGATTAACACTTGCTGAGCTTAAGGCCTAAATCTTTTAATCTTATTATGCCAAAATACATGTGATTTTCCCCCTATAAATTCACTTGTGGTTTTCTGTGTGCTTGTTGCAGGGGCACATCATCGTGTTAGCTGTGCTATAAGGACAATTCAAATGACAGTGCTGCTTCTGGTAGCAAACATCCCTGTAGAAGAAAGGTGCTGGCTTTTGTAATTGTGATGCAGAAGAGCACTTTGTAAATTCATTAGGGAAAGTTGTAATTTGGTTAACTAACAATCAAACTTAACTTGAAAAAGCTCTCTAGAAAAAGAGTCTGAGGAATATATTGGAAGGTAGCAACTTCAGAGATTCTGTCCCCAGGGATAAAAATTCTATCATCAGGCAAATGTTTGTGAGTTCCCCCCAGCATCCCTATAGGCAAAATATATTCCCATGCTTTAAACTATTAACCTCCCTCCTATTTTTAAAGACTTTGGTGGCTGAGTTTACAAGAAAAGAAGGAACAGTTAGGAAAACAAGAGGAGCTTATTTTTCCAATGTAACAAAAAATTAAGACTGTTGTCTGCAGTTTTACCAGAGGCTCTCATATGTCTGTTTATGTGAGATTCTCCAAACTTTTGTGGTTTCAGTGGAACAAAAAATGACCCGAGATTTTCAGATTGCTTTCAGCCAAAGAATACGATAGGCATCCACAGGGGCAGGGGAGCAAGCCATGAAAAATAAGCTTCTGTGAAGCTTGGAAGCCTGACATAATTTTTCCCTGTCAAAACCTTTGGGCTTAGTTCTGCTTTGCCTCGCACCCAGTTGAATCCCATTGATTTTTGATTTTGGATGCTTCCGGTGCGAGCCACATGAGAGCGTGGCCGTTGGTTTGGGAACACTCAGTACTGAAAAACTGGAGAGACAGTGGTTATGAAAGTGTGTGTTACTGATACTCCAGGAAGTGCTACATTTCATCAAGTCTGCTCAGGGAATAGGAAAATGAACTCCATTATTTTTAGGACAATGCCGGATGTTGTCATAATATGTCACAGGCTTCTGCAGCTGAAATGTTTTTAACAACAGTGCTAATGTGTGATATCAGGCTGATGTTGTACAAATAACTAATGTCAGCCTCCGTATCCTCAGCAGACTTTTATATCCGTGTGTCTGCTTGGCCACTAGAGTTATTTAAAAAAAGGAAAAAAAATTCTTTTCGAAAGGAAGAGGAAATAGGAAGTTGCTGAGGAAGCACAGGTTACAGTGTTCTGGTTTGAATCAGCAGGGGGGTATCCAGAAAACCAGAATAAGGAAGGAAATCCCTTTTTGTGGGGAATGGAAGGACACATGCATGCCTGCTCAAAGGTTACTGCTCTGTGTGTGTATATATATACACATTATAAATCATTACCAATATTGGTTATGTAAACCATTTCCCCTACTCTCATATTGAGGGAAAACTGCCACCATCATTGCAATTTCAAATTCATGTAATTTGATCATTTGAAAGATTGCAAAATGGCCGTGTAAGATGCGTCAATTTTTCTTACAGAAGAAAATTACCATAGCCTCATAAAGGGAACATAGGACATTTAAGGCTGTATGTATTGTAATACTGGCACATTAAAAAGAGAATATTTTTAAATACTTGGACTGAGAATTAATAGGTGGTTCATTCTTGCAAAAGAGATTCCCTCCTCTCTTTTCTTATTGTTGCTACAGCCATGATGCTGAGGGTTGCTCTTACCCAACTGACTTTTCTACTCTTGATTACTTGCATAGAAAAGTAGTGACGTTTATTTAGCTACTTTGGGTGAAAACCTTAATTTCTAATTACATTTTTGGAAGGTGATAGTTTGCTCTACTGAGAATTTTTGGTGGGGAACTTGGTATAACCACTACAAATGGCATGGAAGTGTTATTGCTAAGGCATCACCCAAATGGAAGACTCACATTTTGATCTGAAGACCTAGATCTGTGAAAATATTTAAATGTAATACTGTTCTTGAAATTATTGGAAACCCTCTCTTTGTTTCTTTGTGCAGTTAGTCCTAACAGAGTGGTAGAAAGAAAAGAGGAACTAAAGAGGAGGCAAGAGGAAAAAAAGGGAAGTGAATTGGGGAAGAGGCTCAAATCAGCACTTTACCTGAAACCCTGGCAGCTCTTTGCTATCCCAGAACTGTGATAGCTCTGCTCTGTTGGATACTTCACAGTTCATTGTCTTAACTTTTGCCAGATAATGTTGGCAGTGCTGATCTAGTTCTCTTGCACTCCTTCCAGCATGGTGTCATTTGTCTTAAACCTTTTCTGTAAGATCCTCAGTGCAATTATTAATCTTTTCTGCTTTTAACTTCTCACCCAGAATCTGAGGCAATGCAGCCTTTTCTTCTATTTCTGCCCAAAAGTCTGAAGTTCACAACCAGTGAATTAAAATGAATTTGGCCTTTTTTGAGCACTAGAGATACTAGTTGATGATCTCAGATGAAAGTTAACTTTTTACAAATTCCAGGGTTAGTTGTCTGTAGCTGAAGAGCCCAGCCCCATTTTAAGGCCTAATTGTAATGTCAGTAGTCCAGTCCTGCTGCCATACTTGTGTGGATAGCAATCATGTTAATGATTGCTTTCATGAAGCATTTGCATCAAGGAAAACTCCTTGTGTGGGAATTTTCTATTGCAAATAACTGACAGAGTCTTTTCCAAAACAACTTGGATAATCCTATCTTAGTTAGGTTATAGGAGCAATACTATTCACTTGGGGAAAACAAAATGATCTCAGAAGTGGAATCAAGGTCAGCTTAAACCAGGATCATATTACTAGTTGGTTTTGGCTTGAGTGTTGTAATTTCAAGAAAACAATGGAGAGACAGCCTTGGACCTTTGCTAGATAATTGACAAATCTCAGCAAGTTACATTTTTATTTAATTGAATCCATATAATTTGAGAAAATTGCTTTGCACATATCTCCCTGGATATGAGCTCTTTACACTCTTGACCTTAATGTAAAAAACTCCATAGGTTGAAGCTAAACAGACAACACTCAGGCTAGATGGGCTACTTGAATGTTTTGGGAATTACAGTGAGGTGCATCTGAGGTGCTCGGGTAGTGTTTTACTTGTGATAAAGCCAAGCTTCCCTGCTATTGCCAAGAAAGATTTGCAGTTTTATATTTGTTTTCTTTTTTCATTTTTTTAAGCTTTGCAGAATGCACATTTTAATCCCTTTGGTAGAGTTTCAGAGACCTGCTAAAACATTTGTACTTCATCTTTCCTTGATTTGCCAGGCTTCACTTAAAAAATAATGTGGTGAGCTCATTGGCATTGCTGATTTCACATCAGCCCATTCTATTTGTTCCTAACACTGAACTCTGATGGTTTTCTTCCTTTTTCTTTGTTTGAAGGGAGAAATATTTTTTAATGTATATCTCGGTTTGATTTGGTATTTGTTTTTGATAAAGTTATTCTAGGCTGGTTAGTTTTTAGTCTGGTTGGTTTTTGATTGTGGTTTTCTTGTTTCTGCTGTGAAGTTTGCTAAGCAATGTTTTATGAAAAACAGCAGTGTGATCAAGACTCTTCATATGGAACCATGGCTCCCAGTAAAGATGTCTGCAATGCTATTTCTCCATGCCTAATATGTAGGAAAATACTGCACAATTTAAATATAGTTTAGGTCTGGATATGTTCAGTACCCTGTCTATTTGGGAACACATACTGCCATGTTTCTTCTGGCTCTTCCTTGAGTTTGGTCACCTGCATTTTTTTAGACCTCCCTGACAGGTTGGGAGATGCTGGGGGAAGTGTGTAGTGAACGTGATGCCACTTCCCAAAACAGAGCTCTCTGTCAGTTCTCTGCCACTGGGAATTTTAGTGGACATTGACCCAAGTGAGACAGCTCAGTTTCTCTTGGGAAGGTTGTCTTGTTTCTCTAGGGTGTTGGCAGAGGGAGAGGGGCTGGAGCTGGGTGTGGGTATCCTGAAGCAAAACCCCCAGCAAAACCCTCTATGTTTTGGGAAATACTTCTGCCATGGAAATCTAACTTTTCCATTGTGAAAAATTTCCAGTGTGTTCTCTAGCTAAGATGACAATAGCCATGGTTCAAACTGAACTTGAGGGACTTTGCTGTGGTGCAGCAGTTCCACCCTTGGATCACTTTATGATTTGCTTGGCACTTAGCAGGAACTCATCTCAGAAACACCTTTGGGAAATGGGCTGCTGCTACTATGATTGGTTCATAAAATTTCTCATACTATTGAGATGATGTTGCTCTTAAGACCTTCACAAACAAGAAGAGCAAAGCTAGGTTGGCTGTGTAATAGTGGTGTGAAGTCCCTTATAATAGGACAGCAGGATATTGCTTTGAAAGAAATATCTTCTTTTCTACACAGGCCAAAATGGATCATCTACTGAATGTTTTTTATAGTGATTCTGCTGTTACCTCCCATTTTCTTGATCTCCTCTGTTCAGAAACAGTCTGACAGAGCTGGGCCATTTGGAGCAATAATGACAGCTAGTTGTTGACACATTCACCATCAGGCATAGGCAATCTTGACATATCACTCCTTTTCTGTTACTCCTCTTGCAAATGCTCTCTTCTTTTGTGTTGTTCTGTACAACACAAATTTTTATCCAATCCTGCATGCCATCTATTTTCCTGATTTATCTTTCCTATTTGTCCTTAAAACTTCTCAAATTGCACACTTTTGCCCATAAATCCAGTTATAGGGATGAGACAGGTTTACTTTGTTAAAATAATAAAATTATTTAAATTTAAAAATCTTCTATTAAAAAGTTGGTTTGTTTTCCCTCTGGACTTCTAGTTGAATTTTTTTTTTTTCTTGGAGTAAGACTTGAATTAGAGGGAACTGTTGAGTTTGAACCAACAAAACTTTGTTGGTTTGCCTGATTTGGTACATAAATTCAGTGCCTTTGCGGGACTGTAGTTTGGAATCTGCATCCACCATTTCTGTCTTCAAGTTTAGGGCCCACAGAGAAGAATGGAGGCAGGGAGTCCTTCAACTGCAATTTTCCTATCCGTGGCAAAGCAGAGTTGCCTCCAAGTGAGAGTTCAAACTGTGCCTTTTTACAGGGACTCCGAGGATTTGGCAGTGCCTTACCTGTGTTTCTGTTCCCAGCTGCTGAGTTCTTCCTTTTCTCCTCCAGAATTCACCAATAGCTTTTGAACATTAGCAAGTTTTTGGATTTTATTCGGGAAGCAGTTAGCTTCCCAAGTATTTCCTCCCCACTTTTATGGTTTTTGAGAGAACCTTCTAGTCCCCTTTCATCGCCCTGCAGATGAATGGTTTTGTGGAGTACTTGAACAGTGCCAGGGCTGCCAGAAAGAGGAGCTCGGTTTGCCAGGAGGTCTGGCATGTAGGACACCACTGCAGGTCCATTTTTTGGGTTCAGCCCTTTCAACCACAAAACTGGCAGCATCAATTTCTGCAGCATCAGGCCTAAAGCCACGTTTGCCCTGACAAAGGGGAGCACTGCCCAGGTGTACAGTCTGTGCTTTCAGCCCAAAAGAGGAGTCTACAGCAGGAAAAAGGCTGAAACTGCTGGGAAAAGGGGGAAGTAGCTGCTTATAGTGGCTCTTCTGACAAGACAGCATGCAGGGGCCAGACCAGAAAGTGGTCAGATGTGAAGAATTATGTATGAGAAAATTATTTGGCTTGGCTCCCTTGTGTCTTTCCCTACCCAGATGCTTTGACAGGAATTTGTGTGCTGCTTGTATTACAGTTGCACTCACTGCTAGGAGACAGTGTTTGGTTTTTTTAAATGTTGTTTTTCCACAAACATGTGCTGGATTTCCACACTGGGGTGTAAACTTAAAAAAAAAAAAAATTCATATATTTGTGAATATTTTTCTTTGGTTTTAGTCCTTACCTCACTGAAGTTCGAATTTGAGAGTTTCTCTTCCCTTGTCCATCTTGCCATGAGCAGGGAAGGCAGGTAGTCAGCATTCTTCAAGTCTTACAGTGTCAGTAACAACTCGTGAGCAGTAGATGGCACAGGAGAGGTACGAATAAACTGAGAACAGCCCCTGCTTACAAGTTTCTGCCTGTATCTTTAAGCAGTTTAGGACTACAAATAACCAAATTAGGAAGGTTTGTATCTAGCCTGTGGAGTGGCTGTTATGCTTGTTAACTTGATCTTTTATCCTAGATTAGCTGAAGTCTTTGAATTGTAAGTATAATACCTTTTCACGGTGGGATATTTAGAAAATTAGTTTTCTCTTTACGTTGCGCCGTCTGCTAAGTGAAAACCAGACACTGTATAGGCATGGAATAAAAGTTACAGGGATCATATGCTTATGCACTTTTCATCCTTCATGGCTTTCCCAATGACTACATGCTGAATTCTTGTAGCTGTTGTGTCAGGAAACAAATCTCAGGAGCATAAACCTTACACTACTTTCTGCTTTGCAGTTCCCCAGGTTATGATCAGAAGTGTTTCTCAGTTCCTGTGCTGTGTAACATATGTCCCAGGAAGTGAATAGGTATTTCTGAGGACACAAATGCTTATTTCCTTTGACTGAGGAGTGAAAAGTTACAGTGTAAACAGGGCTCCAGGTACTGGGCTGATCATCGCAAAAATAAATACCTCCATCTGTTTCTTACAAGAGTTTCCTTTTTTTTTTTTTCCTTTTCATTTGTGGAGGGGAAAAGCTTCAGGAAGGTCCTGGAAGGGGGAAGCCACAAGGGAGCATGGTCTCTCAGTTTGTATAGGGGCAGGGAACTCATCTCACTTCTTCCACTGACCTGATGCATGACCTCGGGCAAGCCACGGTTCCTCTGTGGGCCTTGCCCTTCTTGCCTTTCACTGGGCATTCAACATTTTGTCATTCAAAATTGTGTCAAATGCTGCTGTTCTGAGCTGATACCCTTTTTATCTGTGCACTGTGTTTCACAGATGTAAAGCAGTGTCAGGTCCTATTTGCTTTCTCTCATTTATATCTTGTTGGGATGATTGCTTGCTGCTGTTGGTACAGCCCCAGTAGATTAAAAAAAAGAAGACTTGATTTTTTTGTCTTTCAAATCTCAAGATGAAAAAACCCTGAGAATGCAGGAAGTTTTCTCATCTCCACTGTGCTTTTGAGGTTAAATGGGTATAAGTTCTTCTATGTTATAATAGGCAGAAAGGGCCTTAAATTTCTCAGATGTTTACAGCAAAAAAGAGAATTTTATGAGCGTGAGGGAAAAGAGAAACCAGGCACAGATTTTCAGGTTCCTTGTGTACAAAATGAAACTTAAAAAAACCTCAACCCCAAACCAACAAAACCAAAACACCTTCTCCCCACTAGATGCTAGCAGAGGAATCATGGAAGAGATGGAAAGATATTGCCAGATTTTAAAGAGGTTGAAAATAGGCTCTGTTTTCTTCTGTCAGTGGAATACTCAGACTGATCTGTAAATAGAGTCTGTTTATCATTAATTGCTGTGGCTCTGCCATTCCTGCCTCCCACTAGGGCTTCCATGAAAAATAAGGTGGTCTTGGCCAAACAAAACTCCATGGTGAAGGAGGGGGAAAATAAACAATTAGCAACAGTCTAGGGCACCACCAGTATTAAAAAAATGCAAACAGCAATGGAGGAGAATGTCCTGAGGTGCTGTGTAAGAGCAAATCAGTTGCAGCAGAAACTGATTAAAGGCCATGCAGCAACAAAGGCTATACAGCAATTCCAGTGTTGTGGATTGTTCCCCAAGTGCCCTTTCAAATAGCAACACAGATGGAACCAGGCTGAAATTCCTCTTGGTGGCAGATGGAAAGTGCTGTCCTGCCTGAGAGGATCTGTCTGGTGGCAGAAGCAGTCACCCACCCCATGCTGGATGAGACAGGCTGGTTCCCTTGTGCCACCCCTGTCCCGGGAGGGGACACAAGCACAACACGGAGCAGCTCTGGTGGTAGCAAACTGAAAAAACTTTTTATTAAAACATCTGACTCCATATTTATATCTTTTTAAAATCCCAGTGTCATTGGAGGGTGGCAGTGCCACCTCCTCAATGCCACTGGGCAACCCAACAGTCCATCAGGTTGCACATCCTCCATAAAGGAATGCAAAACAATGAGTTATTTACACAAAGTGTGTGAGAAAGTTTGTGCAAAGAATGCAAACATCAGAAGGCTTGGTAAAACTTGAGAAAATCAGGGCGACATCCTTGCTCCTTACATGTTGCCCTGCTCCCATGTGGCTCATGCTTTTGGCCAGTGAGCCTTGGCCAGGTTGCCATGTTTGGTTTGGAAACAGTCGATGGGACGCGGTAGGTGTTTGGGTTATGTCAGAATAGTAGGAACAATTGGTATGCTGTGGCACTGCTTGCTGCACAATTGTGTTTATAGCATCAGCTGACCAAGAATATCTTGATAAAAGGCTTTTCAGAATGAACTTTGTACACTCAGCTGATGCCTTTACATTTAGAAAAAGATTGGACGTGGCGCTCAGTGCCAGGGTTTAGTTGAGGTGTTAGGGCATGGATTGGACTCAATGATCTTGAAGGTCTTTTCCAACCTTCCAACCTAGTGATTCTGTGATTTTATTTCAGGTCTTTTTTCTGACTTTTTTTTTTTTTTTTTTGAACACTGATTAGAAAAAAAAAAAAGGCTGGATGAGAATATCCCTCATATTTTTGTTTTAGACATGATGAAGTATTAAGAAAAATACACAGAACTGAATTCCTGAATGAGATTGACTGATGATATAAGTTCTTTGGTTTTCCTTATATGTAATTTAAGCAAGACTAAGGGGAGATAATCGGCCAAGTTCAATGATTTAAAATAATCCCAAGTGTTACCAAAGTTAAAGGCACAGCATGTTAAACACTTCTAGTCAAAGTGCTGTGACTGTAGCCTCCTCTTGGATGTCTATAGTCTATTATAAATGGATTTTTCCCCTGTGTCTAGTAGCTTTAATGCTGATCTGGTAGTGTTATCCTGAAATAAATCTATTAAAAGAGAGAGTCTTAAGAGGCAGCCCTGCTTTCATACACCTAGAAATTGTTCCTCTGCTTCCCTCGTGCTGCATCTATTCTCATTTATGTAGTGCCCTCTCACAGCCATTAATAGCCCAGGGTCAGTGTTTGGATTCTGGGAAATTCCCATTGACTCAACCCAACAGCTCCAAAGGGGAATAGTGTTCAAGTGAGATCTGTTTCTGCAGATTCTATTTTGTCCCTATAGCCCATTAGCAAACTTAAAATTTATAGGAGACTTCACCTGACTCGTAGACAGTGGCACACATGAAGACAGTGCCTGTTACCTGTGGCGGTGGTGGGGACAGGGCACAGAGCTCTCCTGGCTCTGCTAATTCACAGATGGGGGTTCTCAGCTGGGGGCTGATGGTGCAGGGTCAGACCAGGGCTTCACCAGCTACTGTGCTGTTCCTGACTGGCTTTCCTGTGCAATGAGGGAACAGCAAAGTCACTGCTCTTCCCACCCACCCGGCTCCAACCACTTTTTGCTTGGCAAGTGTTTAATGGCTTAGAGACCCTGCCTGGTTCTTTGTGTTTCATAGCTACAAACAGACCAACTTTCTGTGAATTTCTTGTCTCCCCTTTGAGTCTATTTAGTGTTTGGCTTTTCCCACTATCCTGTGGCAGTGAGTTCCACAGTTTATGTTGTCTGAAAAGTGTTTTCTTCTTTTTGCTTTGAGCCAGGTATGTGATGATTGCATAAATGCCCCCCCGTTCTCATTTAACAAGGAGAAATTGAGTTATTTGTATCCTATGAATTTCTCTACACCTTTTTTACAGACTAGTGACATGATCCAGTAAAGATCTGTCTGTATTCCATATTGAATCCTTACCTTTTATAGCCTCTCCTCTGACAGGAACAGAGGTTTCATATCTCTGATTCACAAGGCCACAATTTTCTGTGCTTTTTTGGATTCGAGGAAGTAACCAAAGTGACTCCAGGTTCTACTTGGTGGTTAGGAATGGCTTAATTAGAGCCTATTATTAAGGGTATGTGCATTAATTTGTACTTCTCTACTGTGCAACTCAGGATTGTGGATTTTTTCTTGTCACTCTTCTCAGTTAACTTTAATTCTAGAAAGTACTTTGCATTATTAATTTGCTTGACTGTAATATGCAAACCTTACTGTTTTCCCCCTCATTCTTACCATACTGACCAATTAAAATCCCAACTGCTCCCACAAGGAAGTTCTACAATTTTCTTGATATGAAATCTGAGCATTTATACTTATTGTTTATCCTCAGTGTTTTATCAAGAACCACACTGGAAGAGTACATTCTCTCTTGTTTGATTGCCTTTGCAATCAAACATTTGCAAATGTTTGTTAAAAAAAAAAAGAAAACAAAAAAATCACTCTGGAAAATAAAAAAATATATCTACTGTGTGATCCTTGCATATATATTCAAGTGTCTTTGAAAAAAACTCTGGATCTTATTTTGAATATCCCAGAATTTATTACATTCCTTCATAATTTTTTTCCTTTATTACAGTTTCCATAAATATAATATTGAAGTCAGGAGCCTGTAAATTATAATGTTTCTCTGATCTGTTACTGAAGATCAATGTCTTTGAATTCTTGACTGAGCTTGTATGGTACAGGTTTGGAACAGGAAACTCCCACTCTGCTGGATCATTATAATTCATCTTTGAAGTGGTGGAAAGTTTGGTATGGTTTCAAAGGTCATGTTTTCTCAGTCTTGCTGTCTTGGGTTTAGTAGCAAACTTCATCCCAGCTTTCATCAAAAGCATCAGTATTAGAACTGTCAAGCTATTTCACCAAAACCCCTGATGTTAGTACTTGAAAAGTGCTTGGTACAGAGGGACCGGTGTGTTCTTTTGTCAGAGCCCCAAAATTAAGATGGTTCTTGGACTAATGTTAAATGAAAATGATAGTCTTTTGCTGGAAGGATTTTTGAATAAGGGCAGGTAAGCTAGAAAGTTACAATACTGTATCTGCTCCCATTGTCGTGAGAGTGGAAAATACCAGGGATGATAATAGAAGTGGAACATATGAAAATAAATGTTTTTTTTTTTTTTTTAAGTTGAAGAAGCAATTTGCTTGTCCTCCATTTGGCTGCAGATGAGAGGCATTGCTAAAAATGCTTCATTATCTGTGAGCTAGTAAAGCTTTTCTTTCATCAAATAACACTCACTTGATGGCGGAAAAAATATTTCCCTACTTTGAAGAAGATGGCAACACGCTGTCATATGGCTTTGGAAAGTGACAGTGCTGACAAAATGGGTTTTTCTTTGTGTAACTTGCTTTCTTTAGCATGAGCAGCATTTGAAGCAAATAGTTCTGGGTTTGTATATATGGACAAATTCAGCTCTTTGGAAGCCAAATCAGAGGCAGCAGTTTAGGGGTGTTATCCAGAGGTGCTACAAATATGCAGAGTACGTTGGTTTGGAGTGGTTTTGGGGGCTAGAGGAGTAAAATGGTTTTGGCAAGGGTGAATGTCATGAGGCATGGGGGAACACAAAGTTCTGTTATGTGTATTTTGCACTATGGCTGTTTATTACGCTGGCTGTAGCCAAGGCGCTTCAGTCAGATTCTTGTCAGGTCTTTTTCTTGGCCATCCTCACTCTTTCTCTCTGCCTTGTATTCACATATAATAAGAGAGTTTTATTCCAGAAAGTATTAAGCTAGTATCACAAAGTATTAAGTTCCTGTTCTGGAGCCTTTTACCTGTCAGCACATGACAAGTTGCTCAATTAAAAATATTTACTAAGGGGTGTGGAAGGGCAGAGGCTGACATTCAAAAGCTGACTATGAGGAAACAGTTGTTTTTTTCCTTGAAAAACCCCACTCAACCAACCAACCACAAAACAAAAGCCAAAAAACTCAAAAGTAAAAACAAAATCCCCAAAACCACAAAAAAATTAAAAAAAAAAAAAATCCCTCGAGCTGTTATTATGGTGACAAAAGCACTTTTGGCCTTTGCTCAGTAAACTGTACAAAAGATTGATATTCACTTTGTCTTCCACTCATGTTTTCTACTTGAAAATGTACATTCACTGGAGATACATAAGGCAGTCCTGAACCATCTAATGTATTGTGGAATGCATCTTTTTGGATCACCAGATTATTAGAGAGAAATCACTGTTATAATAACTAAATATCTCAGAAGAAAACGTCTGAGGTTTCTGTCTCTTCCTCAGTGCTGGAGTTTCTTAATTTGGTGACTCCCAAAAATCAGTGTATGCTTAGAACCTGTCAAGCCTAAGCTTGTTTTCAAGTAACAGAATAGTGTGACATCTGTACTATGAGAATACTTTGTCCTGGTCATATAAAAGTGTATAGAAATGAAAGAATTGTGCTAATTTTTCTGCTATTGTTGCTATTTAAGAAAACTATTTATTTTCTTATCTTCTGTAGGTCTAAGTAGGTCTTAAGGTTTCACCTGGGTCTTGAAGGCACATAAATTTATATTGTCTGAGGCCAAACTGAGGAGGGATGGAAATTCTAAAATCTGTCCTCAGCAAGGTCTTGACTTTCAAGACTGGGCAAACAAAAGTCATCATAGGGGGGTAGTTTGAGTAAACAGAATGCAAACAAAACAGTCCAATAAGAACAAAAAATGTCACTGACCTTTGAATCAAAAATGAGCAGGTCCCATTATTGTGTCACCTCTCAAAGAACTGCCTTTCTGACTTATCCTGCCCTGCTTCTCTTTTTAGTCTAGCCAGCTTCCTATGGAGGAGCAGCCTTCTCTCCTTCCTCTTGGCTGAATCCCTGAGGAAGGCTTTCAGCTGGAAATCCTGGGGTGGTTGAAATTAATATACTCAACATGGCCAGAGCACCTAATGACTTTCTGCCTGAAAGCAGCATGGCCTTAGTTTTGGATCTCATCTCCCTGGGCAGGAGAGCAGTGCTCAGATCTCTGGAGGGGGCTTGCCTAGCCAAGATGAACACTTCTGCAGCTGCTGGGGGAGATAAATCTGCACATGTGTACATCAGGGCCTTGCATGTACATATGGATGTGATATACATGGCAGCTACCATAAGAAACATAGAGAGCAACATTCTCAGACTTGGTCTTTCATGAAACAGATTTTTGAGGAAAGGTTATAAAATAACTCCATTTTCTTACCTAGTTTGGTGAGTTAGCAGGAGCAGACTTGCTTAATTGTTGAGAGTTTGGAAGCATCCCTATCCTGTGTTACTCAGTGTGAAAAAAATTCTAAATTTTCTCACAAAGTTTAATTAGACTAACATTGTAGCTTTTGCTTTAAAGAGAAGGGTGGCTTATACCTGCATTATGCCAGCTGTTGTTTGTATATAGGAATGATATTTGATCTTTTCATCTAGGTTGTGTTTGTTTTCACTGCTAGCTGAGGGGAGATTGTTTTAACAATTGTGTTCAGAATGACTGTATGAAAATTGCAGGGAGAATAATTCATGCCTAGAGGGTTTATGCCAACATTAAGTGATAATTCTAACAGTTTTGGTTTTGTGGGTTCAGGTGGATAAGCTGGTGGAGTAAACCTTTCTCCCCTTAAGTCTTGAGCTCAAAGGAATGAGAACCACATACACTGCATGCAGCTTCTCTCTTGTCTGCTAAGAGTGGGTATGAGCCCTTTTCCCTCTCTCCTCTGGGAGAATCAACACTTCTCTACTGCTCATTTCTTTGTGATTGTGGTGCTAGAGTCTTTCCTCCTGCATTTAATTTAGCTGATGGCACAATGTGTCCTGATGAATGGTGAAGACTGCTGTAGCCTGTTGGTTTTGATTTCCTGAGAGGATGAGCCTGCAGTTTAGGTACTTAGTTCTTTCTGGTTTGTTTTTCTTTTTTTTTTTTTCACCCAGCCAACTAACATGGAAGCTGTGTGGGAACTGGAACATCCATACTATGGAAATTTTAATGTTTCCAACTAATTTTTCTTTGCAAAACTGAGTTCAGGATGTCTGCCAAGAAGACTGCCCCCTTGGGAGCTTGCCTGTGGGTGGGCTGGCTAGTTGCTTGGCTCTGGCTTTCATTGAAAGATTCTTTGACAGTATCAGTTCCTGTAGAAGTTTGTTTCTACAAATCAGCATTTTTCTATTGGAATAAAAAAAAAAAATATTTGTAGAATTTCTGACTGCAGTTAATGGAAAAGAAACATTGAAGGGAAACTGAGGATTTTTATGACCTCACCTGACAGTGCCCTCTAAATATGGAGTAAAATAGCCTGTATCTGAATGGTCCAGCTGGCAGGCTGTGAGCTGGTGCTGCCTGCAGGCTGATTTCTTTTGAATAAGCTGCCAAGGTAGATAACTGGGGAGAGTGCCTTCCTTGCCTTCTTCTGGTGTAGAAGGATATGTTGCAGTAGGTAAAGAGGTAAAAGAGGAAGAGTAGGAAAAGGAAACCGAGTTCCCTTTTGCTCACCCAGATCTCCAGCTGCTGGGTAGAGCATTGCTCTTGGCAGGGTTTCCTCTGCAGAATGGGGAAATGGTTCCTGGTGCCATTTTCTGTTCCTACAGCTTTGTGGCATGCCTGCAAAATGCCAGTGCTGCTGGGGAGGGGAAACTTTAACTCCCAGAGGAGCTCTTTGGCCCCAGGGTGCAGGTGTGTTTCCTGGTGTCCAGTTTCACAGTGGGCAGCTGGCAGTTCAGCCCTGCCTCATGCTGTTCCCGTTGTGTGACTGGGCTGGGGAATTTCCTTTTCTGCTCTCAGCTCATGGAGATGCCTTGGAACTGGCCCCACCATCAAACAGACTGAGCCATCCTGTAGCTTCCCAATCCTACTGGTAGTGCTGCATGGATCTCTCTTTTGTTCTCCTGCTGGAAGGTAAAAGTTAGTAAGACAGCAGAAAGCTTTTGTTTCTGAGGGTAGAAGAAATGAAGGTGGAAAGAAGGGACAATTTTTAAAACCAACAGGTTAAAAGAAACCTTTAGATCCATCACAGATACCAATACGAAGGGAAAGAAGTAGTTTGATTACCATGAAATCTTTCAGAAAAAAACATGTTTGTGTTTTGAGTTTATCTTGTTTTTCAAATTTGGGTTGTTTGTGTTTAAGAACATCCAGCACTGGAAGAACAGTAACTGGACATAAAGTCTCCCCTTTTTTGTTAAATAAATGTAAATTGCATGTTTCTTTGACTTCCACAGCCTTATAATAAATTAGTGGCTTGTGAAGGATCAGCTCCAATGTATCCTTCATCAGTGAAATCTGCACCAGTGCCCCCAAGCATATAATATATTTTCAATATATAATATATTTTCATGCTGTGGCGCTTGGACCAAGCCAAGCTGTGCTGGTGGAGCTGTCTTTGGCTGCATGCAAGGCTCATAATCCACGGGTTATGGCTCTGCCAAGTCTAATGGGGCTTGGGCACAGCATGAAAACATGCTGTTCCACATATGCCTGGCTGTGAGGAGGGAACCCAGCTCCACAGGGCCTGCCCAGCAAACACTTGGAGCAGATTGCAGCACCCTTTTCTCACTGTGTCAGTGAGAATCATCAGGAGCTCTCAAGAACTCATTAATTATATTTCTCTGAGCAGAGTGTTTTGGCATTTTGAGTACAGCTAATTACAAGCAGATCTTAATCTCGGAGTTTTTTTCCTTGTAATTAATTATTTTTTCATTATCTTTCAACTATTTGACTAAGCAGTTTACATCCTGCTCTCGCTTCTTTAGCAGATGTCTTGAGAAAACAGATGTTTCTGTTTTCAAGAAAGGAAGGTTCATACTTTTCTAGATGGAAGAAAGCTCTGCAGTTTAATTGTTAGCATGGAAAATGTAAGGGAACAAACACATTGGAGTTTTTTGTGCTAAGCTAAGTATCTCACTCTGATACTGTGACTGGAATATATGTATATAAATGCTAGATAAAATTAATATTCCAGTAATATATATATTTATCTTATAGCTGCATATATAAAATATATATTATATATTAAAATAGATATACTTGAGGGTTTTCACCTGCTCTGAGTTCTTAAATAATTTGACTGCATTTTTAAAAAGATACACAGGTGTTTGTTATACCTAGTCTCATGAAACTGATGGCAGTCTTGAACAGTTTAACATTTCTGAACTGAGTAACTTGTTTAGAATCTTCAAGTGTTGTTTAGACAGTGTTAAACCACGTGTCTGGTGGATATTGAAGGTGAAAGAGTTAACTTTTCAAGATCTTAAAAAATGTTGCCTACAAATCATTCCTGATCTTATTATTTAAAACTGCTTTTACTGACAAATTAGCTTCTGTGGCCAAAAGATAGTTTAGTCTTTAATAGATATTTGGAGATAATCTTTGTTAATTAGGATTTATTAGCCTCAGCCAGACTCCAGTGCTTGATTAATCTAAAGTAATTAAACTCTTAAATCTGTCTGACTAATCAAGAGGAGCAGTCCTACCTAAAGCTGCAGTTCCTCTAAGTGGAATCAATGGGCAGTTAGTCTGCCTGTGGATTTCTGGATTGAATCCAATAAACTGAAATTTGCTTGTGTAGATTTTGTGGTTTTGGATAACAAAGGCATTAGATGTGCTGTGGTGAGTTTTGTTTCCACATGCCCTGTTTTTGGGGCTGTGGCAACAATATAGATTGGTTCAGTCACTGACCTGACACACAGTGAAAACTGTTTCATTAAAACTTTCTATCACAATCAGGAGTAAAGATTATCCAGTCATGAAAACCAAGCAACAGTTGACTGCAGTGTGTTGAGCCACTCTCAATCAGAATGATGGCTATTTTCTTGTATTCCTTTATGAAAAAGAAAACCAAACCAACTTAGGCTGCTGTCTTTTGTGAAATCAGGATGAAATATACCCAAACACTGACAGTATTTCCTTCTGGTCTACATGTTGTACAGATATTTTACAGGCTTGGGTGATAGCTGTGATTCAGGTGCTCAGTGGTGGTACACATGGTGACTCCTCCTTTGACCCCAAACTCAACATGAATAATGTGTTTAAATGCCTTAAGAGCTTTTGAGTTTACCTCTTGAATTTCAGAGGAGTTTTGATTCTGCTTTGCCACAGCTCACAATTTCAGTGGGATGCCTACAAATCAATGGACTTGTTCAAAGTCCATTGAAGACTCCTGTCTTCAAATTGTCAACAGACAAAAGACTTCTTGGCCTCATGTAGAATCTATGGGAAGTTCCTTTGTACATATCACAGGGGTTGTCACTAGCAATGGGCTCACCTCTAGAAAAAAAACCAGTCTGGGTTTTCTGGGTCTGGTAATCAGCAGAAAATGCACTGCTGGTTCTGTGAGTGATGCTCCTGGCAGGCAGGATTTGCTCTAGCAGGGGTTGGCACTGCTCAGCTCTCATTTCCTCTATTCCCCTCTCTTCTGCAGCCCTTTCAGTATGATTAAAGACTTCTTAGCTGTGCATGTTTCTCATACCATACCCGTCTATGCAAACGTGTCAGAGGAGGATTTAGTCAGTGGTACAATGCAATTGCATACTCTGGTTTCATGCATTGTTTTGGTTTTGACTGTTCCACTATGAAATGTTTTCCAGGCTTTTGATTTTAAAACACTGTGGTAGAGATGAAGCAGGGAGTTGGTGTTTAGAAAATCTCCTATTAGATTGTGTTTATAGAATATTGCTAAGAAATTAATAATTTTGAGAAATTGCTTTGCTACTTTGGAGAGGCAGACCTTCACATAAGGTTTGCAGCCACCTGGAGAGCAGCTCCTGGTCCTCAGGCCCTGTTTAGAATGGGAAGGTGGGTGTCTGCAGTCCTGTTGGATGAGGCTGTTGGCACCAGGAGTGACCCCAGGTACATTTTTGGGATGGGACAGATCTGATGAGGGCTGCAGCTCTCAAAATGCTGTGGGAAGTATCTGCCTGAAAGGTTAGAGAGGAAAATTGCTGCCAGCACAGAGGGAGAGTGTTCCTCAGAAGGGATGTGTGCACACAGATGTTTGGCTCCCACTGAAGGTTCACTTGATTTAGGATTGCAATGTGGTGTTAATAAACCAAGCAGAGTTGTAACTGATGTGTTGGCCAAGTGGTGGCTTAATGTGATCCCAATTAGCCAGGTCCATCATCAGACAAATGTGGCTAGGTTTGCTCTGATGTGCTAGCTCTATCATCTAAGAACAGAGAGGTCTTTTCCTGACACTGTGGATCTGCCAAACTGCTCTGAGCTTGCCTCAAATTAAAGTGCTTTGTGTGGGTCTGTGCTGGTTGGTGCTGTCCTTAAATACAGTGGAAAAAGACATGGCATACATTTATGAGGATCTTGTGCCTGGTTTTACTATGACCCCTCTCTGAAGCAATTTGAGAAAATTCCTCTGTCTTTCCAGACTTTCAGCTGGAAATGCTGCCAGCTCATTTTGTTTGTTGCTATTATCTAAAAATGAATGAAGAGGAATGAAAGAGTTGTGAAGAACATACTGGCATCATGAAATTGTGGTTTGTGTTTACAAGTCATTTAAGTAAATCTTATAAAGTTTAAAGGAGGACATTTTTAAAGTGTTCTTTATTCTTAAAGGCTGACTGATTAATTAAAAAAAAAATTGTTTTTTCTTCCACATTGTGACTGAAGGTGTTTGCATAAAATAAGCTCTGAAGCCATTTGTCCTCTAGTGGTATCAAGTCCTACTACTGATGTGTTTTCCTTATGTGCTACAGGAATGCTCCTGTTTTGAGTTGTAAACTAAACTGAGAGGTTTTTAAATAGTTTTAAGTTAATTAAACATTCTCACTAGACTTTTATGGACAAGGTTTTGTTCCTTTATTGGCTCTTAAGCCTGATATTTCATTGCTGACTCCTCGGAGGAGGGAGCAAAGGGAATATACAATTTTTTTTCCTTAAGCAACCATTTCAGAAGGTAGGAGACTGTGAGGATGATATGAATATGAGGAAAGCAAACCCTGTGTTTAGTCAGCATTGCAATTTGTCATTCCTTATAGTTTGAAAGAATGTGACTAATACTCTATTCATTGCAGATTTACCACTTGTCCTCTCCTTCCATTTTTATTGACATCTACAGTATAATATCTGTTAACATTTTGGGTAAGTTTTGCAGAACTCAGACTTAAAAGCTGGAAAAGACCTTCAAATTTTTCATGCCTTTTTTTAATTTGGGGACAAAGCACGAGAAGTTGACAGGGTACTCAGCTGAAGTTCAGGAAATGGAGCAGGAGTTCTGAATCCTGGAGTTTATATTCTCATTCAGGACAAAACTTCTACAGCTGAGGTCAGTTTTTCTAGTTAAACACCACATTCACTTGAACACTACAGCCATACTCCTTTTGCCTTCTGTTCTGCTTTGCAGATGAACTCCATTACTGTAGTTCATGTCCCCTACATTAGTGACTGAAAGAGATGGAGAGGTTTTGGAATGTATGAGCCTTCGTGTGGTGGCTTTGGAAAGCACCCAGAACAGAGGCAGAGGGTTGTTTTCACCTGAACCCTGGCTACTGTGATACATGAAATCAAACTAGTTAATATTCACAGACAATCAGCCTTCACTTGGCATTTCTATTTTATATCTGAGGAATTGTACATGATTAAATGCAATCCAGACCATGTGAAGCATGGACTCATCCATTGAAGACTCCCTTTGATAAATTGCTTTGAGAAATTGCTTCCTTTGATAAATTCCAGGAATTTATAGGTACTTGTTGCCTGTTTTTTCTTTGTGTTAATCTTGCCAGTTGATATTTGTGTCTCCAACACAGATACCTCCAAGGATTGAAAGTTCCTGTGAAATGAAGGGGGATCCTTTCAAGTCTAGGCTTCACACACCTGAGTAGAGCATTCCTATTGATCACCCCGTGCCTGTTTTTTGAGGAAACAGAAATCAGAGTTGCTGCTTTTGCTCTCACATCCTTCATGACTAATAATCTCAAGAATGGATAATTAGAAATTCCAAAGTCACACAAAATGCCAAAGATGCACTGGAGACAGTGAGTGACTACAGTGACTCAAAGCTGGAAGTGTCTTATATTTTAAAATGTGGTTTTCCTGGGAAAAAAACCCCACCAATGAATCAGTTCTGAAGGATATGGGTTATGGTTAAGGTTTATGGCTTTTAATATTTTTTAGATTTTAAATATATTACCTCAGGGAAAAAACCCAGCCCCTAATCTCAAGATTCCAGGTCTCTCCTGAGATGGAAATGTAGAAATGTTATTCTTATACTGGAATCTAAGCCCACAATTCTTCACTCAGAGAGAAGCTGCACATTCATTTGTTTCTGAGGAAATAAACAATTCATCAAATTATTGAGTTAGAAAACCCATTCTTTGAATTACTGTTGCAATTTGATATTTCAGCACAAACTTGTCAAACATAACCTTTGTTTCAGTTGCTTTCACAAATATTTCTTGCTTTCCATCAAGAGATCTAGGGAAATTAAAGAAACAGAAACCCATTTGTTTTACTCAGTTATGTAAGTCATGGTTTTATTTCTGCTGAATATAACCTTTGATGAAGTAGAGGAAGGTGCTATTCACTGTCACCTTAGAAAATAGTAAGTTTTCATCCTCTTTTCTCAAAGAGACCTTTTGAAAGGCTGTGCTGCCCATCCACATGTTATCTATGGGATAAATTACTGTGGCTGGGAGGAATTCTTGTCATGGTACTAACACTGCTTGTTGCAGCCAGCACTAGATGGTGCACAGGTTATACCTTGAAGCTGACTGAAGAGGCTTTTTTTTTCCCTCTTTGTTTATATTTTGGGGTGTGTTTGTTCAGTTGTTTGGGTTTTTTCCCTTGGCTTGGTTCACAATAACTCTTGAGACTGACAGAATTGCTGAAGGAGGTGAGTAGAGGAAAGGACCCCACAGTACTCAGCTTGAGCCACTTTATCCAAGTCTGTATCCATTACATTCAGGCACATAACCATATCTGGTATGTAAGGAATAAATAAATTAATAAAAAGTTACACTTTAAAACAAAGTTACACTATAAAAAGCATTTTAAAAATGAGTGTCTCTCTCAGGTTTTGTTATTTTTGTATATATTACCTCATTAACAGTAAACAACCTGATTGCCTTCTGTAAAATCCTGGTGAAATTCCAGTTAAACAGTTTTGATTGAGTTGGCTTCCTATATAATTAACAGCAGTTTTCATAAAGGATCAGGCCTTCTAATAGCATGAAACAATTATCTGAAGGTATTGGTCAGCACATGACTCAAGTATGTAGTTACAGGCTGAGGAGAAAGGAATATTAGTAGAACTGCATTTCTGATGAAGAGTATTTTATTTATTTATTATTTTATTATTTTATTTTTATTTTATTTAAACACGTGGTGTGTTTGCACTGCTGTGCTTGGGGCTCTGGGTGGGAAATTATTTTTTTGGCTGGCTGCTATTGCTCAGACCTCATGACCTCATACAAATGAGCACTCCTTCTAGTACTTAGGATGTAAGTAAATAGTTTAAAAAATATTCAGACAACCTCAGAACTAACTGAAAAAAAAAAAAAAGAAAGAAAAAGAGCAAAGCAAAAATGTAATAAATATAGCTCTGCCTGGAATAAGTTTGGGTAGCAAGGCATAAGAACCTCTAAGTCTGTTGTGACAGATGTTCAGGGAAAAGCAATTCACCTGCAGCTTGGTTTTTTTTTTTTTTGGCTAATCTAAACCAGGATTATACAAGTAAGATAAATCTTATCTCCACTAACTGCTTGATTTCCCCCTTAAACCCCTATTTAAAGATTTTTGAGGATTTACGGAGCTTACAGAAAAAGAACCCAAAACCCCACAGCAAATACCATCTCCAACCCCCAAAGCCTCACCCAGACATTTCATTATTGCCCTGGAAGAATAATACACCAAAGCTGCACCACTGACTCCTGAGACAGCCTTGGAGGATCTGTGGCCTCAGCCTAAACAGCTTGGGAGAGAGCTGATGCTGCTGCATCTGTCCTCACAAGGTTCTGCTCAATCTGCTCTCTTTTACTGAGACAAAATGAGCAGAGGGCTCAGCCACAGACAATTAATGTAGAATTAATGCATGATCCTATTATAACCTTTACTAGAGCTCGTAATTTAGTTTAATTCAATCCTAATCTTCATTTAGATCAAAATAATTCCTGTTTGAGAGGTAATGAGGAAGAACATCTCAGCTGGGGTGAGGTATAATGACTCCTAATGGCTTCACTGATGGAATCAAAGGCTTTCATCACCACTAACTGTACACTAGAGTGTGTTTTTCTTGCTGTGACTACTCTGTAAATAAGTTACTTCCACAAGGCTTCTCCTGCCCTCTCTTTGAGTTGAATAGCATGTGCACAGCACTTCAAGGTCTCATGAGAAGTGTGCTTTCAGGGTCTGAACCTGGTCTGGACTTCATGAAGGCATTTAAAGGCATCTGAATATGTCCATTTGTGCTGCTAGCCATATGCACATTAATCAAGTTATGGTAACTTTTCAGAGAATCATGGAATCTCAAGGGGGATGTTATGTATCCCATAGTATGAAGCTTGTTCACTTGATCAGAGTAGCATTGCTGAGTGTATTCTGGGTAAAACATCAAGCCAATAGCAGGAAAAGTTATCTCTCAAGATAGGTTAAAATATTTTTTTGACAGCTGATGATCAGAAGTTTGGTCATCAAGCCCAAAATGTTGGCATTTCAGAATGAAGAGAAAAATATTGAGCAGATTGTCTCTAGTGATGGTGTTGCAGTTGGTTCTGCCCCCTTTGAATTTTATATGGTTATGCATCTAACGTGGCTGATTTTCTAAAAGTCAGTGACTTTGCAGCCTTCCTGCTGGGCAGGGCTGAGGCATAGATGGGGGGCACCCTCTTGGAAGCTCCTGGCTTTGTTATGGCAGCTGTGGCTTGAGTGGCAGCCCTGTGGGCAGACCAGAGGAGATGAAGCTGAGGGTTCATCATGTGGTGTTGCATCCCCTGTTCTGTGTACTTCTGCATGTTTCCCATGACAATAGAGCTGTCTCCTCTCCCTGTCCTGAAATACTGGCACACAGCAAAGAGATCCACTGTGTTTTCTTAGTTGCTCCCTGCTGTAAACATCCTTAGAAACCATGTTGTGTCTTTGGATGAAAAATTATTCTAAATAAACAGACTGCTTAGGAGACAGAAGAGGACTTCTTAAACTATGATTTGGTTCCTACCAGTTCATTTTTCCAATTCAGATTGTGCTTGCCCTCATGTGCACATGATGCAATGTACCACAGACTTGTCTTCTACTCCACCCCATTGAACATACACCAGACTTTTTGGAGATCAAAGTCATAAAAATTGCAAAAGGCAGTTATTTAGGTCATTGAAGTAGTATGCCTTTTAAGGTAGGTTCATTCCCAAGTGTAGATTAACTATGGGGTTTGCAATTTTTTTTTCTTTTTAAATGATATTTTGGAATGAACAAATCTTTGCATTCCAGTTTTAATAGGGGATTTTGATGGGAATTTAGTAGACATCTGCAGTAGAACAAACTTCTGGCAGAATATTGAGTATTATCTGTTTGAGATATTTGCTGTGTCTGAATTTCTCATCTGACTTCTTCACCTGCAACCTCTGTCCCTAGGAGTTCAGAACAAAAGGCTCTGGGCCAGGTTAGCTCCCATCATTCCAGAAGTTTCTTCTTTTCTCTTGTCTATCTTTATTTTTCCTGTCCAAGGGGATATCACTGCATATTTTTTTTTTCTTGCCTTCTGGGCTCTGTGGGGCACTTCTATGTAGTTTTGCAACTCTGCAAGTAGACAATGAAGGCATCAGTGAGCACTGCAAACATTCAGGCCTTTCATTCCTGTCAGTAACATATTGCATTTTAGGAGCACTTTTTACAATTGAAAATGTTTAGTGAATTAAAGAAGAAGATCAATCTGCAAAGGCCTCTGGGGCTACCAAGAAGTACTAAAGCAGCAATCATCTGCCCCAAAACACCAGCTAAAATCAGGAGAGAGCAAGATGTCCTCATCAGAAATAGGGTGGAGGAGAAGTGAGCACATCCCATGTAGAAGGAGGGAAGAGCAACCTCAAAGATGACCCAGCCTGAATCTTTTGGGGTCATCTTCAACCAGTGTTTTAGATCTGCTTTTCTAAGGCTTTCACTGTGCTGTTTTTTAATGCAAGTGCAAGCAGGCAAAGCTCAAAGTGCATGAGGATATGTCTCGTGTGGGGCCACAGTAAGTGAGTGAAGTGTACTCGTGGGGGCTTAACTCCTCAGCTGGCAGCAGAAACCTGATGGCCCCATCACAACAGTTAAAATTCTGGAACTAGCCCTGGGTAGTCTTTGAAACAGAAAATGAGTTTTATATGTACACATTATATCCAAATGGAAAATTAATTATAAAAAAGTGCCAATCCAAGAAATGTAGAACATCAAATTAATCAATTGTACAGAAAACCACATTTCACACGTGGATTGGTGGTGTGATGGTTCTCCTCATCTGTAGACCATTTGCTCCAATCACAACCTCATGAAGCCTGTCTATTGTACAGCAACCTGCCTCAGATCAAATCAGTTTCAGGGTGTTTCATGATGAAGAGGGACCTGTGACACTGGCTGCAGTCCTTGTTGTGATAGTAGTGGCAGAGGAGAGGGTGCTGGTAGCAGTCAGCTCCTGGTGGGCCTTGAAGGCAGCTGTGGTGTAAAGGGGAGGATTCTGACAAAAAACCAAAAGACATGCAAGAGTATTGCTTTAGACTGAAGATAAATACCAATGATTTTCATTCTCTTGGGCATGCATGAGGCTGTAGCTGCAGTCCTGGCAGTCAGTGTGGGACCTGGGCAATGCTGGACATGCCTCAGCTTCCCAGGGGAAAAGGGAAAGTTGCATCTACCAGTCTCCTATTTTCTGGTTTCTACTTGTCCCTATCCTGGTTTCTGTAGAACAGGCTGGAGATTTAGGGCACTTAAGTCAGGTCTCAGCCCTTATTTAAAGCTCATCAATCAAGTGTAACTTTTCAGTGCACTGGTTTACATATCTAAATATATGCTCATGAAACTACCTGTAATTTGAAACTTGGCCAGACATTTTTCAGGTTCTGAAATCCATCCAGAATGTGTTTGCAGAAGGAATATTTCCACAGCTGTGTGGTAGAGAAACAGATAGATGGATCTTAAACAAAAAAAGGGTGGAATATTGAAAAAATTTGTATTGTAAGAGAGATCTATTATTTTCTTATTAAAAATTTATTGGTCATATTTCATCTTAGAGCAAATGCTCTTTATTTATTTATAAAAGAAACAAAAACTTCTCACAGAAAGATGTCTTCTGCTGTCTTTTGACAAGTATTAGTCAGGGGAGAAGCTTGAATCAGACAGGTTAGTGTGTAGTTTGGATAAAAAAATTCTTGAGATTCTTCAGGGCTAACACTTACCTTGAAAGGAAGCTGCCTGTTTTCTGCTTTGTCATATTGTTTTGATTCTTTTTTGTGGCTTCCTCTTTGGTGAAGACATTTTATTAGGAACAAGACAACAATGTTTATAACTGTACTAAAAGTACTTCTTTACACACTCAGTTCCTCTCCAGTATACCAATTTAAAATATTTTTTTCAAGCTTACACTTTGCAATCCTCCCTTAATGTATTGGAGCAGGTGAAGCAGAATTTTGAGTCAGTCTAGGTACAGTGACAGCAGTCCTGTGCAGGGCAGGATCTGTGCACTCAAAGATGACACCATGAAGTATCTCGTGGTGCAGAAAGCATTTTGGCAGATAAGGAGGACAGGCTGAAACACAAGTTAAATACTCTCCAGTATCAAGTGATAACATCTCTGTAGTTTGCTTTGGGATGTCTGTAGACACATTAAAATCAACTTAAAAATTATCCAATCTCAAACCCCTTGATTCTAATAAGTATTTTAAATACTGCTAATGTAGCTCATTAGTATTTTCAGAAAAATCAAGCAGACTTTTCAACACTCAGCCACAGAGTTTGGAAATATTCAAATATTCCTATGTTTAGAGGCCTCTGTGGCCACAAAGAAAAATATGCTAATTTCAACCAGATCTTTGTGTTCTCTGCTGAAGCAGTAGCTGGTATATTACAGGCATATACAAAGCTGTTCTCCTCCCAAGAGACATTATAGCTGTGAATGACTCTTGGAAAACAATCTTAACTGGATGCCACAAGCGGATGAACTATAAAAATGAGTACAGATAATACTGTGTTATGTTTTCTTGCTTCTGCAGCAGCCAGCTTGCATTTTTGCCCCTAATTTCTTACCAAGAAAAGAGCTTTCAGGGCTTTGCTTTCAGAAGTTATGGTGGAATTGCTTTTATGACCTCTCCCATTTTCTTGCAGCCATACATCTGGCAGTCAGGCATGAGCCACTAAGGACTCTGTGGGCTGCACTCAGGCCTTTGGCTGCTACCACTACCTGTATGGTAATTGCAACTAACCTTACTGCTCCTCATTAAGTGTTTTCACATTTTTAATTTTTCCCTCTGGAAAGGAAGCAAACATTTTTTGAACGGGTGTTTGTTTTCCTTGTGGAATGTTGTTGTTTCAGTTACTCTAATGGTCATGCCTTGGTCATAATTTTACTGATGGGATGGACAAGATTCACACTTGGTGCCACCCCACAAGTGTGAGCAGTTGTTCTGAGCGAGCCACTCCTGAGAGATATGGTTCTGATATCAAGGTATGGCCTCTATTTAAAATCTAATTGCAACTAAATTTCAGCTGAGTTTCCATTTGATTCCAGTAAAACTTCCTGTTCAGTTCCATTTAGAAATGGAAAGAGGGGCTTCTAGGGAGTTTTGGAGCAGACTTTACTCAGGGACTTCTACCTTCCTGAAGGAGCTGGCTTGCCACTCTCCTTCAGGGGCCTGCTTGTCATGGCTTTGCAGTGATGGCCCTACAGGAAATGTTTGCTGTTTTCATTAAAGAGCCCTTTCAGAAATAATTTTGGCTTGCCTCATATTCTGGTACCGGGTTTACAAGTGCCTGGTGTAATATCCTGTGTCAGCAGCCAAAGTCTCAAATGTCAAGTCTCATCCCAGATTTTTATTTCAGGTGAACAAGATTTTTATTTCAGTGTGATCACTGTGGGCAATGCAACTGGAGAGCTTTTTTCTGTTCCCTCTTTTTGACTTGTCATGTGTTATGACCAGATTTCCTCAAGATGAGCAGCATGCCGAAAACAAGATTTAATTAACACTGGTTAACACTTCCCTGCAAAAGCTTGTGTTTGTGATTGAGCTTTCCCTTTACTTCTGTTTGCAATGAATGAACTTGGAAGGACAGACTCTGAAACCAAGTGACAGACTGGTCACCCACAGTGGCCACCAGGAGCTTGATGTCTGGCAGATTGGGAATACTCTCAGCTGTGTCTCTGCCATTAAATCTGCCCTGGCTGTGGCCTTTGTGAGCAGCTGGGAAGCCTCAAACCACAGTCAGAGCAGCAGCCCTGTGCTTCAGAACTGCCTTGTGATAAAAGGAGCTGGGATTAGTGTGTGGGACCCAGAGCTGAGCCACCAGGCCGGGCCCTCTCATGATGGGGACAAAAGCTGGGGGCCCAAGGAGCCCCTAGCCCCTCCTCAGCTCTTGGCAGGGGCTGAGGGGTAGCTCACTTTCTTTCTACCATTTTAAAAGTGTTTATTTTAACATTTTTTTTTTCTTTTTGGTTCTTGGACACAGGGAGAAAACAGAAAATTAACACCCATTAGTGTAATTCTTTTACTTCTGAAATGAAATGAGATTTTGTTGTTTGTATCTTTGCCTTGTGAAGTGTGGGAACTTCAGCAGACCTGATCATGTTATGGTTTAGTCCAAGTGAGACAGATCTGCTCTAGTCAGGCTGCCTCACTGTCTGCTTGTGGCAGGGAGCATTTCTCTTACTCCTTTTGCTCTCAAGAGAAGGCAGCCTGCGACCTCTGAATTCACTGTGAGGTCACTTTACTGAAGAGAAGAGGTGAAGACAAAGGAAGAAAATTAGTGTCAAACATGTTTCTTAAATTTTTTTTTAATTGTTGCCACGCAAACTTTCAGTGACTTTTCAAATATTTGAACAACTCATGGAAAACTCTCTCAGTTCAATGTAGGTTTACATGGGATTTTGAAATAATTCATTCAAACCCTTGAACTTTGAGAACTGATACCAAAGTTTAGCAGAAAGGTATTTTCCTATGAGTAAAATGTTGGGTTGGTTCTTTTTTTTTGAGCATCACGTTAGAACTTCTCTGGCTTAGGTTCATCTTTCCTCCAAGCAGTGCTGAATAGCTGGCAGTGGCTGCAAAGCTGTACTCCAGAGAGCAGAGTCTCCAGTCTCCACTCCTAGCATTGCTCTCTCTTCCATCAGCTCTGAATTTTCTCCAGTTTTGTGCCACAGCCTCTGTCCCAAAAGCTTGGTAGAGGTCACTTGTTCAGTGACAGCGAGGTTAGTGGAGCCTGGGATGGTTCATGAGATGTTCTCAGCAAGGAAAGCCTCACTTAATGGAAATGAACTTCTTCTACTTTGTAGGTGCTGTTAGGAATGGAATGTATATACCTCATACATTGTTTTACTTACACTGTAAAAAATGGTGCCATTCCATTCAAGAAGGTAATGGAAAAACTGCTCAGATTTTGGCTTTCTCATTTCTTGTTGTACTGCTAGGAAGGGATGTTCTAAAAATTTCTATTATTTTTATTACATTTATTTTTATTTTAAGGTCTAAAATTGATCTAAAAACCAATCAAACTAACAATGTTTCCCTCAAGCCCCTAAAACCCAAGAACATATTTAAAAATTAAAAACTCTGGCATTTGTGTGAGAAGTCCATGTACATCACTTGGAAAGACTTTTTACTCCAGAAATTTGCTACAAATTACTTTGCCTTGGTCACAGTGGTTAAATTCCAGAAAAAAGTGGAATGGTTTTTGTAATTGACTCTGAAATCATCACTGAATGTTTCTCCTCAGGCTTCAGACTTACCAAGCCCAGAAAATGTCCTGAAGTTTGGTTGGAGCACCTTCAGTGTCTTGTGAAGCCAGTACATGCTATGCTTGATTTTATTTCTTGCTTGTGGCACATCCAGTGTTACTTTGCATGATATTTTCTTCTTTTGCACAAAAGTGTGAAGTCTCCCACTAGATGACCCGTTGAGATCTTTGTCATGGTTTGTGTTCGTAACAATTTCTCTGTTTGAAATTCAGTCAAGGCTTTAGGCTTTCCCAGGTTTTGTCAGAGATGAGGGCAGTGACTTTAGGCTTTTCGTGGGGACAAATCCTTCATGACCACAACCAAACAAAGGCTTGTAAATACAAAGAAAGCAAATTCTTTGTGAACTCTTTGTGAAAGAGGGAGAATATGATTCCATAAAACATATCTATCTGCTGGAAAGCTGCTTGACTGTCTTGAAGCTAAACATGTTTTTCTTGTTATTGCCTTCCTTTTAGAGGTCGTGAAGACTTTTGTGTCTGAGAAGTTGAGTTCTGTCCTTCAGAGCAGAACCTGAGGGCAGAGAACATTGCTGGCAGATTTGCTGTCCACAAGATCAATGGCTGCAACTTCTACTTGAGACACAAATATATAGGTTCTGTTTGACAGAAGGAATAGGTAGATGGGGAATTTTGCCTCTGAAAAGGCTGTGTTATGTACTGGGAAGTTTACCTGGAAATGAGACCAAATGCTCCCTCTTCCTTTTGTCAGGGTGACACACATATCTCTTCTTGTTAGCTTATCTCTTGCAACTTCCTCTCTTGAAAGTCTGACTACTCTGTAAGAAATACAAATAGAATACAAAAGTAAGGCTCATTTTGACTAAAAGGGAATTTTTTTTCCATTTTGTGGGAAAACTTGAGCCATGGAAATGCACATGGATTTTCTGTTTCAAATGAACAGTAATAATAATATGATCATTACTTTTTCTGACCTTTTTTGTGTGTGTTTTTTCCCTCTGTTCCTTGACTATTTTAGATCGTCAGGATTCCAAATATAAGCATTATCTGAATAAGAATTTTGATCTATTTTCCAGTTTACTTATTTTTTCCATTCATCAACAGGCTTGAGCATTATACAGGAACAAAGAGCTCCAGCACAGAGAGGAAAGAATTAATCACACCGTATTTTCAAATTCTAATAAACAGCGTTTTTTTGATCTTTAAAAAATGCTCTTGGCATAGAATTCAGATTTCTCTCATTCATAAGCTGCTGTGCCTCTGAAAGATTTGATGCTTTTGATAAGAACAAAGGTGCAACCCAGTATTATTTTACCTCTCTGGATTTCCGAGGACGTGTGGCTTTTGGAAGTGGCACTGATAGTGGTTTTTGAGTGAATGCTTTGGTCTGCGATTTCCATTCCCCAGTGCAGCAGAAAACAAAAGAGCACTGAAGCCTTAATCAGTGCCATTTTCCCCTGTGACAGCAGCTGTACTCCTTCAACTCCTCTGCTTCCGTAGGAGCCTCCCTGGGATGCCAGGATGCCCTGCTGGCTCTCCAGGAGCTGCAGACCCATTGTCTGTGGCATCGAGAGGCAAAGAGGGTGCCACTGGCTGCCTAAAGCTTCTCATTGGCATTTGGAAATGTCCAGTTATTGTCAAAGTCCTCATGAAATCAGTTCAGCAGCAAGTTCTTTGCTGAGTGGGTGGGAGAGCCTGCATGTCTGTCACTGTGTTTATAAAGAAAGGCTTGTTTGTCTAGCTATAATTTTTTTGAGTGCTTGCATCTTGCTGTGACATTTACCTTATTTTTATGCGTGTGGGAACTTAGTGATCTTTCATTAATTTACAGTTCTTTTTAAGTGTTCAAGAGCACAGCAGAACTTTGGGAGAAATCTTACCAAAAAAACCCCCAAATCAACCCACAAAACACCCGACAAATTTAAACTGTATTTTATTTGCACTTCAGAAGTTGAACCTGGGTCTCAGGCTCGTTGTTCTAGCCTAAATGCCACTTTGTGCTGATGGCTCTGTTACCCTTGCTGGATGTGGCACACTGGCTTGTCAGAATTCCCTCCCCAGAAAGGTGTGACCAGCAATAACCTTTCATGTGTGCTGTATAACAGAGTCTAATTTGCAAATAGCCTGACTTTGTATGAAGGCTGTAAATTAGCTGGCTACAATCTCCGTGGTGAGAATGGCTTACAAAGCACTGGAGACCAGGGACATATATTGTCTCAGGGGTCCTAAAGTCATCTTATAAACTTTCTTTTCCACAAAACAAAAAGTCAAGATGGTTTTGAGTATGATGTGGGGGTGATACTCTGGTATCTGAAGGGTTGGAGTTTACTGGACTTGAACACATGATTAGAGATGAGCAGAATTCAGGATATACAGTTCATGGAAACTTTGGAACATTCCTACAGAGGGCAAGTTCTTAATCAGGGGTCAGGCCTGTGGGTCAACTGATTGGGAAACGTGTAGATGGCACTCAGATCTGGTCAAAGCTATTAATGTTCTCTGTCCTAGTATATTCAGTGATTCTGCATATTACAGTAACTCAGCCAAGCCTCTTCCTTACTTGAATGTACACCAGTCACTGCCTTCAAATTTTGGCTGAGCTTCCTTGTTGTCATACAAAATGCACTGTTGTGTTTATTTTGTTTACATTTTTCCATCTGGAAAAACTCTGGCACATGGAGAACTACAGTTCCTGTCATCACACTGACATCTAAACCCTCATGCAGCAGCACCACAGTGTTCCTGAGAAACAGTTGTGCTTCTGAAGGCACAGCTCAAGGGAGAGGCAGGGGTGTGTATGAAAGAAGGGAAAAAAAGTACATGGAGACAAATCCAGGATGAAACTAAAACCACATGGTGTTAGAGAGTGAGAATTACAGCAGCAAGCCCTTGACAAGAGAGTAGTGGTCTGGACATGCAGGTAATTGAAGACAGACAAAAGGATAGTTTTAAGCACAGTTTTATTAGGTTAATAGACCAGGAATATTTCCGATAAGTCCAACATGGTGTTACAGGATTCTTACCACATAACTCATAACTCAGGATCGCTGTTCTTTGGTTCACCCACAGGATTTAGCTTGTAACTGGAACATAAAGAATATGGCCTAAAATAGCTCAAAACCTATTTTTTTTGCTTGACCAAACTTATACTAAAGTTATGCTTTAAACTGCAGACACAGTGGAAAGTACAGCTAGTGGAAAAGCAGAGTAACAAATGAGGAAATCTCAGGTAATGGTGTTTTTATTTTACCTCTGTATGGGTGTGCTTGAAGCAAAATCTGATACTAGATGAAAGAAGCTCATATGACTGAATAATAAAGTATGTTATGCTTAAGTAGTGATAGGCTACTTAGGCAAAATATTTGTGAACAGTTGATTAAGAATGTGACTCAGGGATTCCAGTGCTTTATTAACAATATAAAATGGTTCACTGGGAGAAGAGATGAGGGTCTCATGAACAGTGTTCTCTGAAGTCTCCTTTTTGCCATCTCGAAGGTACTTGCTGACCTTGGGGCTTGTTTTAGTTGCTGTTCATTAGTGAAACAGATAATGAACCAAATGTTTGCATTATAAATCCTACAGGCTCATGGGCAGTCTTAAAAATATTGTTTGCTGGCTCTTTAGAGTCAGAACTCATTGTTTTGGAGAGTGAATTAAAATATGAATTATAGAACTGCAGGTTCAATCTTTAGGGGTCCTTCCACACTTATATGATAGAGGTTAGGAAAGACTGAAACTCAAGCTTTACAGACCCTTAACTGTTTCTTCTCTAGTCTCAAAGTCACCCAGGAAAGTATTATCTCCTTCTTCTGAGAGATTTTATGGGTTTTGTTTTGTTTATTTTTTTAATCTTATGGGATGCTGACTGATGTCAGAATTAAAAAAAAAAGATAATTAGAATTGATAAATTTAGATTAGTGGCATGAATAAGTAGTAAGGTATCAAATACTACATTTCTAAGTCCCTACAGTTGTGACCCCCTCTGTCAGTGTTTAACTGATGACATAAGAAAGTTTGCCTCTTTTTTTTTTGACTGTTCTAATAGAAGAAGTTCTTGATCCCTAAAGCATGGGCTGGGTTATTTTAAGTGGTGCTAAGTTGTATTGTTATTGATGGAGGAAAAAGATAAAACCCCAAGCAAACAGATCCACCCCCCAACATTCTTAGAGCTGAGTAGTCAAACCTATGTCTGCATTAGAGAATCTGGAAGTGGTTTTAAAGTTTGTAGATCCATTTAAGTTTCTTGGGCAAGTCCCTTCTTGCTGACACACAACCACCCTGTTATCTGAGGGTGGAAACAGTGGACAAGAAATGAAAATGGAAGTTTAGTGCTTAGTAAAAGATGCCCTCCCCAAAGTGCTGGGGTGCTGGACCCCCACGCTCCGCCCGGGAAATGCTTCAGCTGGGCTGGCACGTTCACTGGACTGCCATGTTCAATGGTGAAGACTCCTCATGACAGCAGTGCCTTTCTTTTCCCAGGTACCAAGTGCCAAACATGATTTGGTGCCTGATACCACTCTCAGGAAAACATTTTTTCTGCTTGTGCTGCTTTACTTTCTTCTGTTTACAGCTGTGATTCGGCTTTTGGATGTGACACGTTGCTGTAGTGTGGGCTACACCTGTGCTGGGCTTTGATGCTAAGCACTTGTGTAGTGCCAGACTTGCCTTGCAGCCCTTCCTAAGATGGAATTCCTTGGGAGATCACTGCCCAAGGCAGTGGGAAGAGCTTGGACCTGTATGGAAGCTGGATGACTGTGAGATGGCTCTGGCTTCCCAAATAGCTGTCATTCTGAGCTGCCTTGGGATCAGTGGAATAGGACAGATCTGAGAAAAGAGGGGTGCACCAGTTGAAGTTAAAGGAAATTATTGGTGGATAAAGTCTGTTGAACTTTGTGTCTCAATTTGAAAGATATGTGGACTCATTAAATGCAGAGGTCTGAGTCTAGCAAACATCAGACCTTTCCCTGCTAATCAGTAATTTGAAAACTTCTCTTTCCCAGAGAAAACTGAACGTGCTGTCAAAGACTTTCTTCTTAAAAGGCATTTCTGGCCTGTCTGCCTCTGACCTGCCTATTACTTACCCTTTCCTGGGGTGAACAAAGAACATTTAAGGAACATTCTGGTTTCCTTCCAAACTATAAATGAACTATTGCAGGTGAACCTGGTTAAATGTCAGTGATCTGCTGCAGCAATTGCAAGAGGCTTTAAGCATTCAGTTGCTAATCTTTGCAGGCTCTAAAATTTTGATTCATTAGTCATAATTTCTACATAATAAAATCTTTTGGCTTCCAAAAATTCAGAAACTCGTTTGTGATGTAAATGGCAGATTATTCATTAAAACAAGATGAGAAGTGTGTCATTGTGGTTGACTTTCAGTTATAGCTTAATTGTTGGAAATTTTTTCAGTTATACACATAAGAAAGATTAACTTTTACAGAGGGCTTGAGAATTCCCTGTTAATTTTGTGCATTGTGTGCAAAAATAAACTTTCTCAGAAACTTTGAAGCTAATCTTACACATGGCAGCTCTGTGAAAAACTGTTGCCACTCAGTTCAACCATTTGCAGCATTGCTTTGAAGTGATGGTTTGGGCCACATTCATCCCCTCTGGAAAAGTTACTGAGGCCATTAAATGAGGAATATGGCCCCGAGTTCTTGTGCAGGTTTGCTAGGGAACGTTGCCATATGGGGCAGTGTGCTACCAATATGATTTAAAAGGCATCTGAGCCACAGCAGGGGAAATAAAAATCCTTACATTTGCAAACTGTGATTGTGAATGTTGATGTCTATGAGTCTCTAGATTTGAAAAGAATTCACTGTATTCCCTGTTGCTTCTAAGGTCTTTTAAACTTTCTAAGTCCTTTCTTATCCCTTTGATCTGAAACAGAATAAATCTGATCTGAATGAAAGCTGTTTGTCTATAGAATAACAATAAAAATATCATTTTTCTGTAGAGAGGGCTGAAGCTTTATGTGTGAAAGCATTTGGGGTTTTGGATGGTCCCTATTTTGAATTTATTATAACTTTGCCTCCCTGCCCCCCCTATCCCCCTTTTATTTTTTCCTCATTTCTCTTTTCTTGTAGAACATTTTAAAATGCTGCTTGGGGTTCTTTCCATGCACTTTTGTGTGTGTGTGTGTAGTTAAGAGGATGATAAACTGGAAAAGAGAGAAGTGGGTTATATATAAATTTCAGTTAATTAATGGTCTGAGCTGCTTAAAACTGGGAGTGTCCTCCTCCACTGAAAAATGTACCCACAGTCATTAAGAAAGGAAACCTTTGGAAATGCTGCTATCCCTAGCTGGTCCTAGGTGTGACATTCAGTGCAGCATAGCCTTAAACACACTGTACTCTGCTGCACTGAATGTATTTAAAGTACTTGTCAGTCAGCTTTTGACCCTCTGGCCATAGTCCACCCAATGTGATATCCAACTGCTTGTGAATGGATCCAGTGTTTGTACCTGCAGAAATCTGCTTCTTTGGCTTTTACAACTATTCCTGATTTCTTTTATTTTGCATGCAACAGGGCTTCCTGACATCTGCTTCAAATAAAACTTTTTCTTATAATATTCATATATGCCCCCTTGTCCTGTCAAGTGTACTAAACTGAAAATAATTCTTGAATAGACATCCATATCATGGAGGATTTTGTGTACTTTTTATTCGCGCCATCTGGATTTGATCCTGCTGCGGAGAGGCAGGATGCTTTGTTTCTTGACAAAGTTTTCTATCAGAAACACTGTCAGGAAGGAATCTATGGGACTTTCTTCCTTTCAAACCTGAGATAACACTGAGTCTGTCTACAGCTTCACTTCAGTGGCTTTTTGAAAGTCCAAAATCCACAACCACAAAGGGCTTGAACAGCCTAACTAGCTCAGGAAGGGGTTTCAGAAATGGTGCCACAGACTCTCATTTATGGAGTCTGCAGAGCTGCAGCAGGCAGTTTGCCAGGGTAGCAAATTAACATTATTTAACATTTCTGAAACTTTTAATTAAGCTTGTTTTAGGCTTGCAGGCAAACTGGAGCATATATTCCCATCCTCCACTTAAGAATGTTCTTGGCTTCTCCATGAGCTTTCCTAAGTGGTCCCAGTTCTTATAATAATGTCATCCTAATGAGCTGTGCAAAACATGGGGTGTTTTGTTCTGGGGGCTTCATGTGCACCATTTTTGCTTTCAGTCCACGTGGGTCTGCACCCCATGATTTTTATTTTGAGTTTCAGGTTCATGAGGAAAGAAAAAAATAGAAAAAGCACTGGTTCACAGGGGTTTATGTGGGTCCCAAAAAACTGGCCCATATTCTCTCTAAAGATGTGTGAATCTTAGTTAACCTTTTATTAAAAGTTATGTGTTTGTAAAGAAATTCAAAAGGGGCACGTTGTGTAGTTTATGACTTCATTGTGAACATTTTTTACAGCTGTAATCCTTCCTTCTGAATGTTGTGTCATGGCTGCTGCTCTTGCTGTATGGCTAAGGTAACAAAATGGTTCCCCTTATAAAGCCCTATTTGCAGCTGGCTTGTGAAACATTCAGCTTTGCAGATGAATTGTTCTGTAGCTTGGACTGTGGCCACATATGCATTTTTTTGGAAGACTTGAACAAAATTGGTTCAATCACTTGTATGAGAGTGGGGAGGAAATCCCAAGTCCAGCAAGGTTGGAAAATAACTTTTACAAGGAAGTATTTTATACTCTAAAATAAGTGCCTGAGTATGTTTTAGGGGGGTTATTTCTGGTTAAATTATAAGCCAAATCCAGGCAAACCTGGAAAATGCACCTGTGGAGTGAGCGTGAGCAGAAAAGCTCCAATTCTTTCTGGAAATTTTCCTAATCTTTAATAAAGCTATGACTTGGTGAAGGAGGTGCTCCTTATGTTACATCCTTCAGAAAAGTAATCCATTACTTAAGAAAGGTGCAGGGAGCAATAAACATAGGGTAGCTTTTTTCTTGGTCAAAACATGAAGGCTTGTCAAAGCCAAAGCTTTTCAAATGTTTCTGAGTCGAAGCAGAGTCCAACTGGAAATGTTTCAATCAAAGGAAGAATTGCACATGGAGGAAAACAGATGAGATCCCTCTCCCTTCTGCCTCATTCTGGGCATAGGTTTATACTGTACAAAAGCTTCAATTCCAATCCCTTTTCTAAGGAATATGTCATTGTTGTTATAACAAGTAGAGAAGCTCCAACAGAAGCAACCAAGGCTTGGTGTCAGCATAGTGAATTCCTTGGGGATGCTCAGCTTGCTTGTGGAAGAGCAGTGGTGGCCTGCATCAGAAGCCTTTTCAGGGAGCAGCCTCAGAAACAGCCCCCAGGAAGACTGGAAAGGCACTGTTCCTTCCATGATAAGGAAATACACATATTTTGAAGCTGGTTTTCTGGGTGGTTCAGAAGTACTGCTTAGGCTGTGGTACAGCTCTTTCTTCACTTTATATCTAGAAAAAGTGTTGGTGATGGGGAGCTGATTTTTTTTTTCCAGACTGTGCTTTTATTTGTGTTTTATTGTGGTTCTTTGGCTGATATAATTCAAGAACTATGAATGTAACAGTTAGTTTGTTGAATAGCTTAGCAACAGTCTTAGTTTAAAAAAAAAATGAAAACATTAGTTGTCATACAAAGTACACTGGATTCTTCTGCCCAGTAAAACTCAGCTAGATGAAATATTGAAACTTTTAAAGTTTGATTAGTAACTTATGGCCTGATAGTAGGACTTTGTTAGCAAAATGATGCAGCTGGAAAAAAAGTATTTTCATTAGGCCAGTATTCTGATAATTTTTATATGATTAAAAAAAAAGTATTGTTTTAAAAGCTGTTGTTTTTAAAAACAGGAGAAGATAATTAAGGTTTTGCTGTTCCAAATCACGTAAAAGTTGCTAAGTTAAGAAGCTGGTGGAGCTTGTAGTGTTTTCTGCTGGCCTTTCCAGGAAATTTTGCAAGGATGCTTTGTATGAAGTGATGAGGAAGCAGCCTCCTGGTCTTGTGCTGTAAAATCCTGAGCCATTAATATTCTCAGCATTCTGGTAACTAGCACTAGAAAGGTTTTGGTATTAAATCAGTTTCACTGGAGCAGTTCTTGTTTATGTTGTGGTGATGTTAGAACATATTATATACATCTCTGTTTAAGGGATGGGATAAATGACTTTAGCTTGGCCCAAAAATATAAACCATCCTTATTTGAGAGCAGCCCTGTAAAACAGGAATGCACACCTCATTTTAGGTCAAAGCATTTGTGAGGAATGTGTCCAAGACACCTGCAGAAAATTAAAGCATTTGCTCCCCCTGTACACAAAAATTTCAAGAGGTAATTACCTTCAGTGTGAAACATAATACAGCTCCTATTAGATGGAACACATGGAGTGCAAATTGAATAGATGCCTTGTCGGGAGTGCTTCTGAGAATTAATAGGGCTGCTGAAAGCAGTAATGGGGGTGTTTTCTTTGCCTCTGTGTGCCACTATCCCTATCCCAGTGTTTCGGGGTTTATGTTGAGGCTGCTGTCGTTCCACTCAGCAGTCAGACACCAGCTTCCTCCATGGCACTGCTTTGTTTCTGTGGAGCTGCTGCTGCCTTTGGAGGCTCCCAGTTCTCCTCTCAGCCCTCCCAAGTCCCTCTTGCTCTGCTCTTGGTGTCCGTGCCAAGGGCTGGCACGGGCGTCTCTGCTTTTCCATGGCTGCAAGGCCCAGAGCGACAAAGCGGGGCTGCCGCCTTCAGCATCTCACTTTTATCCTTTTATCCTTTGGAGAACTTCCTCTGAGGAGATGGAGCTGAAAGTTAAGATCCCATGCTTTGTTCTGGCAGCCCAGCCACAAATAGGCAGTTTCCTCTGTCGCTGTTTGGCGTTTTGTTTGTGTCTCTGTTGCAGAAACGGAGCGAGCAGCCTTTGTCTGCAGTTTTCTGCTCCCTCCAATGGCATACAAAGGTTTGGCTGGAAGCTTGCACGGGGGTTCCCTCTCTTCCTGCCAGTTTTGGAGATCCCTGCCAAGTGGAAATGGTGTGCCTGCCCGGCTGCACTGACTGCTTGCCATAGGTTTTGTAGCTGTTCAGTTCCCTCTGATGGCTGTCAGGTAAACAAGGCGTGAGATGTGCTGGCAGCCTTTGGCACTCACAGAGCCCTCACTGGTAGTGAAGAGGCAGATGGTGCCACGGCTGATGGCCCTCCACAACAGGGGTGTCCTGCCACGCAACCTTCTGGGCCACCTTGGCTCTGCTCTGGAGCTGTTCACTGGAATTGCTTGGACTCCTGCTTGATTTGGATGTTAAAACACATTGAAACGTGAGTGGAAATCTCTCGCTGGAAGTAGTGACCCTAAGTTTGCCCATGTGCTTCAAGTTGCAGTGAAATTGTGGAAGGGTTTATCCACTAATTCACAGGTGTTTTCAGAAGCTCTACTGTGAGTTAAGTGTCAGTTTGCAGCCCTGTCAGGTGGGATTCAAATTGTCCCCAAGTCTCCCAGGGGGGAGACTCCCTCCGCTCCCAGGGGGGAGGCTACAATTTCAGATGTCACAGAACTACCTCAGGTTCTGTCCCACAGGCTGAGGAATAAGCTCCCATGGTTTAATATGTCATGGCATCTTGTTGGTTGTGTTTGGGATGGGTGAAATTCAGGATCCATCCAAGCTTTTGGCTACCTAAGAAGGAAAGTAATAACCCTGTGATGCTTCTTTGCTTTTCCCCTTCTCTCTTTTTCCCTGCAACATAAATAATGATTTGTCTCAAGGGATGGGGATAGGTGGGAGTCCTCATGTACAGTGCTTTATGCTTTTTTGGGCCAGGCTTATGGCAAGCTGTGATCTCTCCTTTTGCCAGCATTAAACATTGGAATTGTCAAAATGCCTGCTTCTGTCAGTTCTGGCATAAGTCAACAGAATACATGCAGTGCTTTGCACTGCCCCAAAATGCATTTCTTGTTCCACTGCTAGCAGTGATGCTGGGTAATTTTCTGGGTAGAGCTGCATTTAATAATATCTAGATAAAACCTGGTTCATTTGTGAGGAAAAAATTGGTTTTGCCAAACCAGGCTTACAAGCTAAGCATGGAACTGGAGAGCTTGATGCTCGCTTTTTTGGTGAGCTGTCCTGGCTGGTAACCCCCAATTTATGCCTATTGTGTACACAGAGAATAATTTGGCATTATTGACAGCTCTGGTACAAATCAATTCCCAGTTAGAAAAATAGTTTTTTAATGTTAAGTTCAGTAAATGATAACATCCATGGTTTCATTTCAGTCTGTAGTTCTTCCCTCAAAAACTTCTAAGCTACTTTGATTAATATCTTGACTTTCCTTACAGACTTCTTTCCATGTGAAATGAGAGACTCAGACATTTAATACACTTGTAATTCAGCATTTCCTCTAAAATAGTGGTTTGAAGATCAAAAGAGCTGTGAGCCTGTGTTGTCTGTATTTTTCCGGAATAGGAAACTTTCCTTACCCTGCTTTAATTGTCAGCTTTTCCTGTCCTTTCCTTGCCCTCACTTTATTTCAGTGTAACTGTGCTTGTATTTCATTTCGATGGTTAAGTTGCTTGTATAGTTTTTGACCAGCATTTTGGGTGAAGTAAAGGTGATATATGTCAAATAAAATCAAACTGGATTCTGAAATTTTAGTACAGATTTGAGCTTGAATGTTCCCCAGATTATTCAGTCGTAGGAAGTTTTGAGTAGGATAAAGTCATGCAGTTTTGAGCTTTGAGTCACTTTTCTATGTTACTGTTTTTCTTCTTGTTAATCAGTTTTTGTCTGAAAGTGGTCAAATAGAAAAACTCAGCTGCCCTTCTGGTCTGTATTCTGCCCCTAAAGGAGATTATTAATGGTGGGGTTTTCCCTCCTGTACTTTATTCTCTGGCATAAAATAAGTTCTGCTTAACATTTGGCATGGCAGTTACTTGCAATTGCGAGGATACTCTTTGGGATTTCAAGATTCCTGAACAGACACTCGCTGAAAAATTTGTTTAACATAAAGAAAATGGTGTTAGGACAGTATGGTATGCTCTCACTGCTGTAGGCACTCAGAAATGTGTCCTTGCAGTTGAAAGGCCATCATCTGGGAAGATCCAGAGCTCCTGTGTAATGGTTGGGTTTCTAACTGAACTTAAAATAAAGACCTATGTTCACAGAAAGCTTTAATAGCACGGAATTTGTCCTGTGCATCAAGTATAATTATTTTATTCACACTAGATGGTGTGACTCTGGTTTTCCTCATAATGAGGGTAATAGTCTGATTTGTACCTGAAGTAGCAAGGTAGGATAAAACTGCCTGGGACAGCTCTTGTGTCTCTTCTGACCTTCAGCAGCCCAGCAGCAGCTTGTTCTTGTGGGCACCAAGGCTCTTCACTGCTCATGTTATCATTTATATGTCTGGTAATCAGTGCTCAAGCAGTTTGTTGGAGGTGAACTAGATTGCTCCTATCCCAGCTACTCCAGAAAAACAAAACTGTCACTTTTCACAAAAACAAAACTATCCCTTCCACTTGTGATTCTGGGGAAACTCTCTTTCTGTGTTTGGATGAGTACACACTGTGTTATGAAATATCTCAGGTGGGGTTGCAGTGTTTGCATTTCCCACCTTGAAGGCAGCCTTCAAATAACTTCCAGTTCACAGCAGAGCATGAGGCTCAAGTGATTAACATGGCTATGGACAGAGAATTGCTGGAAGTGGCTGTTCTTCCTGAAATGCCTCCAGAATTTTCCCTTCACCTGCAATTACTTCTCCTTCATAAACTTTTTTAAAAGATACTGATGTAGTATCCAGCAGAACGAGACACTAAGCTGGCTTTTAGAAAGACAGTCATACAAGTAATAATGAACTATAAAACATAACCTTGACAAGGAATAAATGCTGGCTAGGAGAACTTTTCCTCTCTGGATCACAGACAGGTGCTATCCTAATGGAAACTCCAAAACTGAGGGGAGACTGAAGAATCATTTCAGAATCTGATGTAAGAACCAAATGGCTGCAGTTCAGTGTTACTTCAAGAGTTGGAAAGTTAAAAGTAATCCCAAAAGCTGAATTAGTGGGCAAACAAAATGCTGGTCAAAGGTGTCTAATAAAAATGAATGTTGTTACAGAGTTACACAATTTTCCATGGGAACTTGCAAGAATTTTGTGGATGTGATTTGTTTTTGTGCATGCATGTAAGTGTCCTTTAGCTTTTTAATATGGTACCTTTCCAACAGAGAAGAAAAAGCAGTTTTGATAAATGGTGTTTTCAGGGATATGGTGTGTAAACCATCTAAGTATAAGATTCCTTAATTACTTTTACAGGATCTATGAAAGCCAAAGTATTTTGCCCAAGAACTGATTTGAATGTCATGACTGAGCACTTTCTGAGTCTGTCCTGGTCATTTGTTCTAGCACAGAGAAAATGACATTCCAAACAACATGAACATTTCAGTCAATTTTAAAATATATGGAAACAGCTAAAGATGGAGCTTTCTGAGTTGTTTTTTATATATGGGAATGTTGTTGGTCTTTTTGTGGTTGTGTTGAACTGCTTTCAGAATAACACACAAGGTTCTGTGTCTAAATATGTATGTATAGTTGTGGTGTTTGTACTGATGTATGTGCCCTCACCAAAAACCAGGCATGCCCCCATTAAACCCATTAATTTTTATACTTTTTTCCGTATTTTATTACTGTTTGTTTTGAATGGCCCCATTGTTTTTACCTGAGTATTGTGCTGGTTGCTCTCATGATACATTTTTTTTAAAAATAAAGACACAGGGAGAGACCTTCCAGACATCTGTTTTAAATTAAATTGCTTTAATTTCCCCATATGACATCTTCTCTCCATCATCTGTGCTAATCCTTAGTCAACATGTGTAGGGTTTCATACATTGTCTCATAGGCACATCTTTAGCTTGTATTTTCAACTAGTTCATAAACATGTTTGCTTTAACATACTCTTAGATCACACTTAGTGGGTTTTAAATCCAGAATCAAAGGCACAGTGTCCTTTGAGTGTCATTTCAGTGTGTTTTCAGCATCTTTTAATAAAATACAAGTTAAGCCCAGCTGGCAGTTCACAGGATATGTTTGGACATTCTTTCTACTTAGACTAACTGGGCTGATTCTTAGATGAAGTTGTAACTGTGCAAATCCACATAAACTTGAAGCTGTCCTTCAGATGGTTTCAGAAGAAAAAGTGGTTGCATCTTAATGTATCAGTGGCATTGTCTGGTCTTGATGCTCCTTAAAATTTTCTCCTCTTCCACAGCCATGCTGAGTGGATGACAGGTTAAATATTAGGCAGTATTCTGCAGTAAACTTTGTCCTTTTTAGACCTGTTCTGATTGATTGCTTGTTTAAGTCTGTTTAAAGGAGAGGCTTTTCTTTCACATCAGCAAAAAGCTCTGAGTTGTGATTTTGTGTTTTTCTGTAGGAAAACAGTGCTTTTAAAATTAAATAGCTTGACTTTGTTTTTATCTTCTTTGGAGGGAGAGGTACTAAAGTTTAGGGCAGGCACAATAAGGCCTAGGTGTAAAATACAGCCATTGGAACACAGTGCTCAGTTTAGCTGGGAGAGAACAAATCTGGCCATGGCACAGGCCATAGGTTGGAGGTGCAAGTGCTTTAGGTGAGTTCCAGCAGTGCTCTGAATGCTGGCATCTGTTTGGCCTGAATGAGAACATCATGCCTGTGGGCTGAACTGAGGGATGGGTGAGTGTTCTGTAGGAATTCAGGATGTAGGGCTTTGGCCAGCCAGTACTGTGTTTTATCAGAGACTGCTAAACTGCTCTTGGAAAGCAGGGAACTACTAAAATTCAAAGATAAACGTTTTGCTTGCATCCCTTCTCATAAATGTGAATGACTGAAATGTTTTCAGTATTTGAAAGGTGGCAGTGTGAGCTGAAGCCTACCCTGGAGTTTCCCCAGGAGCAGAACCTTGCTAGCCCAGCAGGCTTAGCTCCTGGAAGTTCATAGAAATGCAAATTACATGCCAAATTACAACATGAAAACAAAAAGAAGTGCTAAGCTACTGAAGTGGCTCAGCATGCTAATGACAGGCTTCATTAGGGTACCCTAACGTGGGCAATTGCTGCAGCCCTGAGCAGAATAGATATAATGACCCTTCATTCACAGGGGAGTAAGCACTGTGTAGGAGGGAGTTATTCTGAGCTCTTTTCTTCAGAATCTGTTTTGGACAGGCTTGCTAGAATGAAACCTTCTTAAAAGGGTCTGGTTTTGAATGATACATGCAAACAAATGTCTTTTTTTACTGCTGTTCTTTTGTGACCTGACATCCGCAGTGATTTTTTATGTGCAAATTATTTTGGAAAGAGGTCAGCTTCAGGAAGCAAGGAAGGACAAAACGATTCAAGACCCACAAACAATAAATATGAAACTCTTTAGGTATCATCCATAAAGTAGTGACTCAGGAGGCCAGTTGGATTTGCTGTATGGGTTACTCCAGTTTTCTGTCTTTGGAATAATCAGATGAAACTAAGTGTTAAATTTTTCAAGTTATAACATGAAAAGAAAGTTCCAGTAGCCATAAACCCCTTCCTTCAGCCCCCAAAAGTTTGATTTCATGCTAACTATCTTCATTGTTACAAATGCATATTGAATTTATCACAGAAATTATCATTTAAGCTAGATCCATTGAGTAGGACATGCATGGGGGTGTGTGCATATGCAGGCTATAATTTAATACTGACCTTTCTGATTCCTCTTTAATGAACATTACAGTATTCCAAGTACAGGAGGTTGTGTGTGCTATTCCAGGTGCAGCCTTGTCTAATAGAAGAGCAGCAGCACAAGTGTGTTTATGCCTCTGAAACAAAAGTGTGATCTGTTTCAGATGTGCCAGAGAAAATGAAGTGTCAAACTGCTTGCAAGCAATTGTCATTTCCCCCCCCCTCTGTTGAAAAATGAAGGTGCTCTGGGCTTTGTACCATATTCTAGAGAGGCACAAAAATCTATTTTGCAGAAATCTGGAGTCAGAAATTGTGTAACTCCTCATAGAAAGATAATGAACAGTAGGAGGAATGCAGAGTTTGAGGGATAAAGGGAAAATTTTTCTCCTGGAAGAGCACTCACTGTATGGGCAGGTTCTAAATCATCACAGTATGCAGATCTATCTAAGCCACCTTGCCACTCTCCTTTTTTTTTTTTCTTCTTTTTTTTTTTAAATCTATATAGGTTGCCAATAACTAGAATAAATGCATCTCTAAAAGAGATAATGCAAAATTACATTTTAAAAACATTTTTTTTTCCATTGCTGCAGAAATTACTTATTTTTTTCTAGGCCTTCAGTACTGTGAGTGAGTGCATGGGACATCTGTCCCCAGGTAATGTTCTCACCTTGCAGTTTGTCTTTAATAACTTAAATACAGCGACAGCATTTTAAAAAATGTTTCTCTTTTGGCAAATCTCAGCTTGGCTTGATACCTCTCCATGCACTAACAGCCTGGTTTTCCAGAATGCTTCCTTTCTCCTCCTGGACTTCAGGAGCATCTTTGAGTGTTTTTCAAGTGTATCAAAAAAGTGGCCACTAAAAATTTGAAGTCACTTGGATAGGTTTTAAGCAAGTCATGTTCAAGATCTGTCTTTCTTTTGCTGCTTTTGAGAATTGCTCACCTGCCCTTTCTTTGTGTTGTCCCACAGATTTGGGATGAGCTAAAGGCCTGAAATCACCTGCATGATGATATTAGTTACCAGCTTCAGTGAATGGGCTTTGGAGCAGAAAGTGGTGTCACAATTGGTATTAAAAGCACAAAGAACCTAGGAAGGCAGCTTGCTATCAGGTCTATGGTTCCACAAGAACTGGCAGAGGCAGTTGTTGCTGCAAACATAAAATATAAAATCTGTACTATGCAGTAAAAGAAGTCATGCCCCTTATAAGGCAGTATTAGAGTAGGGCAGCAGATGGAATGTGAATCCTGACAGGGAAATGAAGCCAGGACAGACACCTCTACCATCCTTTCTTCCACTTGGTTATAAAAGATCAATTTTTTTCCTTCTTATCTGTTTGTCTAAGCTGTGTTTTAGAAAATGCCAGCTGGAAATGAGTGACCAAAACTCCAGATGTGATTTAACTTGTAGCAGACCTTGCTGGGAAACCTGTGTTTCTGCAAGCATTATCTTATTTAAAGAATGTAATTTTAAAAATTATTATCTATAGATCATGAGGTATTTGTACAATGGTACCAAACTTGGGGCAAGGAAAAAAGGACAAATGAAGAGAGTACCCTTTGCATCTGGATTTGTGCTGGGTTTCCTTTTCTTATCTGCTCAACAGATCACTTGTTCAGCATAATTTTTGCAGTAAAAAAAAGATGACTCCTTGAATCTCAGAAAAAACCTAAAGCCTAATATTTATAAATTGCCTTCTTATCAAGTGTGGTGCTCATTGCTGAATTGGTATTTGAGTCACATGATTATTGCTAAATAATCGAGTGGCTTTGGAAACAAGGGGATTTACTTTGCTGTACTTTGGGAGAAGCAAAGCAAACTGTAACCATAAAATCTTTTAGGCTACTGAAATTTATTTTGTAAAACTAATTTATGATTATTTACCTGAACCATTTGGCTTTATTATGATACTATTTGAAAATTTTAATCAGTATACGGAGATAATTTTGTGGATTTTGGGTACTGGGACTGAATGGAGGAAGAAGACTAGGAGTCTGTCTTTTTAAATCTGATTTGTTAAATTCCAGGTGCTTATGAAGAGCTGGGTATGTCAGTCAGTGCATATAATGTCTTTATAAAACTGTGAGCTCCACAGGCAGGAAAATGACGTATCCTGTCCAGTATCCAAGGCCCTTTCTGAAGCCTGTTGTTTTCTGTAGGGAGAGTTAACTTTTGTGGAAATAATTTGTGATCACAAAGACATTAAAAAAAAGCCAGCATAGTTTGCACTGCTGAATTCTCACAGTTTTTGTCCAGATGATAGAGCTGTGCACTGGATTGGGCTAAAATAAAGGTGATGAGGGACTTTGTACCTCGGGCCTTTGCGTGCCTGACTGCTATTCATTCCTCTTTATGGCTCCTGCCTTGACAAGTGAAATGTAGCTGCCTTTGCTTTCCAGACAGCATCCCAAGTGTTCCAGATGAGATGAAGCCAACTCCTGAAAAACACGTGGGCAGAGACAGCCAGGTTTTATGATGCTCCCCACCCCACACAGTCCCCTGTGGCTGACAGGCCAGTTGAAGATGTGGATCAGCCCAGGCTTTGGACAACAATTTTTCTCCTCTGTGCAGTTGGGTTACATTTTCTCTCAGCAGCCTTAGGTAATACAGTGTGATGAATTATGCTGGTAGTTTGTTATCTTTATTGTTTCTCCTTTTGCTAAGTCTGGCTGCATTTTAAACTCTCCTTTATGCAGACCATGGTCTTCTGCTCTGCTCAGGGGAGTTATTCCAGAATACTGTTCTTGTAGTTCTAGGGTCTCTGAACCAAGCACGTTGTGTGCCTTTTGAAGAACCTGAGTGCCTTTGCCTGCCAAGGAGGGCAGAGAAAGGCAGCCTGAGGATGTCACAGCAGGGCTCAAACATTCCTGGGGGTAGCAAGTACTGTTGTTTCTTCTTTGGGATTGACTCCTACCTGTCCCCAACAAGACGGTGTGGGATTCTTATCTAAAACAATACTGAGAGAAAATTTTGTTGCTACTTAGAATGGAACCTTTCAGGTCATGATGATTTTATCTTTACTTCTCTCAGATTTCTGTAGTTGCAGCAAAGAATTGCATTTCATTGGAAATTCACTTAGTGCTGTATTTAACCTTCACATTATTTCCCGTGTGTTAGAGCTGGGTGTAAACAGCTGAGGGTAGAACATTCTATCTAAAAGGGTACCTATTGTGGGTTTAATGATAAGAATACTCTTCATTTCGTGTCAGAGCTCAGTAACAGCAGAGTTTGTCCACCTGATCCACCTCTGGACATAAGTCAGCAGGAGGAAACCTCTGTGGGAGTCTAAAATGAGTGGAAAATGTGAGTGGAATATAAACGAGAGGTAGTGATGCACACCACTGGTGCTTGTTCTTCCCTTCAAGCTGATCCCTTCAGGACTGATTTTCAAAGTTCCAGGCCACAGTTGGGCACCCAGTGGCCCCTTGCTGATTGCAGCATCCACCTTGGAGATGCTCATGTCAGAGCATCTGAAGGCAACTGCCTTCCCACCTCCCTGAAGAGAGTCAGGCTCTGTGTTTTTCAGGATTTCAGCTTATCCCTGGATTCTCTTTCCTAAGAAAGTTTTCAGTGAGGAGGAGCTTTGCAAAGGGTTGAATACTTTTCACTGCAGTAAAAAAGGGAAGGTAAAAAGGCAAAGTCAGCTGAAGGTGGATGCCTAATACCTGAATTGACACTGATGCTCTCTTAACATCCCAAGCAGCCTGCTGGAATTCATCTAAAATTCTTCAGTGGCTTCTTCAGAGTTTTAAAAATAGCTCTATTTGAAAAATCAAAATTTTCATTTAAGGCTAATGTTCTGAGGCAAAGTTTTTTGCAGATTTTTTATTAAATGTTGTCTTAAAAATAATCTGAATTGCATCTTAAGACTTCATCAGTTATATGAATGCACACAGTAATTCTGTTACAACCTGTAACTTTGCAGTACTTTTAAAATCCATGAGTTCTCTTGCAAAACAGCATGATGTTAAAGAAAACAAAAATCACACCCTTCCTAGGAAGAAAATTTCCATACAAAAGACATGAGTTTTGCATGGAAAGACTGTTATTCTTGATCTAATAACAGTGATCAAGACACTCTCGGGACTGGAAGGCATGGATGAAGTGTTTTTGATACAGGAAGAGAGTCAGAACTGTAAAGATGTGTGTGGAAGAGAGAGAAGGAAGGAGAGAGCTTCTGACTGTATTTTTTTTTCTGTCATTAAGCTTTTTCCTATAAAAATCTTGTTACTGTACACTAGATGTATGCCCATGAAAATGCACTTCTTTCCATCAATATTCTGCATTTCTGAAGTGTTTGGTGGTTGATTTCTGCATCACAGCTTTGATGTTTTCACAACCCTGTGACCAGTCTCTGCCCCTGCATTCTGCCATGTTACCCTTCTTCCTTGTTTATTTTCTCTCTTTTTTTTTTCATCATTGGGGAAAGGAGGAGCATATTCTTGGCAGCTTTGACTCTGCCAGCACTGGAGAATGAAAAATTCCTCTCCTACATCCCCAGTGCTTGGAGAAGACAGACTGCAATGTTGTCTGAAAGGTACAAGAGAGTGCCATCTACTTGTTGTTTATTTAGTAATTTAACAACTAAAATTCTGAGTAGCTGACATCTTAAGTCCTCTCAAATGCTAATAAAATACTTTTTCATGTTCCCAGGAAAAAATTTAAATTTCATTACTTGGTCTGGTTAAAATATTTTGAACTTGGCCTGCAAGCACTGTGGGCCAGACACTAAAATATTTTTGGGTTTTTTTATATAGCAATTGTAACATCTACAGTACAGCAGATAAAACCCCAAACCAGTTGGTAAAAAAGCTTAATGGTGTTTGATGGTGTTTGGGCAATGGGATGCTTCCAATGAGGTGGTGTTTGTGGCATTATTTACCTCCCTCACTGCATCTGCAACACTCTGGAGCATAAGCAGTTGTCAGGACTTAACACTTCAAACTTTTATAGTGTGGGGCATTCCTCTGGCTGGCTACTGACCAGCAGTTTGCCTGGGGCAAAACATGTTGTGTTCTCAGTGCAAAAAAGTGAGAATTTATCAGTGCTCTTCATCTCAAAAATTGTTCCAGATGAATGCACAGCAGGCTTAGCATCCTTTTAAAGCAAATCATGCCCAACTGATTGCATGAGTTGCTAGTGACAAATAACAGCTCTCTGATGATGATCATCATCAACTGGTTGGGAACTTTGCAATGTAATGAATGCATAAAAAGAGTAGCATTTCCCATTATGTAAATCCTGAAGACCTGGAGGGGGAAAAATATGCCTAAACCAGAAGTAATAACAAGTCAAATAGGCAGAGGGATAGCTGAAATAGTTTAAACTTGCTTTTAAGTGAAATAATTAAAACTCTGCACCAGTCTCAGTGAAAATAAGTGTCAGCCTGTGTTACATGGTCATTTATTCCATGTCCTGCTCCTCCAAGCCACAGCTGCCAGGTCGGGTGAGCTCCACTCTTGTGACCAGCTGAAGGAAGTTTGATGTCTTGATGGATTGGATACTTGCTAAAATAATTAATACTATGTTAAATTAAAGACTACTGGTATGCAAAACACACATAAATGCTCTGAAAAAACAAACTTGTGTAGCAGCCTGTTATGCCACTGCCTCAGCTGGGTTCTCCCAGTGCTGAATGCAGAGGCTGGAGTGTGAGGGCTGGAGTTGGGGATTCTTCTGCAAGTGGCTTATTTCTACAAAGCTCTCTCACTTAAACTGAATTAAATGTGACCTTTGGGTTTAGCTTTTCCCACAACAATGAATAATGAATAATAAAAGTGGCTAAGCTGCTTTTTTTGTCCCTAAGGAATAAGTGAGAAAAATGCTTTTAGATTTTTTCAGTATTACATGTTGTAGGTATCCATAAGTTTCATGTTGCTTATGTTCATTTTTCATTACTTCTTTTCACAATTTGATTTTGTTTTTGTGAGAGATCCTAAACTCACAGCACAAAATAGCTCATGCAAAGGAAACACAGATTGTTAAAAGGAAAGCATGAGATGCAAACGTGTTTTAGAAACGTTCCCACTCTTCCTTATTCTGGTCAAATTGAAGCTGAAGGAGTCCCTCAGAACTCAATTACCTGACAAGCTTCAGGTCTGCACACTTTGATCACCAGATGGAACTCTTTGAACCTGTGGCTGCTCAGATGTTTTGAGCTCCTGTGGGGGCTGTTACAAGACTCTGGTCAGGCTCCTGGCCCATCTTTGCTCCAAGGCAGAGTTGGGTTATTTGTATTTTCTCATCAAAGTGAGATATGCCTACTTGTGCCAGCAGATGAGCTTGAGCTGTGAAAACCAAAGAACAGCATCATGGAAAAGAATATACTGCAATGCTTTTTTAAAAAAATGCAGAACTTGGTGTGAAATCTTTATTGTTTTTAATATTTGCTATTTTCTTTGCTTGCACTGTGTGAGCCAAAGAAATTGGAAAATGTGAACACGCTGGAAAGGAAGAGATACAAAATATTGAAAGGACATTTAAAATTAGGGTAAAATATTGCTTAATGTTTATTGAAAATGTGTGGGAAGTTGAGTATTTTTGTATATAATATGTTGATGTATTTTACAACAGCACACATAAACTATGGGAATGTCACTGAAATTATGCAGACATAGGCCAGATGAGTAGTGTGCCTGTGCTTTTGTGGTTTTTTTTTATCACATATAGAAAAATGCAGGCTTGTATCTTTTGCTAATTTCTGTTGGAGCTTTGGAAAGAGAGGAAATGCAGGATTGAGTCCATTTAAGTAAAAAAGTCAAAATTACAGGAGAGCAAGTGGCTACATAAATGCTCTAAGTATGTGTCAACACTGCATATAGTAACTGCTTTTATTACATAAAATAAATTTTACATTGCAGTCCCTCTTCATAGGCACCTCTGAGGCCTTCTAGGATGCTGATAACTGATCTGGGGAGTCTGCTGATAAGTCTGCCTGAGGAGTATTTTGGACAAATTGTATAAAGGCTTTGGAATTAGGGTTGTGGCTTGAGGGATTTGTGAGAGGGAGGGGAAGCGAAAGGCTCTTAAGTCAGAGAAAAGCAACTATTTAATAATATGTGAAAACAAAAGGTTGGCTTAGTGAGTGTATCCTGGACTTTGGAGAGAATGGCAAACATCTGTGCACATGAATCTGCCTCCCCTCTGTACTCTCCTCTCCCAACAGTGGGCTGATAAATCATTTTGAAGTTGAGTGCCAGGTACATGACATAAGTTTTGGAAGAATTAAACACTTGTGCTTTATAGCAAGGAAGACTGAAAACCTTTCATGAACGTCTGACAAGTGCCATCTTTAGTAGTGATGTCTAACCTAATAACACTTTATGTCTTCCCTTTTTCATGTGAAAAAATAAATCCAGGCTTTGCTGTGGTACAGCAAGCAATTGCTGCTTGTCTTATGTTCTGACAAACACCCGCTGCAGACATGAGACAGAGCAGTTCAAGTTTTGGCTTCCTAAGTTGAAATTGCCTTAGTGTTGGATTACTGCTTTGCAAATGAACACCATGCTTTTTCTCTTTTTTTCTTTTTTTTTTTTTTTCTTTCCCTACATTGTTTTTTAAAATTTCTTTTTCTTGCTGTGGTCTCCTGCTCTAATATTAATACATTTTTGAAATGGAAACTCCATGAATTAGATAGTTTTTCCTTGCTCTTTATGCCTTGGGATATCTAGCCTATGTTGCCTGTTTTGATTAAATTACCACATTTTCCTTATGATTAAATGCCTGAATAATGAAAACTTATGGGACTCAGTTTTAATCCACCATGTATGAATACGTGCAACAAGGGGAAATACGTGATTTTACTCAAGGTGAAGTCTTTTGGTAGCAAGCATTTCTCTTCATCTCTTTTCAGATCAAATGAAAGTTGTGGCACAGTGAAATAGAAAATGTGGCATTCAATTGGTGGGAGCAAATATTCTCTGAAGGAAGTGGGCTGATGGGAGAAAACCAAAATCTGGTGTCATGAATTCTGGGATGTGTCAACATTTTCACAGTTACGGTATAGTATGCTTTGGGGCAAGGGCCTTTTACCATGCAGGAAGGTGTGTCATGAAGGAATTTTTCAGGGCTTCCATATTTTTCACTTAGAGTTGCCTGGGGTTTAAATCAGGCAGGATTTGGCTTAGCATGGGTAGGTACTGGGTAGCTAATCTAAGAACCATGCTAGTCATTTTTAAGCCTGCAATGGTAAAATGCAGGCAAGAAGTCAGGAACTTCAAGTGAGGAAAAATGCCTTTAGAATTTAGAAGTCCATTTAATTTCAGTAGCAGGGGAAGATGGCACTGCAGTTTGTTTGCTTGGTGAGCATATTCTTACTTCACTGTATTAGGACTGCTAGGGAGAAAAGTGTTTTGAGTGAAGATGGAAGTGGTGCAGGCACCCATCCTTGCATGAGGTGAACTCAGCAGCTTTCCAGAAATAGCTGGGTATCATGCAGGAACAGCTTCAAATCCCTCTTGAATGTCTGGCTTTATTAAATTTTAAAGGCTGATAAGAAACTGTAGGCTGCTTCTGAGGAAACCAAGCTTCAACAGAACTGCAGGATCTCAAGCCATCCTCCTACCTTGTCAGTGTCATGTCCTAATTACATCCAGGTTGTTTCCTCCTCTGTCTCCAGAAGGCTGACTCCCAGCCTACTGCATTTCTTTGGAAATATTTTCCCTAAATGAACGTTGTACCAGTTACTTTCAACCCATTTCTAACATTGTAGTGTGATGTTCTTGGACTGGCCTGCTTTTTACCTTTCATACTCCCCCACCAAATGAGAATTCTTTCTAGTTTTCAGTCATTAGCAAGTTTTTGGTTTCGAAGCAGCTATAATTGATGATAAATACAAAATCAATATCTCTAACATTGAGAAATTTAATTTCCAAATTTTGTTCAAATTCAGATTATTTAGCAGTACAGGTAACTGACATCTCCCTTTTAACCATTTCTTCATGTAGTTTTATATTTCTGCAATCCTCCCCGTTTTTCAGTTTTGAACTTGTCCTGTGATCTCATTATCTGGAGGATTGATTAGATTTCTACAGAAAGATCTGTCTTATACTGTCTGTTTCTAGTAGACTCGTGTTGCATTTGATGAAATCTTTCAACTATTTTGAATATACTCTGTCATAGTTTTGTTTTTTTTTTTTCTCAGTTTAAATAGAGCCAGGCTTGTGTGTTTATAGGTTTTTTCCTTCTCTGTCCTTTTCAGCTATAACCTCTCCATGGGTTGTTTACAGGTGTGATTTCACTGATCCCATGTAATTTTACTGGCATGCTGGCTGTAAGATTTTCCAATTCTTCAGTCTTTGAAGGAATTAAAGGCAGCAGGAAGTTTAGAGGATTGGGTAAAAAAGAAAGGAATAAAGAGATGCTGCATTGGTTTTTGAATCTGAGAAGAACTGTTGCTTCAAAACCTTGATATTTCACATCTTCCCTGGCAAGAAATGAAGAAAAAATTGGTGATGGTCAGGCATGTACTGACTGATGCAGTTTAAATAATTTTCCCTTGGATCCCCCCATATTTTTGTTCTTATTTCATTGTAATGGTTCTTTGAGATGGTCTCTTGTAGTTATTTTTCAACAGGGGTTGAATGCCTTCTCTTTGAGTGTCAGTGATGACAAAGGGTGGGTAGAATACCTTTTGCTCTGGAAAGAGGTAGCTTATTTTCTTCTTCTAGATTAATATTTGATGTTTTATTAATCCTCTGTGAATGTTATATTGTGTTCTTTTTGTTCTAAATTTACTTTCTCACCTGTTGGTGGGAGAATTGCTGTGTTTAATACTTCACTGGGAATAAGTTCTCTGCAGGACATCCCTGTTGTCACATGGTGGGGTGGGCTAGGAGAGGACCTTTTTCATTTTCTCCTCTCCAACTTGCTATTAACAGGTTTGTTGGATTATCCCCTCTCCTTTTCTTGTTCTTGCTCTCTTTCCATACAGCTCACATTTTCCTTCCCACAATCTGTCATCCTACTTTCCTACCAAACAGAAGAGATCCATTTGTTATAAATTTAAAAATAAATGTTAAACAACCAGGAGTAAAGAAAATTAGCAGCCAAATAGTTTTCACTGATGATCTTTCCTGATCTTTGTCCCACTGCATAAATAAGGGAATAACTAAATTACTACTACATTCAGAGATGAGCAAAATGCATATGTGAATGTTTATTAGCTTTCAACTTCAGAGATTTATTTCCCTACTTGTTTAAATATTTTGAGAAACACACTGCAGCATTTAAACATGAAAAGTATACATTTCATATAGCTTTCCAGTTTCTGCTCCTCTATGGATGAAATCAAAAGTATGCTGGCCTCAAAGCATCAGCATTTCCATCCTGACCTCTGGATGCCTACTGAGCAGTAAGAAAGAAAGAATTTTGAGGAGAAAAAAACATGTTTCATACTTGCATTTAATCAAGAGACATTGCTGTCCACCAGGTTTAGACATCTCCACAAAATGACGCAGTACTGATTTCAAGGCCAAATTTTAGACATTCCTTCAACAGGTCATCACTGAGTCAAAAGGTATAGCTGATTATTTTGAGTAGGGGATAGCATGAAAAGCTGATCACGGATGATAACTTGGGTCTAAGTTGCTTCAGGGTGACTCAGTTTGATTTCTGTGCGAAGATTTGCTGAAACAAATGAGTGATTAGAGTAATTGAAAGAGATTTCTTAAAGTCTTGTCAACAGGTTGAAGAAGTAGGGACACAGTTTTTCAGGGAACAGCACTAATATTAACATTAATAACTAATTTTTTCAATGAAGGTATTAGAAAGAGTAACTCAAGACTCGACAGAAGTTAAAGAGGTTATCAAGGGGATTAATGAGCTTAGAAAAGCAAAATCTTGGGTCCTGGCTACATTTACTAATGGTGTGGTATAAAACTATTGGCTTGTGTATTAAAGTCCCAGAAGATCCTTCAAATTCTGTGACCTTCTGAAAGGGAAGGAATGGCAGAAACTAGAGACTGTTCCATGTCTTGAGAAGGAAAATGGAATCAGTTATAAACTACTCTTTAGCCATGTAAGAACAGCAGTGTAAGGAGACCAATAGAATAAGTATGAAGAGCCCATGGAATAGAGATTGGCTGAAGAATGAACACATGGAAATATTGTTTAACTTTCTGTTAAGGAACTCGCTGTAGTTTAATGAGAGGAAGGCAAGCAGCAAAACTTTATTTAGAAGGTTGCTGTCATGATGGAGATGGTGGCAAAATGCTGAGCTTAGAGAGGTGACAGCTAGGCAGGATGATGAAGGAAATACCAGGGAAAGTCTCAGGTCCAGACTGCCAGAATTTTTCATAAATCTCACAAATTCATGTAACTCAACAATTACAACTTCAGTGTCTGCCCTACAGAAAATCAAAATGAATACTGAAGTATTACTCTACTCTCAGTCGTAAGCACTGCTGTCTCTTCCACCTCCCTTCAAAAGTTGATTTTGAGCAGAAAGGAAGCCTTTCTAGCTTCTTCTGGATAGCTGTGGAAAATGAAGATTTTGTCTGTTATCCATGAGAAACACAAGATCTAGAATAATGTCTATAAAATAGGTTATTTGGAGCCACAGATAATAAACCAGGAAATGTTGGGCTTTGGGAAAGGAAGTGCAAGATTAGAGGGAAATTGGTTGTTAGAGCTTTACCTGCAGTCAGTTTTGGACATTAAAAAAAAAACAAAACAAAACAAAAAACAACCTAAAAAGCTTGGAGGGACTTATAACATGAAGGAAGAAGAAAACAGGGGAATGATAAATTAGGTTTGTTTGACTGGAGCCTGACTTGTTTGCTGTGGCAAGCAATGGCTGCAAGCAATAATGAATTCTTCGTATTGAAGCTTAAGATATTTTTTCCTATAAAAAAAGAAATTATTTTGTCCATAAATAAATTCAAACAAGAAATGAGGAGATTATAATAATCACAGAGAGATTTTTCTGTACAAACTCTTAGGTTTAGGCTGGGCTTTTTGTGCTCAGTTTGAGTCGCGTGAGATTGTCCAGGCTGAACTCCATGACCCGAGTCATAGGACAAGTTGAGGTCTTCAGTGTTTGGGGATTTTTTAATGTGTCTGTAGTCTGATGTTATTGGCATGTCTGCCCTTCCTTGTGATTCATGTCTGTCTTTTGCTGTGTTTACACCGCTGACTCATTTGGGTTAGAATTTGTTGTTGTTGTTGTTCAGGATATTTTTCAGTGTATTGGGTGGAGGAGGTATCTGAATTACTGAATTGTTGGGGATTACCACCCAAGATATGAATGGACTGCCAAAAATGTAGGTACTTCAGGAACATAGTGGTGGTTAGAATGTCTGTTTTCCCAAACAGACAGCTTGGTCCTGACCTTGCAGTGTAAACAGCCAGAAGAACTGTAATCTGTTATTTTGGAAAAAGCTCTGTCCTACAAACATTTATCCTTAATAATAAACTCTCCCAGAGATGAAATAGTAGCATATACACGTAAGGTATATTGACATCAGGCTTCTGAAATTCCCACCAGCAAAATATTTTAATACAAGTAAATGTCTCATATTCTTAACTTAATAGTGTTCTTCTGTTTAGTACTTGTGGCTCAAGACTGCCAGCATAGCTGCTTACTGAGATGGAGACCTTTTTTTAGTAGAAGTCTCAGTATTTTGGGTTTTTTGTTTTTGTTGGGTTTTTTTTTTTACCTGAAGTGGGGCATGCTTGCTGTATTTTATCTATGAAGCTGTACTGATGCAAGGTGAGAATAATTCTGCTGATCTCAGTGGGGTGTTTGATAGAAGAGAGATGGTAAAATGGTTGTTTACAGGTAGAAAATATGATAGCTCTTAGGTCTGAATATGTCAAGCAACATATGTTGCCTTCTCTAAATCAAAAGCCAGGGAATTGCTAAAGGACCAGAATAATGCTTTCAAAGAAAGCTCTTGAGGCAGAGAAAATAAACCAATTGATCAAGAACAACCTTTATACAAACTGTCTAAACAGATCAAAACCAACCTGAAAAATGTCTCCTGAGCTCCTTGTGCTTCACCAGTGGGATTTCTAGAACTGCAGTAGTCTGGGAGCAGGAGTATAGGCATGAGTTACTTTGCCTTGGGCACACCTACTTAATTTTAACCCTGTCTTACTCTGCTCCCAGTTTCAGACATTCTGCCAATGGGTGCCCTGACATCTTGCATTCTATACCAGCATGAAAATACTCCTGAAGATTTTTAAAATGTGATAGAGAAAAACAGAATGGTATTTCAGAACATAGGTATTCTTGCAGATGTTTAAAGTATGTTGCTCATAAACATTTGTTCCAAAAGGAATCCCTTATCTTCATCAGCTTTTCCATGGGAAAAGAGGGAGAGCAGGGCTGAAAATTACTTGGTCAGGATAGTTGCTTGAGGTATTTTGAGCAAAGAGAATAATACTAAAACTTCCTGTGACTCTGTTTCTAGTGTGACTCTTATTTATTTTGATCTAGGCTTTTTTAATCTGTGTCTCCATTGACATTGGTCTGCTAAGTTGTCTCTTTGCATGTCTTCAGTCTTTGCTGTGAAGTGACCTCATCTGGCAGTTATTTAATTTTGCTAGTTTTTTTCTTCCTTGTTTGTGTGTGTGTTTCCTATTCCCCCTGTTTGTGAAAGTGGTGATAGTACTTATTTTGCCTTTTCTAGGTAACTTTGTAAAGCAGATCCAGGTACAGCAAATTGGAGATGCTCTGTTTCATGAAGTGAACTTCATCAATTGGTGGTGTTTGCCATCTGCTTTTCCTTAAAAAGACTCTTTTCCCCCAGTGCTTAGAACCAACCATTGCACTAAACCAAATTACAGTAGCTTCACTCTGTAAAAATGTGCGTAGTTTTGCTCACATAACCCTTAAATAAGTAGTCTCTTTTGGATTTGTTTGGCATCAAAAGTGTATAGAATCTCAGAATATGCTCAGTTGGAAGGGACCCATCATCATCACTGAGTCCAACTCCTGGCCCTGCAGAGGTCACAGCAAGAGTCAGAGCTCGTCCTTGAGGGCATTGTCCAAATCCTTGAACCCTGCCAGTCTTGTTTCTGTGACTGCTGCCTGCTCCAGTGCCCAACCACCCTGTATGGATATGTCAGCATTTAGAGATTCAGATTGAAACACCAGATTTGGGGACTCCAAATCTCAGGGTGGGAAAAAGTTAGATTAGTGCTATGGCACCCAAAGCAAATGAAACCACTTAAAATGATGATTCTCAAGCATGTTTGCAGTGCTTGGGAATAAATGTTTTAGGTATCATGAGTCAGCTTAATCAGCCTGGATATCAAGTAAAGAGTAGAAATTGGAGATAAATGCAATGTTTAGCAGTTAACTCCCAGCAGAAGCCTTCTGAAATAGTCTCTTGGTATGTTAGAGCTGTTGACAGTTCACTTACCTGCCTTTGGACACACTGGTGTATTTTTACCATACATTTGCAGTATGTTTTTAGCTGAAAGGGCTGAATTCTGTCTGGTGTTTTCAAGTGTAGAAAATGAGTGGTTCAGAGACTTTCTGTCACTGGAGTCTCTGAGAGGAAAGCATCCCAGTTAAGTACTAAAATGTGGTTTAATGTGCACCTTGCTCATTAGTCACTGTCTTCTAAAGTCACTGATGGTTTTGTGTATTTTTTGTATTTATATTACTTTGCAAGCAAGGAAAGGAGAGTGTTATCTCACCAGGGAAGAACCAGGCTTATGGTTTAGTTTCCACTTTTGCTCTCTAGGTTGTTGGTGTAAATTTATTAAAGGAGTAGCATGCATTAAAATCTTGGGTAGTTTTGGCATCCAGTTCCCTCTTAAAATTCTTACTCTCTGTGTCTTGGTGCCCTTGTTTTTTCACCTGTGGTGGAGACACACAAGGATGCTCCCAGTGTAATTGCAGGGTGAATGAAGCCCTGAGACACTGAAATGGCAGTGGTGCTGCTTGCCTCTGAAAAGTGCTGTCAGACAGCCCAGCTTCCACTGGGCTCCATGTGGAGAAGAAAATGCTGCTAAGTGAATACAATGCCATGTATATACACACACACACAAGATTTGGGCATGAAATGGGGCAAGGAGAGAGCAGCTGAAGCCAAGGGGCAGTATCAGAAGAGGAAAGCCATTATACTGAGACTAAGACACAGTGGCTCAAACCCCTGGGACTCCCTGCCCACTTCCCTCCTGCCACAGCTTAGCAGAGAGGGGATTTCAAGTCATCAGAAAGATGAAAAGCAAAATATCAGCTTTGTGCAAGAGGAAGACAGAGCTGGGCAATTATTTTCTGGCTGCCCAGCTGCTTAAGGCACCAAGCCATGTTGGGATTGGGCTGCTCCTTTACATGAGGCTCAAAGCTGTTCAGCTGCTGATCAGTCTGAGGGTAGGGCTGAGTGGTACAAGATCCCAGCACAGGGGGATGATGTCAGTCCCTGCCCAGTTAGCAGCTAAGCCTTCTCCAGGGGGCTCAGGCCCTGCTTTCTGAATTCCACAAGAAGGCAGGTCTCATTTTCTTTCTCAGTCAAGACCCTTGAAATAGGTGCAGCAAAGTTTTATGTTCGGTTAGAGGCGAGGAACCAGCGTGCCAAAACCACTCTGAGTCAAGGATGATAGGAAAGGACTGTTGCTATTTCTTACCTCTCTAAGCCTTGGGAGAGACAGGATGTTGTTAAACATCAGAGGGAGCCAGAACAGACCAAGCTCCCTGATGGTTGCTGTGAATTCTGCACAGAAGTACCCTGGTCTATGTGAATTGGTTTGCAATGACAGGGGATCTGGGAATAACAGTGGGAAATCATCCTGAAAAGCACCATTGGAAAGCTCCACCACAGAGAAAGCTGTCTGTAGGATAGAAGATGGGGTTGGGGGGGGAAATTGCCAAAGAAATACAAAAGATCAGTCATTGAGAAAATATAAGGCTCCTGTGCAGCGTTCTCCTCTTAATTCCTGATTTTTTGGTTGTGCTGGAGAGTGGATCTGTGGTAGTTCAAGGCTGGTTTTCAGTAATATTAATGGGGGTTATATAATTTAAAGTGCATTCCTGAATTCTGTGGATTTAATGGTTTCTAGGAATTGGGGCTGTAAGCCTGTTCCTGTACTCATATGGAGAATGCCAAATTTAAGTTTCAGTAGTTAAATGTATGGTGTCTGAGTGAGAGAATTCCATTTGTTGCATCTGTGGACAGACACTGAATTTTTTTTTTTTTCTTTAAGGTCTTCTTACAGCAGCTTTCATTAGCTATATGCAGAAGGAATTTACTGTCAATGGAGGTGGATTAAGTTGTGCATATATTTGTTTCATTTAGATTTGTGCTCTTTTTTATTGGAAACCTGAGACAATTCTGTTATTGAAAAATAACTTTAGGGTCCACTTATAGAATATCTGTGGTGCTGTCCCACATCACCTATCAGACAGGGGCACACTAACATTTTTGGTGAATGCTGGATACGTGTTCTCTTCTTTAGCTGACCTATATCTGGCTCCAGATGTGGTGCCCTTTGCTTGTGTACTGAGACCTCCCCACTGGAAGGATCCCAGGGCTGGTTTATCTCTGATTTCTGGGGTGCCAAGCTCTTTCCTCTTTTAGGAGATTATGGTACTTGAGATGGGGACCTGTCTTCCCCCACTTATAAAACAAAGGGATGGGGAAAGGATCTCTGCTTGGAGATGGCTTTGCCATGATTCCAGCATACTTCTGCAGGTCTTTAGCTTTCTGTCTTCTCTTTTCTGACCAAGCAATGTGAGATTAAGAAGTAATTTTTTTATTTTTTCCCCACATTAGCTTTGCATCAAGATACCACCCTTGGTTTTTATTTAAACTCTCAAGGTATTGAAACATGAACACTTTTCTTGCATCTTTTACTTTGAAGGTCGATATAAACACATGCAAAGGATTGTGTTTGTACCTACCACGGTTCCATCCAGTCTGAAGCAATAACCAAGAATGAAAATAGGGTAACTGTTACCACTGGGAATGAGAGGGGAAAAGCAAAGAGAGCATTTGGCTGACTTCTGATGATTTCCATGGTATTTTCCAACAAACTTCTTTGAGAACGATGTAAAGAATAAATCTAGCAGGATGCACACAGGATATTGGCATGGAACTATTCTGGGTGTCTCACTGAAGAGAGCTAGCTGGCCTGCCAATTCACCTGGTTTTCTGGTACATCATTTTCTCTGCTATTTGGCCCTGCACCATTCTTCCTCCATCCCACACTTTGCACATTCCTGCCCTGCAGCTGGAAGGAAGGCTGTGCTACTTCCTTTTCCCATAAAAGCATTCCCCCCAGAACTTTAGAAGATGATGGTTTTTTCTCTCATCTCCATCTCAAATAATGTGAAATCCAGACTGTTTAATATTTATTTTTACCTATATGCAAGATCTATGAATAATGCACATGGAGACAAACAGATATGTGATATCTGGCAACTGTCTGAGTTGCTTTTTCATGTATTTTCCATAATGGCACTGTAACAAATAACCTTGGAGACCTTAAAAAGTTCTATATATTTTTTTTTCATACAAGGAGTTTGTGGGTGTAGTTGTGGAAATTACTGGAGCAAGATTTTTAATAAGGTTCTCATCCAGCCACAGAAAAGATGTCAGAGGTACGTGCTCCCACACAATACCCATAAAAATAATAACATAATAATAGTACTAGGTCTGGAGGGATTACCTGGTGGCTCCTGGATGCCTCCAGTATGCAGTCCAATTCCCTGCTGGAATTTACCTGCCTGGCTGTGTCTGCCTGTTGTTTTGGTGGCATTTCTGTAGCTGTGCAGCATCTAGCTCCCTGAACCTGACAAACCTCACCTCTTCCCTTCTACTCGTGGTTTAAATACTTTCCAGGCATCTTGGCTGAAGCACCAAATGTGATGAAAAGAATACAATGAGCCCTTACATATAAACCACCTCTCAGTCTTGGAGAGGGGCTGCTTTCAGCAGGCTGAGGGGATGTAGCTATTAAGCCTTCCTGTGTGTGGAACAGAGCTTAGAACATGACATGGGATCTTTTGAGGAAAGGAAGAATCTCCTGCTGGGGTAGGAGTCTGTGTGTGGAGGGAGTGAGAGCCATCTGTGGCTGAGACATCCCCACGAGCCATGCTACACAAAACGGGCAGGGCTGCCAGCCCTCAGTCATCTGTCACTGCAGAGAAATGTCCTAAGGCCTGGCAAGCCAAATGCCACCTCCCATGCCCATAAGCCCTGGAGGGAAAGGGCACAGGGGGCTGGAGTTCTTCCTGTCTCAGCAGCACCTGTGTGTGGGTGTGATGTGTTCCTGTGCACCCTGCAGCTCAACACTGCCCGAGCCCTGCAGGTGTGCAGGGTTTGGGAAGGACACAGTGAGGATGACACACATTCCCAAAGTGGCTTTTTGATCCACCAGGAGCAGCACATCAAACGTCTGGGCTGTTGAGTCTGTCAGAAATAGCCTCTGAGTAGTGCCTGGATGCTGAGCTGGAACAATGGGATAACAGAGAATTAAGTGGACCATGGAAAATATAGCTAGAAAAGACTGACTAGATCACCTAATTAATCAGCCTTTCAAAGCAGGATTGTTCTCAAATGTATTTTCTGGTATGTTGTCCAGTTTTGTTTTAAAGAAGCCCATTAAAAAGTTTAACTGAATATTGTACTTTAGCTTGGAGTGAATGTATGCTGCATGATCCCTGTGACACTGCTGCATAATTTAGAATTCTTGCCATGCTATTAATAAATCTAGACAAAGACCAGATGCAAGCTGTAGCTGAACTCAAGAATCTGCAAAAGCTGGGCTAACCTCTTTAACAGCAGAACATATGGCTCTTACATTAACAGCCACCTTTTTTTTTTTTTTCTTTGCTAAAGTGAAGCATTTTATTGAAAGCATGAGGGGAAAAAAGCTAAGAACAGAAATAAAGCATGACCTTTGATATGAAGTCATCTTCTCTGACAGTTTCACCATTTAGAATAGATTGATGGGTCTATACATCCAACCTCCTGTTACAATTTTATAGCCTACACTTCTGTTTTACTTGGTGTCTCCTTTTTCATTCTTTTCTGTGTTTAAGTCATAGAAGAATTTTAGGGCAAGCATGTATAAACCTTAGCTGGTTATATATTTGAAGGGTGACAAGCACAAGGTCTTTACAAATAGCAACCATCTGATTAAAAACAAGTTGGGTCACAGGGTAATTATTTGCATTTTTTGAAAAAAGCTCTTTGAGAAACTTCTAGTGATGGTCTGTGAACTTTCCTGTTTCATGTTGGAAAAGGGATCCAAGTGTTTCTTGGTGGAAGCTGGTAAGGCATCATAACCCACAGTAAGACAAACAATGAAAATTTCTTTATGGCAGTACAGGAGGATGTAATTAATGACCATTTCATTTGCATGAATGAACAAACACAATGCAAGCACAATTGAAATGCTGTGCATCCTTCCTGAGAGATGTTCTTGAGAGCAGCCAATTACCAGCAGTCCCTGATACTTCTTGACTGATTGTCCTTCTCCTCCATGAAAGTGCTTGTGACAAATCTCTGGAGAGAAGACACAGAAGAATATTTTTCTAATTTTTTTCATAATCTTCTGATATAACTCTTTGTTTTCAATACACATATATGTGTTTTCCATAGGTAGCCCCATTTCCTTGAGGCTCAGCTCATGAACTTTGGGTTTTTTTTTTTTTTAACACAAAAGGAAGAGCTTGGCACAGATTTAAAACAAACAACAAAAGCATAATTGTGGGTGTTGGCTTCCTTCAGAGAAAAACTTGTTACAGTATAAGTTTTCCAGTTAATCAGTAGGATTTTGTGTATTTGATGTAGAATTGCATCAAATTGATGTGTCTTATTAGTTCTGGCTAAATTACGTTGACTTTTTAGATTTCTTTCAGAAGTTGTTTCTTGAAAGCTTCTTGAAATCCTTGTTAGCTATATTGTGGAATACTTATATTGCTCTTACTCAAAAGCTGAAAAATGTAGCAATCTATTTTCTGGTTAGTTTAATAAATAGAAATTCCCAGGATATCATTTGTCCTCAAACATACTTTCATCGTCTGAGGCCCAAATCTGGGGGGGGTTTTGATGTGAAAACAACACACTAATAATGGATTTGAGACCTTAATAATGAAATTGTTGAAGTAAAACAGTAATTTTCATTTCAAAAATCAAATTTCCATTCATCCAAAGGAAAATGGAAGAACATTTTTTTTTCACCTTGTTTTCCTACTTTAATGTTTTTATTTTTGCACACAGAGCATATACTTTTAGTAAGCCATGATTTATCTCAGTATATATGAAATTGAAGGTAATGAGGGGAAATAATTTGCTAGTTGGCAAATAAATTCTCAAACTGGGTGCAGATAATAGGGGATAAATTTAGTTTTCAAAGGGAGATTTTGTCACTCTTACACTGAACATGAGAGAAACCAAGCTACTAAGCAAATTGATTTGTTCAAGAATGGTTTTCTAGAAATGAGAGTTCCAGTCATTCCCTGGCAGTCAGGGGACTGTCATGAGGAAAGCAACTTTATTACATTTATCTTTATGATGCTACTTTGATTGCTAAAATCCAGGTGTGCCTTATTTAGGTACATTTGCAGATTTTTAAGTCATTCTGATTTTGTTCCTTATGGTTCCAGTCAGGCAAAGTCTTATGCAGCTGCTGCAGCTGCCTCTGAGTGCCTCACAAAGCAAGCTCCTAATGAAGGCATCTGTGGAGCAAGGACTTCTCTCAGCCTCCTGCAAAACGTGCTTGAGAAGTCACTGCTCGTGGGGCCTGTTTTAAGGACTCTCTGTTGGAATAATCAGAGTTTTCTCATTTTGGAATCTCAGAGCCGTCGCTCCCATTAGTCTTGTCAGTGGTATCTGAAAGACATGTATACATTCATTTGGTTTTTCTTTTCACTGCTTAATGAGTTGATGTAGAGCCTTAGCTACATCACTTTGTGTTGTAGTGGCTGGTGCAAAGCATAAATGAGAGAAATGATTTACCACCTGAATGCTTGGGCCAGGAGATGAACTTTGATCATCCCCATGATCCTTTCCACTGAGAGTAGTCTGTGATGCTGTAATTTTATGGCATTGAAATAACACAGGAATAATGTAACTGGATAGAGACTTTCTAATGCTTAAACACAGGATTGTTAGTGCATGGCAATTATCAAAGTACAGGATTTAATATGACTGGGCTGGAACTTGCCAAGTGCCAATAATAATCACACAGTTTAGTATTAAGTTAATCTGAAGTTAGAATATAAAATCTGATAGTTGGTGATTTCCAAGCTAAAACTCTTCCATAATTTAGCTAGGCTTGAAATTTCTGTCCTGTTTTTCTTAGTGTATGAACATTGTCCAAGGAACATTTTTGGTGCCATGGTGTCTACTCTTTTCTTTCCTGCTGAAGTCCACTAACCACCTTTGAGTCTTTTTTTTTTTTTCTGTATTATCGCTCCCACCCCTTTTTTGTTTTTTTTTTTTTTTTTTTTTTTTTTTTTTTTTTTTTTTTTTTTTTTGCCTGTATGCCCACTTTGGTCTAAACTCTCCATCTTTTAGTGCACAGCTAAAGTGAGGGAAAAGTGGCTGCAGCAGTAGAGATTTATGGTTTTTGTGTGTGCTTGTATAGGAAATCCTGTCAATCATCTTTACTGTGAGAATTCCCCTCTATCCTTCAATATTCTGCTCACAGTCACCCTCTTCTGCTGAACCTTGCATTTTGTAACAGGGGATTTAATCCCCTGTTCTTCAGCACCCTGTCCATCACTTTGCTGCTCTTCCAGGTCTGCAAACCCTGTCTTGTGCTGCAGTGACACAAGTCTTGGGACCTGGCCCCGGGTTCAGATCAAGCTGGACTGCTGAAGTGATGGCATGAGATTTCCAGAGTAGCCATGATATTTGTCCAGGGAGTCTAGGGTCAGTCCCAAGGGGTTGTCCTTCTGTTTGGAGTGCCCACCTGACATCTCATGGTGGATCACAGTGCTTCAAGCAGGAATTTGGGAAAGGGATCGTGGACCTCTTGGGCTGTGGGGGAGAAACTGAGAAACAGGCCTGCAGCAGCAAAAACAGCTTTGCCAGAATTCTTGAACAGAGTGGGTGGCTGGTGTGAGTGGCACTGAGGTTTTAAGCCTGTCTTTCATCTCAATATTATACTTTTATGCATTGCTGGTTAGCACATTTTGAAAGCAGAACAGGTCTTATTTTCATGACCTGGTAGGACATAAGGGCAGCAGGTATATGTTACTGTTAAAATATACATTTTTCTTTTTCTTTATTGGGAAAATACATTTTTATTTAATTTCCTGTAAAATTTCCAAATTATAAATAGGAATTTTTGAGATCTTACAAAGGCCTCAGGTAACTTTCTCCGCTGAATTTTTCTGAATGTGCCTCATGCTCAAATATTCTAACATTTGCACAGTTTATGCACATCATTACCTTAGAACATAGATTAATAAATGTAAGGATCTTTCTCATCCTGGCTGTCTGGATGGCAGATGAGATTTTTGTTTTCATCTGTTTTCATTAGTGTGCTCATCTTTTGCTGTGATTGCTGTTCAATACATGTTTCTATTTGCTGTAAATAATAATTAGAAAAACCCCATTCCCCAGTCATATTCATGCTGTAGGAATAACAATGCCAAGAGAAGGGAATTTCCTCCGTCTGCTTCCTTGGCCTCTTTGTCATGGTTTGTGATGTTTTTAACCACACTCAGTGTCAGTAATGAGGGCAGCAGAGTAAGAACATTCGGAATGAAATGGGTGACCTGTAGTCTAATGGGGTGGAGAAGGCTGATCCTAAGTGAATCAGCATAGATTTCTCACTGAGGATGTAATGCTAGCTGCTTTCACCACCATATTGGCTGTTCCACAGAGAAATTTATTCATGCTTGACAGTTGTGCTGGTTTTGGGCAGAGGTGATGATTTCAGGACTCTGATTTTACAGTATCTCAAAATCTGTTAAAACCTTTTAATTCATTAGTCTGTCATACAGTAAATCACTAACTTCTGTGTGGCAGCCCTCTCAAACTTAAAACAACCATGTTGTCTTTCATAAATGAGAGCCCTTCTGACAGTGAATTTAATATTTTTTTAGTGGGGAAAAATGGACAATTCTAGTATAAAAAGTTTTAGAGATTGGACTTCTGAGGTGGTAATGAATGACTGGAGACCATTATTCTTCTAATGCTTTCTAGATGCTTTTAGAAAGAAATGTGATACTTGAAGTTTGGAAGTAGTTTTATTTGTGCTCCTGCTTGCTGTGGGTCTCCAGAGAGTTTTTTTAGTGAAGGTAAAGATTCTGTCAGTCTTGGATCCCAAGTAACACTGATGAGCTGGTGTAGGAGTTGGGCTTCCTGAACAATCTGGATCCATAGGCAGTTGCCTGTGCTGAAAGACAGTGCTGTTTTCCAGAAATTCTTGCCTGATTCTCATATGTGGTTATTATAAGCCATGCATGCTTTAAAGTGTCTGGAAAACAGTTGGGAATGGAGGGAATTAACTTCACTGGGATTTGGTCAGAGTGCTGAGAGGCTGTGACCTGCTACGAGGTGTTCTTCATCTGAGCTGTTGGCAAAGAGTCTGTGCTTGCTCAGGCCACGAGGATTTCATTGCTTTCAGCCCTAGTCTGTAAGGAGCAGCCTTGAGATGGAAATCAAAACCTGAGCTATCGCGGAAGGCGATCACGAGCACGCTGAACTTTGCAGGACATTGCAGCCATCTGTTTTCTTGCAAACATAATTCAAAGTGCTGCTTATGCTGTGTGAAGTAGAACAAAGATAATTTGTAATGAACGTTCAACCAATTCTCTGCGTTTTGTGGCTTTGGTACAAAAGCCAAAGTCTCTTGCATACCTTCATATTTTGCATATATCTGTGAAATTCCTTCAGCAAACAGATTCTGTAGTGTATGTGGAATCTTCTGGAGGTATAGAATTTTTGCATTTCTTTTGTGTTTCTGTTAACTCCATTTTATGTTGTTGGGTGTGGGTGTTTTTTTTTTTTTTTTTCTCTTTACTATAGCCTTCCATGGCATTGCCAGACTGTTGAGAGCTATTACTCTGCCAGCATGTCAGCTCAGGGCAGACCTAACTGAGAAAGTGCCTAAAACACCAATGATTTTTCTACCTGCAGGCTGCCAGTGTTGCAGTAGCCCTGGACTTGGGCTACAGCAGTGGGGAGCAAGGGAAAATTGTTCTTTGTTCACTGCAGTTTTTATTTCTTGGCTGGATAAGCTGCACTGCAAAATGGAGCAGTGTCATTGCAGTCACACATTCAATTTGATGGTCAAAGCTGTGTGTATTTAAGTGTGAGTTTACAATAGCAGCAAGGTAGTAAGTCTCTTTGTGGAGAATAAATATGAAAGAAATGGCCATTCTAATGAAAGTCTGTTTCACTCTCAACTATTTTCAATGTATACTTTGTCCAGTGTTCACTCCCATTATCTGTTTGATTCTTTTATGGTATAAATTTCATGATGGGATTTACAGCCCCATTGTAAATTCATTTGAATGACCTTAGGATGGCCACCAGAAGTTGCTGTGCATCTTAGTGCTCTTGTTGGAGTGAAGGTGCAGTGGTACAACCTTTGGGAGATCTTTTATTAGTGAGAAATATAGAATTATGGGATCTGCATTCACTTAAGCCTGCAACCATGTTCTCAAGGCATGAGACTGCCTTGAGGCTTTGTCTGAGAATGTGAACCTACTTCTGCTTAAAATAATAGGAAAAGTAGTAGGTAGGAGAACGGGACAGACTATATTTGGAATCTGTGATTTCTTACACTTCTGTGATTTCTTAAATCTGTGATGTGTTGATAGATATCAGACTACATTAGTACAGAATTGCAGAATGGTTTGGGTTGGAAGGGACCTTGAAGACCACCTAGTTCCAACCCTTTCCATGGGCAGAGACACCTTCCACAAGACCAGGCTGAATTCTTACTGAGCTTTTCTTCAAAACCTGCTTTGTACTCAGTGCAAACAGCTTAGAATGAGGGTCTGACTAAGGACAAGCAGGTAAGGGGAAGGCTGGCAAGTCAGAACATGATTCTCAGTTTCTCATTTGAACTGGCACCACGTTAGTTACAAGTCCTCATTCTGGAATGGTTTTCCCCAGGAGAGTGGAGGTATGTAATAGACAAGAGAGCAGCCTTTGCTTGTAAAGGTGCTGTGATGAAAGATATGGAGCATTTCAAGGGGAAAGAAAAACTCACCAGAGGGTGGGGGAAACGTTACAGGTTTTTTTCCCAATTTATTGAAAACGTTAGGGTTTTTTTCTTTTGTAAGAGTTCTGTCAGCAGTTGGAATTTTTATACATTGTGCTAATCCTACCTTTATATAAAAGTCATAAATCTTATAAATTAATGCATCAGGCAGTTACCAGAACTCTTCAGTCTGTTTCTTTTTATGGAGTGATCTGACACTTCTTGCAAACAGCAGACCTAGGTGCTCTGCATGAGCTCCAAACTGGATTTGTAGTGATCAGCTCATAGGAATGGACTCTGGCCCTACTTCCAGTCGGGTGAGAAAATGTGGTTTAAGTTAAATGCAATAATACAGGAAAAAAGATAGGAATTACTGACCTTTTGACATTGGATTTTAAAGTTTAGCATAATGGTACAGGGGCCTATGAATGTTTTTATTGGTACTTCCATTAGTTCCCTAATAATCTTGACATTTCCAGCTACATAACATTTTCTGAGGTGTAGAAGTCTTTTCCATCTCACTATTCTTCAAGAATGCAGATACAGTCAATGGCTAATTAGCAGAATTAGTTTTGTTGCTTACATTGCTTATGAAATTTAAGGGGTATGGTTCTGAACTTTCAGCTGCCCTCTAAAAATGCCACTTTTTAAATGTGCAACTATTTACAAACATGAGTCACAACTGCTTTGTTTACTCTGTGAAGAAAAAAAACCTGTGTAGCTGCCAATAATTGAAATATGTTATAGAGGGAAAAAAAAATTGCATTTAATATTAAAAAGGCAATTTTTGATACTGTAGGGCAGTAAGCTAGTCTGCTCAGTGTCTGTCCTAAAAGCAGAAGCATTTATGGGCAGTACAGATCACCAATATACATTACAGAATGTAATGATTTTTTTAAAAAGTGTTTTCATTACAGCACCTTTTTTTTTTTTTAATAGGCTTTTGTTTACACATTTCTGATAACTCTTGCTGACATCTAGCAAGTTCCGAAGTCCTGGAATTCTCTTGAGGTTTTCTGGTTCAGAGACCAAAAAAAAATTGTTAAATGCTTTCAGTGCTCCAGCCCTGAAGGAACATTCTGCAACCAGATGATGCATATAAACTCGCTTCCCATAAGAGAGCAGCCCAGTGCTGAAGGAAAAAAATATAGCTATGTTTTTAATATCAGATGTTCTTAACCCCAGCATCTGGTTTGAAATGCTCCTAATTCAGAAAATGTCATGTTAAAGAAAGTGCAAAGCACTTTAAAATAATTAGGAACGAATCAGGCAATTTGGAGGAATGGCAAACCCCAGTGGGTTTTTTGGAACACAAGTAATGCTCTGGTGAGAGCTCTGGAGTAGCAGTGGTGCTCAAGGACTCACTCCTGCTGGTGCTGGTGGTACCTGTAGCATCACTTGTGGTGTTTCTGGCCCAAGAAGCCAAAATCTTGAACCCATTTCACAGATGTCTCTTTTCTTGCCTCTAGGTAGCCAGCTGGGTTGCTGAGAGGAGAGGATGGAAGTTGTGTAACACAAAAAAATGGTTTTGGGCGGTGCCCTAAGAGCTGCTCCTGTATTTATCAGTGTCTGCCACAATTTTGGGAAACATATCTTCACTGGAATAAAATCAACAATCAATGTGGTGTAGTTGTGATGGCTTCCCAAATTAACTACTTCATACAGCTCGTGGTTTGATTTGTGACAGAAAGAAGAGGGACTTAAGCTTGCACTGATAACACCTAAATTTGCAATTTTGCCGAGAATTTGGAGCTTGGCCACGTCACTGGCACAGTGCTTTACTGCAAAAAGCCTTTCTGACCCTCCTGATAAATGAGAATAGAGCTATGAAAATAAGCACCAGTGGATCTAAGCTTTTCAGTGCAGGGAAAGGAGTGAGTGGAGTTTGCTGTGTCTGGCAATAGTGGAACACATTGTCACTCAGATGCTAATGGAAAAATACGTATTTTTAGCAGAGAACATGCAAATTTTTGCATTTATTTTTGAAACTAAACATGCATAAGCCCAGAGTAAAACGGAATTTTCTTTCAATACTTTTACAATAAAATTATTTTACTCTTACTGTAGTATTCTTTCTCTTGTTTGCTGTGATGGGATACTTCAGCTTCTGCCTGTTCAACTGGTACATGTTTCTGCCAGCAAAAAAGAAAGCAGCTCTATTCACTGGAAATTTCCTAGTTTGTACCAGGAGAGAGGTTAGTTCTACTTGATAACAGAGGTAATTTTGCAAACAGATTTTTAAATTTTTTTTTTAAACTATTTTCTCTAGTGGCTCTTTGAGAAAAGCCAGGAAAAAAGTAATGCCAGGAATGGCACTTGGTCCCCATGCATGCACATTATTCTCCTTCCACAGGGGTAAATATTGATCAGTTGGATACTTCCTTGTGGTTCTTGAACCTTAAATTTATGTGAATTGTGGTATTCCAAATAGATGCTTTATTTTAGGATCTGTCTTCTTGCAAGTCTTACTTGTTCATGAACTTACTTCTTGGGTAAAAAGCATTTTAATTGGTTTCCTTATAAAACCAGAGTAGAGCACAGGATAAGCCCTTTTCTTTGGCAGCCTCTTGAGAGATTGCTGACTGCAGATAAATATTCTCTCTGTTTCTTGAGAGTGTTTTACCTCTACCTCTTTTGAGGTTTTATTCTTCCCTCTTTTCCTTTGAAATTTCCATGTTCCCTAGGAAGTGATTGTGGTGTGGTTGTGCTGCATCTGCTCACGTAGTAATTTTCCCACAATAATTTTTTCAATGTCTTGGTGAAGTTAAGGATGGAGGTCAAAGACAAGAAGATCTTACCGGTGTTGCAGAAGCCAACTCTTGGGCAAAGGTGAAAAAATCCATGTGAGAGAGCATCCTTTTTATCATGGCATTCTTTTTATCATTGCCGTGGAACTCCGTAGCTGTCTTTTCTCTGTGCACTTTTCCTGGTCCAGTGAGACACAAATCCCTGCTGGGATTGCAGTGCACCTTGGCAGCAGCCAGGCACGTGCTGTCTCCTGGCCCAGCATCCAGGTGGGAGCTTGGAGAAGGTGCTGGCATTCCAGGGGGCACACCTTCCAGGGGTGGGAAAGGGGAAAAGAGGAGTTCCTGCAGCAGGTAGGCGCAGAGCACACCAACCCGCGTGCCTGCTCTTTGCATGGAGGTCTCTCAGGAATCTTGGCATGTTGCTGACCTCCTGGAGCATGGGCTCTTCCACTGCAGTGTGCAGTGTGCTGGTGCTGCTTTTATTCACCTGGCTGGGCTGCTCCCACGCCTCTGAGGGTGAGCCCAGCTGTGGGATGTGTGCCCTGGGTGGGATCCTGTGCTGCAGGGGTTCCCAGCTGTGCTCTCCAGAAGGCTGCTTGGGAGCTGCTGCCTCTCTCAGTTTGTTTGCAGCTGTTAAATTGCACTAAAGGCTTCTAAAAAATAACCGAGTGTTTCTCCATTTAGTTTCCAGCCAGGAATTGCTGTAGTTGGTGCGTGTCATGTGGAATATGTGTGTGCAAGTGCACAAGTGTCTGTGCCTGACAGGGAACTGTGGTGAAAAAGGGTCTCCAGAAGAAGATCCATTTTCAATATCTCCTACTGAATTAAGAGTTTTAAGGAACACTACCCAGGAATGGGAGGACTCTTCATTTCCCTTTATGCTTCATGGAAATGAGATTGGATAATGCTGACTGGCAGCTCAGGAAAATGTTTGAATAAAGAGATAGTCCAGGATTTGGAAATCATTTGGTTCCCATACAGCAGCACTAGAGTCATGTGAATTTTCATTGGCACCACTTTTTTACCAAGCCTGATAATTGTTTTAAGTCCTGTAGGGAAAAGGGAAGGTAACTCCTCTTGGATTAATATTTTCAGCTTGCCTGTAGACTCAATGCAAGGAATTTTGAGGTTCTTGTCTGAAGCAATAAGTGCAGCATATTTTAGAACTGGGAACTCAAAATATCAATTTAACTTTTTTTTTTTTTTTTTTTTTTTTTTTTTTTTTTTTTTTTTTTTAAATTTATTTGNAATATCCGTTCAGTCTCTTTTGGGTCATGCACTGAAGAAATAAAAATTATGTTAACCCCAAACAATAACAACAACAGCAAAACATGACTCATGCTCTGTCAAGTGTCTGGGGCACCAGTTATACTAGATTTGTACTGTTTCATTGAATGGCTTCTGTACTCTTTTATCTAGAGAGTTTATTGGGAAAATTTTAGCTCACTGTTTTTATGGCTTTTTTGATTCTTTTCTGGCTTCCAAGCAAGCAGTCTGCCCAGTGCTGGCAGGGGAGGGGCTGCAGGCTGTGGGTGAAGAAGAAATCAGTGTCTTTTATTAGAGCTAGGTTGGAATCTTCTCATTAATTCCTATAAAGTTTGTGTTTTTCCTTAAAAAACACCATAACCAAACCAAAAAGCAAAGCACTCCCAAACAAAACCACAAACAAAGGAACCTAATTATGGTTGCATAAACATGATTTTTTAGGAACAACAACAAAAAAAAATCAATCCAGCATCCCCCCCAGCTGTGCCCCAACAATGAAACTCACTGCAAAACTTTGAGTTCTTTTTTTTTTTTTTTGACCAAGACATGCAAAGACTGAAAAAATGCTCAGTAAATTCCATGTTGTACTTTGTATTTCATTTTTTTTTAACTGCATAGATGTTTCAGTGGAAAGAATTTCAGATAATTTTGGTATTTCTCCCTGCAGTAAGGTCCAGAAGAGATGTGAGGGAAAATCTCTGGGAGGATTTTGTGAAGTTTTGTGTAGAGGCTGCCCTGAGGAGGGCTGAGGTGGGGTGATGGGCTGCCACTGAGCTCATTGGTGTTGTCTCTGCATAGGAAGGGAAGGCTGAGCACCAAGAGAGAGCAGCTTTCCCCTCAGGGCTGTGCAGGTAGCTGCTGCACAAGGTGAGAGAGAAACAGAAACAAAAGGGACAGGAGCCAAGGTGATGCTCAGCCAGGCAGCCACAGGAATTGAAATGAAGTCGTCAGGAGCAGGGATGAGGGAAACCTGGAAGTCAGGGAGCCTGCTCTAATTCGAGAGGAATGGCTCTCTCTAGCCAGTTCATGGATTTGAGTGAAGTAGCTAGAGGGGCAGGTGAAGCTGATCTCAGGCCAGATTAATCCCTGAAGTAATCTTGTTGGCATCTTTGTGCTGCCTTCCCTCCGTTCCAAGCTTCAGTGGGATTCCTGCGAAGATGTATTTCGGCCTTCCAGCTCTTGTTTTACAAAATTCCACTGGATCATCACGTTTTCCCAGATGCTCCTGGGAGCCTCTGCCCTGGGTTACATCACTGCTGTCAGGACAGCAGCTCAGGTTACTGGGAGAGTCGGTTCCCTTATAAAGAAATTGTCATACTTGTGAAATGTTTTGCTTAATGAAGTTATGGCTGTAGCTGTAAATTTGCAAGTCCTTGCAGCGCCAAAGAGCTGAAGGGATCAGCAGCAAACTTCCATTTACGTGTGTGTGGGAGGCTTGGCAAACTGTTTCCCTCATTTGCTCCCTCGAATGTTTGAGAGACAAGTTCTCTTTCCAGCTTTGCCACCAACACACTTGGTGACATTGGAGGCTTCACGTGGGACCCGTGTCCCTGTTTCCTGATCCATGGTGTGGCAATGATGGTATTCCCTGTGTGCTCTTAGGAAGCATGCTGTGTTACTAGATGGTGCTCCATAGCCAGCCCTCAGTGAGCTGACATATATTTGATCTGACTCTAGTAATAAAGATTAAATCTAACAGAATTATGTGAGGAAGATGGCCTCGGGTAAAGGAAAAGAACAGAATGAGGACAAGGAGAGGTACATATCACTGGAATCTAGCTGCATGTCAAGCAAGGAATGGATATGTATTTCTGTAGGAAACCACAAATCCTTTGTCAACAGAACTGACAAGTCATCCTTGAATTTTTAATCCACAGAATGGCCTTATTAATTTTAAATTTTCCTTGTGTTATGGCATGCAAGGATCAGATGCAGACCTGAACGTTCTTACCACATGGAAAACATTTCAGTGAAGAGATGGAAAGCATTATTCTGTAAATGCATTTATTAGCAGCACAAACTGGAACAACTGAGCACGTCAGGTCTGAGTTTGATTGCACCATGTCCCATGAGTTTGTGGGTGATAGTTTAAGTGTAGCTAAAAAAGTACAATGGTTTCAGTGAAAAGAACTATACTGCAAGGAATAGTTTTTTTTTTTTTGATCACGTACTGCTATGTCTTGAATAATTGTTCATTTTTTTTTGCCAGCTGACTTTTAAAATTTAATTTTCTATTATTAAGATGTTAAATATGACTCTATTTGGCCAATGGTCACAGAGTTTGTAGCCAGAATCTTTTTCTGTTTTGTGTTTAATCATACTAATGCTAATAAGCTTAACTTCAGAAATCCAGTTGGTGAGCACCATTGTCATTATACCTGAAATGGAAACAGATTTCCAGATTTTTTCATGGGAATCTTGCTAGGAGTAGCCTTTCTCCTTGTTTACACAGTGGAACTCAGCTGTTATGAGAACTAAATTCTTTAAGAACTCTTACATAAAATTTCTATCTTTTCCAACAACAATGCACTGAGAAGTGGGATATTTGCTTCCAGGCAGTAGAAGTTTTGTTTGAAGATGGATTCTTTGAGGGCAAATAAAATACAGATCCACCTGCTTCTTTTGTAGCAGGATTGGCATTTTCTGTAATTGAAGAGGACAGCCCAAATTGACCTAAGTCTGCATGTTTCTAATAATAAAATGGAGTCAATAAACAAAAGCCACATGTACAGAAACTGCACCTGTTGAAGAGATCACTTTTCATTTTGAGTAGTGTCAGATGCCTGCTTAGCAGCTTCAGACTGTTGGCATTTTGACTGCCCAGAAACGTTATGTTACACATTGAAGAAAATGTAATGAGGCTGCTAATTCAAGGGTGGTAATTGAAGGCCTCCAGATGATGCAGGGTTGCTGTTAGGGTTTTCAGTACTGGGCTTGAAGAATGGTGGAAGCAGTCATCAGATGTTTGGTACCTTTCTATTTGTGTTGGTACCTTTCTATTGATTCCAAAACTCTCCTGGCCCAGCTGCCCGAGGCTCATGTTGGTGCCCCTGTTGGCTTTCCCAGATGTGTTTTATTTGGTTGCTCCCTGTACCATGCATTAAAAGAAAACCTTCTAGTTAAAAGACCAAGCAGGGGCAATGGGCCAAGGTGAGCAGAGTGCCTGGATGGAGGAAATTCTGACCAGATCCACGTCTGAACGTTCTGCTTGAACACAGCATAAGCTTTGTACCTTTTTATTTACTGCTTCTTGAGTGTTGCTTGCTCTGAGACTGTAATGAGATTTCTCAGCACTTCAGTGGAAGTCAGTCTGTAGACAGTTCGTGTAGTCTGTTTTGCATAATTTCTATTTAGAGAATGTTTAATGAGTGACAAATAATTTCCAAATGTATCTATCATGCATTAATGCTTCTGCTGCATCAAAAGAAAATATTTTGGTTGGGCTTATTTCAGAGTATTGGCATAACAAAGCCTAGAAGCCAGATGACAGGCATCACCCTAAGATTAGCTCATTTTTGGAGCAGGCAGATGCAGACATGCACGCATGGCATAGCACCCCCCTCCACTCTGCTAGTGATGATCTGGGGTGGGCTCTGTCCACACCATGTCAGTACAGACTGATGCTGCATCCCTCTGAACATGACATACTGCATACCGAGAGCTAATCCAAACAAAAGATGAGCTCAAAAAGGAAGAGTCCATTGTTTATGAAACAAAGCAATCTGAGGAAAACCTCTCAAGGGCAGCATAAACATGGGAACAGTTTGCAGTTATGTGAGGGACTTCAGACAGATTGTGAAGCAAAGTAAAATCAATCTGTGCCGTGGACAGAGAGGAGTAAGTTGGTGTTTCTCTGGAACAAAAACCCAAACCAACAACAACCAGGGTTAAGAGAAAAAGAAATACATATTGCAGCTTTGATATACAAGATAAAGTTTCCTTCTGTGCAAACAAAAGCAGAGTATGGTCAGAAACAGAGAGCCTGCTCCAGCAAAGGCTCAGCCATGGGAAACATCACACTGGAGTTAGGATGTACAGTGTGTACACTAAAACCAGTGCCCTGATGGTAAGGCAAACTCAAAATATGTTTTCTCTTTCTCTTATAACACTCTTTTGTCTCCCTCCCAGACTTGGTTGAAGTTAGGTCTTCAAAGCAGACAACAAGCTTGGACTGAAAAGTCAGTGGTGCACATGTGCCCTGATGTTGAGTGCTCTGATACTGAGTGATGTTTCTCTGTGCTTGCTTGTGCTTTACAGGCCAGCCTGACCAGAGGGGCTGTTTGGCCTCTGCAGGCTGGCACACAGACGATTCACACACTGCATCCTAATTCCATGACCCATTAAGTCTGCCATGATTCATCAAGTGATCAGTATCCTGCAGCTTCTAGACTAGGTGCCCAAACTCTGGCAATCTTCTGGGAGACGACTTAAGATCCTTGAGAGTTTCCTTCTTTGATTTGAGCAGACGTGTTCTCTTAATGTACACACCCTAAAAATCAGTGATGTTGTTACTCTTCTCTAAGAAAAATAAAATAGGAAGGATTTGTAAAAATGATGCTTCTTGTCAAAGGTAGGTTTGGGTCTAACTTGGGTCTGACTTTGTAGTGAAAGCTGGGTGGCAAACTGGTGGGAAAGACTGAAGCAGCAAGTGTGTTCACAAAGGACTGAGAGGATGAACTGAAATTTGAGCCTTGAGATAGACTAATGATTTTTTTCTCTAAGTCCAATTTAAACATTGTGACTTGGTGTGTTTCTCTGGCATCAAGCACTGGAAGGAGAACTTTCATGGTTAAAATCCTAGGCTAGTGAAGATGTTACTAGATTGGCTGTTTAATGCCTTTTTTCCCATGTACTATATTAATTCTTTTGTTAGAATAAAAAAATCTACTGTACATTTTTGTTCAATTAACTGAAAAATTTATCTTTTAGAATTTTTTCCTCTGTTTCACTACCTGAGATTAGAGTCAATAGCTCAGTTTTATCTTCAGGAGTTCAGACTTCTCTTCTCAGTTTAATTTTCAGCTTAATTCATCTTGTATGTGAATATCCATGGTACATAACTGTATGCTTTCTATGCAACCTTAGCCCTCACAAAAGCTAAATACCAAATTCTCTCTCTATACTTTTTGTTCATGCCACTCATGCTCATCCATGATTCTAGGAAGAGTTACTTGTAATAAAATTAAATTGAGCCCTTGTTAATATAGGAAACATTTTTTTAAAAAAATTTTCTACTTGATCAAAGCTGAGAGTGGCTGAAGCTCTGGCTCCCTCAGAGTACCTGCAAATAAGTGCTTAAATGTTTATACATCTAAAAAATGTGCTCTTTTGGCCTCTGAAATCAAGGATGTGAGGTTGTTCAGCCTTACCTGATGATACATTATTACCCTCAAGGTACTTTTTTCTTAGTTAGAAGCTGCTACTACTTTTGCTGCTACAGTCAAGAATATGGGAGCAGCTTTACATAAAAGGGCCAATGTCAGCACGCCACGAGCAAATCATTGATGAGATAGACTATTCCATCCTTAATTTTGATTCTTTTTATAATAGAGAAAAAGCTTAATGGCTTTAGTGTAGTTTATATCAAAAGATTATTTCTGAGAGCCTGGATAAACATTGCTAGGACCTATATTTCAACTTTCAAGTGTTTAACAAGGAATTATGGGATTGTCTTATAACTATGAGCTAAACGATGGGAATTTACGTTTTCCTTTTTGCAGGATAGTTCCTCTTAAAATTATACTCTGAACAATGGCTTATTTTCTTGTGCCAGTACTTGATTCCAAATACTGTGGCTTGGCAGCAGGCAGGTCTCAGATTTCAACCACATGTATTTCAAAAAAAATCAAAAGATCCCTATTTGGCACTCCGCTTACATATCTTAAAAAGCTGTGTTTGTGTGTCAGATTTAAAAATAATTGAAACCAGGGGTGTAAAAACCTGAACTCTTCTTCCAGGATGTTTTGACTTCAATTGCTTCCAAGAGCATTGAAGGGAGCAGAATGGAAACCGTGCGCAGCGCGAGGCACTGACAATGCGCGGAGAGACTTAACTCGAAATGGACAGATGTGATACCACAGTGGCCTTTCCAAAAATACTGATATTTGCCTTTCATTATGTATTTCACAGAAATATAAGCACACAAGTGCGTGCTCCCCTGGAAGAGCTCTATGCAGATTGTGTTTGGTGAAGAGGAGGAGTGCGTTGCGTGAGGAAGCGTTGCGGGTTTCTGTTGACCGAAGATCGGTTTCTGTATCTGCATGTGCAATAATTTAAGAATGGGAGTGCATTCCACGTGGAACTAAAATGGGTGAGGGAATTAGAATGGTGACCTACATTAGAGCAGAATGGCAGAGGTCAATATCCTTGTTTTCAGAAATGTCTCTTTGGGACTTTAATACCTATGAATTATGTTTTTTGGCCATTACGGTAAAATACTGCTGCTTGTGCTAGAAGTTGCAACATGCGAGAGGATGCCTCTATTTTTTACACAGCTTTTAGAAATTTTTGGAAAAAAAAATGATGTAAACTCATAGCTGGCCTCTAGAAGCCCATTATGGAGAAACTTGTTCTTGTTCCCTTGGAATTTGTTTTTCGTCCACAAAAAATTATGCATAAAGTTGAGTCCCAGTCTTCTTCAAGTAAAACGTCCACCAAGGGATTGACTTAGAAAAGACATGAGGGGAGGAAATTCCAGCTTGCTTCTGCTCATTAGTTATAGGTGAGGCTAAATATCAGCTAAGAAAGTTGTCCCAAAAAATGATCAAGTAAAGCACAAACTTGTAGCCTATTATAAATTTTGCTATAGTATAATATCATGACAAATACAAATTAAAGCTGACACATACACAGTGTCATATCTTTCCATAAAAAGATTGTTGTGGGGCTGATGTTGACCCTTCCAGGCCTTACACTGCCCTGGCTCTCTCCTGCTTCCAAAGGATGGAGGGATGCAGAGAACAGCAGAGGGTCCCGGATGAAAGGGAAGAGTCACAGGGCTGGGTCAGGTACCCTCCTTGACAAATATGTACTGCTGTCATGTCCACAACACAGAATAAATAAGAAAAACAATTGGGGAATCTGGAAGACATAAAGAAGCAGCATAGTCATCTACTGCAACTAAAGGGACTCTTTGTTTGCACACATTTTGGGAAAAAACAAAGCAAACACCAGAAACACAAACCGAAGATGGAAAAAACCCAGCAAATTCCTACACACTCATCTTTTGTAGCAGAGGTAAAGAAAAGAAAAAAAAAACCTATTTGCCAGGTGGCACATTGCAGTTTGATTTTATGCCAGGCTTGGGCCTTCCGTGAATTCTTTTCAGTGTTTTTTTATATTTGCTAAGGATTCTGCTTGCACAGAAAACTAATGTGAACTAATTTAATTCCAGTCACTTACTCATCATTGGAAAGGAATCTCAGTGACCCATAAAGAGGAAAACAAAAACTTTGAAATACAAACTCAGTCCTGGCTATCAGTGTTTTGGTTTTTTGTGTGGTTAGTTTTTGTTGTTTTCTTTTTTGACTTTTTTTAAAGTCTGAGATTTCTTGCCAGTCCAATATGTCGATATATATATAGATATAAGCAGAGTAGATTTCTATGAGCAGTGTTGAGTATTTTATAAAACACTTATATATTCTTCTCAAAGAATTTTTCTACAGGTTCAATTTGAGTTCAGGCCAAAGAGGATTTGAATTTGGAATTAAATCAGATTTTAATTAATTCAAATAAGTTGAATTCATTATTCTTTTCCTCTTCTTGACTTTATATCCTAACTTATGGTTTCTAGTGTGTTGTTTCTATTGCTTTTGTTGGTATCCTTCAGAAAACATCTTAATTCAGAAAGAAATCATAGTAAGGAGATTGTGACTTTTGAAGCACCTTGGTTTAGTAGCCCAGCGGGAGCTGTATTTCTGAGACAGGGAAGATTTCATAGGGCATGAAGATTAAAACAAGAAACAAAATCCATCTTCTCCTCCAGACAGACAAAGGGACAAATAATTCTTTTATCCTCCCNCCCCCTCCCCCCCCCCCCAAGAATGTGCATAAATAGTATTAAAACTTAAACACCAAAGAAAAAAAAAATCAGAAGAGTTCAAGCTGGCCTGGCCTGAGGCAGTATGACTTTATATTGTTGCATATTCATCTGCTCAGTTTTACTGTGCCTGACAGCATGTAAAAGGCAGAGGCGTTCAATGTAAACATCAATGCAAACATGAAATATATTTTATTTCAGAAGGGATGACTGTTCTGCATTTATCTCTCCCTTATTGAAATATTTTCCCCATCTATGGCTGGCGTCTTCTATTTTTAGTTGTATTTTGTTGCAGAGCTGAAATGGAGGAAGTGGATGGAATATGGGTGTGATCTCTAGGGGAAGTGTGAGTTTTGATTTAATGTTTTGGTCATCTTTAGCCAGAAGAAGTGATGCTGTCCTGACATATATTACCTACCAGTAGCAAGATGTGGTTGTGAATTGCAAGCTAGCCAAGAAGTCAGTTCAAATTTGCTTTATAAAAACCTCTCACTCCAGCTTATTCTCCTCAAAGGGAATTTGAGATCTGCACACGTTTTCAGGTACTGGACATGTAGGTAGGTTTCAGTAACTTCCACAAGCAATTAACTCTTCATCTTTCTTATAGATAAAGTAGGTCAAGTGTGTGGGGTAGATATGCACTTCACATATTTTGGTGCCCTCCTGAGAGCTGAAGAATGAAGGTTGTTTGGTTTTTCTTTTTTAATTTTTAAATGTGGAGCAATTAGCGCCATGGAGAAGGAGATAGCTCTGCACCATTTGTAACCTAGCAAGTCATTGGGAAGCTATTCCATGCTTATTTCAGCTTCTCCCTTTAGGAAGGAGGCTTCTACTGCACAAAGCACTTGGCTGGTGTTGGGTCCTTGTAGTCTGTTGTCACTTGGAGTGGAACCTAGTCACAGTAGAAGAATTTTATTTTATTTTTTTTTGCAGTTGAAATCTGGTGAAAATAGATTCTGATCTTGAAGTAGCATTTGACTTATTGCACTACACAAAGCATTACTCCTGGTTCCTGTTCTTTCTTGGGAAGAATATTAGCTGTGAGAGAGCAGAGATGGGTAATGAACCTCCAAGGGCAGTTGAAGTCAATTCACAACAAGCACAGCCTATGAGTCCCTTGGGTCCCTGTCCAGCCTCTTTTAGGGGCAGTTTTATGAATCCTACCTCAAGTCCAGCTGTAATATAAATACATATAGGCAAGCTAGGCAAGAACTGCTTAATTTAAGTAACTTGTTTTGTCACTCATCTTGTGACTGCCTGCTACTGCCACAAGACCCTTTATCCTATCAGTATGCAATTCCACTTCTTAATTTGTCAAATGAGTACTCCAGCAGTGAAAAAGAACCCACAAAGACTCTGTACAATGAAAATTATTTATTGCTATCAGTTGAAAATTAGACCACCCATGGATATGTTGGGGGCGATAAAATTTAATTCTTTGCTCATTGTTGGAACGTCTGGTAGAGCTAAACAGGGAGATGTCAAAAATCATTAGGGAAACAATATCTTATGAAAGACTCTAGTTCCAAAGTCACTGCCTCCTCCTCACCCTGCATGCTGAATTCCACAGTTTACTGGCTGTCAGTGATCTGTGCAACTTGGTGTGGGTTTGTGCACAAAATTCAGTGACTTGGTTAGCTCAGGGCATTGCTGCTCTACCTTTGCTTTGCAGCACCCAGTTCCCTCAGCCGTGGAAGCAAAACTGTGGAACTGTTTTGTGATCTGCATAAAAGAACTGCCTCTTTGCAAAAATACTTTTATATATGTTTTATTTTCCTTCTTTGATACTATCCCAGCAATCTCACTGACACTTGTTCTGCTACTACAACTACAGGGGCAAAAACAATGGCAATGCCCAAGAGGAGGAAGAGGGGATTCTGTAAACAGAAGGAGCTGGGTGTGTGACTGGGCTGGGAATACTTGAATGTGATAACAGTCCTGATCTTTCCTGAAGAAAGAGCTGTGCTCTGAGACTGAGTAGTTATTACCTTGGACATGACAATGCAGAATTACTCTAGCAGAATGCTCAAGGCCTTTATCAGGTGACTGCAGCCTGCTCTGGTTTGTCTTACTTGTCTCTAAATGCAAAACACCCAAGTGTCACTTGGGCAGCAAAGGCAAATCTGTGATACCTCCACCATGTTTGGGAGCTCCTGCTTTAAGTGAATGTTTACTTGCACTTTTCCTTTATCCACTTAATCCACATCTCTAGGACTCTGTAAAAGACTTTTACAATCCTATCCAGGACCATTGCATCTTGGTGAAAAAAATTCACATCTATTGTTGATGTATCTATTACCTGTCAGTGTTTTATTTCATAGCAGAAGAGGCTGTTAGTTGGAAGGATGCATTGCCAGATTTATGTATTAAAGACACATGCAAAAGTGTTTACTTGAGAAAATGAATGTTGCTCTCCCCCTCACCTTTTTTTTTTTTTTTGTTAGGTTTTTCGTTTTGTTTTGTTTTAAGGGCTTTGGCTTCTACCATTTTACCTAGAATTATATTGCTCTAAAGCTGGTATTCCAGGGAATGAAGTATGATGAGCCAGACTCTTGGGTGGAATTTAATGCTGTGGCATGTGTTTGGACTGACTGAATATAAGTAATTGGAAATGCAGGATATTTGGATACTATTCATTTCTAGGGTTTAGCAATGCTTAGCACACAGTGCTTTAAATAGAAAAGAAGTTGAAATAGCTCCTCTTAGACTGGAGTTTCTCCAGCTCCTGTCTCCTCTAAAGGTCTGTGCCAGGATGCTGGATTCCTGAAATCTTGTGTTGGAAGAGCAGTCACATTCTGCCTCTGGGCTCTGATGTGATGGTATCAGTGCTGACACCTCCCAGCTTTTGTGGTGCTGGGCAGTGCTGCCACAGGAGAGAGCCACAGGCCACGAGAGCACCTGGGCTCTGGCCACCTGTACTTGTATTTAACACTCATTTTGCTGCTGCAGCACAGCTCTCCTCCTGATGTGTGTCCTGGCCTTCCACAAATGGGAGCATTTCATGTCAGTGCTGAGAAGGAGCTGTTTATCACCTGGAGGGACACACGTTTTGAACATTTGAATGCATGTGTCAATGATAAACCTTTTTTTAATGAAATGGACAATATGTGCATTGGTCAGACATAATGTAGTCCACTGCTATGTATGAGGTCTCATAAAATACTGTTAGGTGTTTTAAATATTGTCAAATAATTTGGAACATTTATGGATCCTTATGGTATAACATATATCTGAAAGTCAAAATTGAGGACTCAAGGTGAAGGTAATCTCTAGTTTGATTTTTAAATCAACAAAGAGTCGTCCCCTGTATTGCTGTCCTTTCTGTAAGGTGTATATTTTTTTTCTTTGAAGCAGTATCATGCAATCATTTGTCTGGATTTGTCATTACCAGGGATGGATTTATTTATTGATTGATTGACTTCCTGTAGTTTAGATACCAAAAAATTGGTAACAATTTGGGCTCATTTGTGGCTACTGGATTTATTGACAGCAGCAATTGCTCAAGACTCTCTGCTTTACAATGTCTGATGGGGTTGGATGCAGCAGCTAAGCACTGTCCTGGCTCCTGCAGGTGGCCATGCAGAGATGGGGGGAAGATCCTTGTGCCTTTTCCCAGAGACATGTCTACCAGCTGGGCTTGGAATCCCTCAGTTCTAGGTGGCCAGAACAACTAACTTCAGAAACTGAAAACATTAGGTCTACAGGGTAGGGCAAAATAAAGGCAAAACAAGGCTGAGAACAGATATTCTCCTTGCCCACTTGTCCTTGCAGGAGGACTGTTCACTCTTCACTCTCTGTCCACCAATTTTTCACGGCTATCTGGGTTGTAATAAACTCTATTCAACCCTCTCTAAGATGCTAAGGAAAAATCTCGATTTTCTCTCTTCCCCAGGGCCTGGATTTGTTCCTTGCTCCTTGCAGGAGTGCCCCAGTCACCACCCATATGCTGTAGGCTACTGCCTTTTTTTTCTGACGATGCTCCTTGCCATAGGTAATCTTTTTCCACGAGGTATCCATTTAGCATGCAGGAAAAATAATGCCAAATAATACACAAACAGATTGGATGCACCCCTCACAGATTGGCAGATACCTCATCAGTGCCCATAAGTGTGGGAGCTGGAGACTACTGAAAGGAGTAGGTTGCTTTTTCAGTCTTTGGTGAGATGAAGTGCAGTGAGATCTTCCTTGAAGAAACTCTTGCTCCAGCAGAGAAATGTTTTATAGTTTGTGCCCAAAGCACTTTTTTCTGTGTGCAGTGGAGGGTCTTATGTTATACATTCTTCTCCACATGTTCTCTCTTCCTTTTAGCACTGTTTCTGGTGAATGGGGTCTCTCTTACAGTTACTAGATGCAAAAATGCAAACGTGACAATTCCAGATCATCCTTTTGTGGCCACTGCTTTGTGTCTCAGTCTTTCACCCTCTCAGCCCACTCAGTTTAAACCTGCTGAAGGGAACTCAGTGACACCACCTGAACACAGAAAAGCTTCAGCTTTCGAGGTAATTCTGTGATAAAGCAAAATGTGTAAGAATACTTTGGTTTTAAAAATGTTTGAGAAGACTGTACCAAAGAAACTCTGTGAAGCTGAAGTCCTCATTTTGACGTCGCTTATGGGAGAAAAAAAGTTAAAAATCTGGAAAGATCAATGCTAAAGGAAATGGAAAGAAAGCAAGTTAGTTTACTTGGGTGCAGGTCAGTGGTTTCAGAGAGAGCTGAACTAGGTCTCAGAGGACCAGCTCTAGGTACATCAGCACAGTGCTCTGCTTAAACTAAATAATCCCCTGTGAAAAAAAATGTGTAAAAATGTCATCCTTTTTTTTTTTTTCTGGGGGACCTATGACTTAGTGTCTGCTTTTGTTCAGTAGCTTATTTATCAGTAGCAAAGTCATCCCTGTGTGGTCCTGAGTTGTGTTCTGAGAAAAAACATGAGTATGAGGATGATGTATTTCATAGTATACAAAAGAAATTTTAATTTTTCACTTTTTTTTTTTTTTTTTAAATTTATTGGACTAGTTAGTTCACTGACTTTATACTTGAACCAGTTGGATTGGAAGGACCAACTTATATTTTTTTGTGAAACAGCTGCCAACAATAATGTTTGTTTATTTGTATAGTTTATTTATTTTCTTGAAAATGAGTGGATGATTTTGACATGAGAAGTCAAATAAGGAAGTTTTTGTTCATGTGATTGATAGTGCTTATGAAAGCTGAGAGCTTTAGCCCATTGTAGATTATGAATTTTAATTTTAATGTGTTATATATACATTATAAAGTGGGTATGTAATAAGCAGAAGTAATATTACAGTTTTATTCACACTTCATCAGCCTGTTTCCTCTACCTCTGTCTCTGAAAGATCATCTCAAAATAAGCAAGAAAAGCCTTTAGTCCATGGTCACTGAAGTATTAGTTAAGGAGCATAGGAATTAGACTAATTCTATCCAGGTATCTGCCTGGTAGTCAGACTTATTCTTTACTTGTAAAAAGCACTGAAACTGAGCATTTTACAGATTAAGTGAAAGAAGTGGCCCAGTCCTTAGGAGCAAACGATCTTATTTCAGACAGAAGTCAGGGAATGAGAGGAGAAGTGCATGTGCATATGTGTGGGGGCAGGAAAGAGCAGGGAGAGGAAGGTCAGGGTTACAATAATAATGATGTTCAGGATCATTTGGGTGCACTTCTTGAGTTTATTACTGCTTTATTTAAATATAACACCGCCCCATTCTTTTCCTGACCAGCCTCTCCTTTACCCCAGAGACTTCTATAATAAATGTGGAGCAAGTGGAGAGGAGATGTGATTGCTGAGGATTAGCATCTGTGAAGCTGGAGGGAGAATCAGCTTCTTTTTGGCAACTTGAAATTGGAGACAGAGCTGGGAGGCAATGCAGGAGTGGTGGAGTCTGAAATAGATATATATATATTTATATATATGCACACACACACATGCACATACCTATATATGTACATATGTATGTTTGTGTTTCAGGGTTTTTTTTCTGTGCAAAACTAAAAAAAATATGAGCAGGCCTGAGTTTCAGAATGGTGTCAAGTTCAGTCTCTTGGAAACACCTTTTCAACCCTTCTATAATGCATTGGGTTTAACACTGAAAAAAAGTGGGGAAACTGAGCCCATTAGTTTTAGTACAGTAATTTAAGCTCAGAATTATAAAATCTCAGTAAGAGGCATAAAGGAGAAGGCTGGATGAAAGCTCAAATGAGAGCTCAGCCAAGCTGAACTCTAGGAGTGCATCTCCTCGTTCTGACAGATGACCTGAGTGTTGCATATACAGAACTTAAAGTAGCTTGGAACTTCCTTTTTTAATAAATTGATTTCATATTGAAATTTTGTCAGCTCATAGCAGCTCCTTCTAGTGGCACACATTCCTTGCACACAACATTAAAAGGCTTTTCTCTTTGCCTTTGGGTGTTTTGATAACATCAGGGGAAGAACAAAGGGAGACAATGTAAATTCTGCTTGAAAAACCTACCACCATCCACCACTCCAAACTCAGCAAGTAAATAGCTTATTGCTCTTGCCAAAAATTAAGATAGTTTATAGTTGGCTTCTGAAAGGACTAAAACTTCTATTGCTCTTTTTAAAACATTTTTAAATAGGCACATAATTTTTTAAGCAATTGCATCCTTTGTATTCTGTCTCATCCCCTCATTGTACAAACCATAAATCTTCTAGTTCTGCACATGTGTTCAGTTCTGCCCTGCCAGCAATATGAGGGAAACAACCTCTTGTAGGAAGGTATTGATCCTTGTAATGTAATGCATTTTGCAAAATATTCCTCTCTTTGCTGAAATTGTTGATCCTTGTTGAACTCATACCACAGATAATTATTTTATCTTTTCTCTTTTTTATTTTAAAATTTCTTCTCCACTGCCAATTTTCTGTTGTTTTTGAGATTCTCAGAGAAGGTTCCCCCAACATTCAGACAATTGTAATTATCCTCCTTAAACCAGCAGCAACACAGCACTACTTTTTCAGAATCAAGAGTAACCTTATGCTGTGTGAGAAAAGAGAGAGTGCCGAGACTCCACAAGATGGTTGAACCAGAATGGAGATAGTTCTGGATGTGGTGATGGCCTGGATTCTCCAGCCTTCCTTTTGGTGATGGGGTTATCTGGCTTGATTTCAAAGTGTTATCTCAGTTTCCAAATGGACTGCAAGGAGAGTCTGTGCTCACTGGATGTCCTGCTAAGTAAGCTTGTGCTTTATTTTTATTTCTTGTAGTTCACATGCCTTATTTATTTAATACCATTCAAGTGTTGCTCTGAGAACGGTTTTAGCAGTTTCCTTGTGAGGTTTTCCAGCTCCCTCATTGCCATGGTATTTCTTTTCCTGTTCTCTTCTTCCTGTGAGAAAATATGATGTGATCTCTTCTGAGAAAGGGGATGTGATGATTCTGGCACCTGAAGTGTCTGACTGAAGGAGCCTGATTAGTTCCCTGTACACTGATTTCTCCCAGAACCTAGTGTTCTATAGCACCTCAGTCCAGCTCTTTTTCATACCTGTTGCAAATGATAACAAAGTGCTCCAGCAAATCAGGTGTCACCATATGAACACTTTAAAATAATCTTATCTGGGAAAACCGTAATATTAAAATGCTGGCCTAAAATCACATATCTTTTTTTTTTTTGGTCAAATATAGCTCAGCAAAATTTCAGTTGTCCATTTTCTCTCTGCTTTTCCCACCATTTGAAGCGTCATATAGTAGCAATTACTTAATGATCACTCATAAAATGAGTGGTCCTCACAAGAGGGATAAACCACACAGGAGTCATAAAAGCCTTTATATCTAAAGATTTCATCCTTCCAGTCACTTCTGTCCTAAGACTTTCTTGTGGAAATTTCTTGGGAGGTACCCAGATAGTATATTAAGGCTTCTTTGTTTTGCAAATTTGATTGTAAGCTTACCCTTGCCCTTACCCTTTTTGGGCCATCTCAGACATCTTGAGTCCTTGTATCTGATTTATATTTGCGAACGCAGTCGCGCGGTCTGAGAAGCGTTCGCGCTCGCGAGGCGCGTCGCACGACATCCGACACGAGTGTGTGAATACTCAGGCTGTTTGCATTAAATCAGGACAGTTGTTCATCCCTCTGGGCAGCACACAGTGTAAACAGCTCAGAGTTAGACAGGACGAACAGCTCTGTTCAGTCCTGGCCAAAAGAGAAACCGTCTTGGGGACCGTCATGGTGCCGATGAGCGGCCAGCCATGCGTCGGCTTCATCGGCACATTTCAGAGGATGGGTGGTTTAATGAAGGCCAGGGCTGGGGATAATAATTGATTCCGTGCCATGAGGTTAACCACAAGGCTCTCAGAAATCGCAGCCCTTGCTGCTCCGGCAGATGTGCTGGAACCCTGTGCTGTGACTGGAGGTTTTTCAGCACTCTGCTCCCCCCAGCCTTCGCTGATTGCGGAGCACGCACCCGTCCTGCTGCCAAAACTTTTAATAAAAAATAGGTTTGGGTCTGCAGTTTCAAGAGCCTTTATCAGCCTTCCAGCCAAAGTCAGAGTAATAAAGGCAGAGAACATCTAAGCGTGTGCTCTGCAGATGATTGATTTCTGCTCTGGGGATGTCTTACAGGCAGTGGCTCCCACCATTATTTTTACACAGTGTGCTGCAGGGGACTCCTGAAAGCCCCTTTCCTCCTAGTTGCACAAAACATTTGGGATCATTTTTTGCCTTTGAAGTGAGTAATTTCTCTGTAGAGAATTAGTTTGTTCTTTCTGCTGAAGGTACCTTGTCATTAAGTTTTGGATGGATAGTCTTTTTATTAAAGAGTATTTATTATTTTATTATTTGTGTTAGATATTAAAAGGTATCATAAAAAAGAGACTTTCAGGAGACCAGCCTTGTAAAAAAACCTGCTCAAATATTTTTAAAAAAATCCCAACCCCTTTTTTTATTGCTTTTTCTTCCACACAAGACAAGATCACTGTCACATTCAGCCATTGTAACCAATATAGGTTATGTAACGGGAAAAAACCCACCTCAAATCCTAAACCCACTGAGGTAACATATATTGCAGCTTAATGCTTATTAGTTTATCAAATGAAAACTTTTCTGTGAATACCATAAAGTTATGGAGTGAAGATAATCTAAAATGCTATCCAGCTGTTTGTTACTGCTCTTCATCTGTGACTTGCAGCCTTCTCACTTGAGATGTTGGAATTTTGTGTGTAAGCATTCCTCATTTGTCCAGTCAGAGTAAAATGTGTTAATTTGTCAGCTTAATCACCTGTCAGTTTAAGGTGCTCTGTCTCACATTTCACTGGGGTTTCACTCAGGGGGTCTGTTCCCCTCCCAGGGAGGAGGCTGCTGAGGGTGGCAATGAGGAGCTGGAGCTAAAGAATTTCTAAAGCCAGAACCTGAAGTACATATTTGTTCCCCATCTCCTTGATGTGACTGAGCTAAAACCTGTACCAAACTGAAGCAAAGGTGATGTAAGAGCAAAAGAAGCATTTGTGCTTTTATAGCTTCAGTTTAAAGCAGTGTATTTTCTTTATATGAGTGAGCTGCTTGCAAATTTCAGGTAATGTTTAATGTATATTTTTTGTTGACCCTTCTAAGAAAATATGTTCAGGTGGGAAAGAAATGAAAAGGTTCTCCAGTCTTTCTTTCTACAGGACCAAGATATACCCACAGGCTGCTGACAAGCAGAGAGTTTGTTTGTGGGAATCCTTATTTCTAAATCAGCAGGAGGTCATTGACATTGAGGGCAATCCTGGGAGAATGAATAATCTTGACTTCAGGATGTTCTGAGCTTCTCCAGATATTCCTTGCTCTAGCTCCACTATATTTCTGAATTCCTTTTATATTTGTTGTCAGTGACACAATTATTATGTACACATTTTTCACTATTTTAGTGTGAAAAATTTGGACCCAAATTCTTCAGTTTAACTAACTCAGATATTTACACCTCTATGTGTTAGATATTATATGTCTTCCCTCAAGCATTCAAGTTTGAATGTGCAGTGCTAGATTTTCATTTATGTACTTAATCTTCCTTTTTGGAACTTGCCAACTGGAATAGCATAATGTCAACATTTTTAGCAAAAATGTTTAATCTTAAATTGGGATTATTTTGATTTCTCTGCAAGGAGTAACAAGAATAGAACAGATATTGGGCTGCTGTAATACTGCTCACCAGTTTATTTGTAAGCATTCTGGGATTAACTTATATATAGTAAAAGTGGATATTTTCCCCATTTGTCTAGATGTGTTTGTGTCCATAACGATTTAAATGAGGCAACTTTTTAATTTGATGGTTTTATTTAACTTTTCACATTACTCTTCATTATAAGAGTCTACTGTCCTCTTTGGCACAATTCTATTTTCACCTTTATTTGTGTAAGTTAGGGATAAGTTGGTAAATTGCTTCATAGCCATTATGGTTGTACAATTGTGTAACACAGTGTAAGGTTGGACTGACACTCCTGACTCTGCCATGAGTAGATGGCTCCGTGGTTAAGGTGGACACAGATTAGGATTGAGAAATGTGCAAAGTGAAGCTTGGAGACACAACAGCAAACCAAGGTAATTGTATGGTAAAGCCAGAGGAACCCCCAAGCCTGTTTCAGTGACATAACCATAATATTAAACCCATTGTCATCGAAGTCATGTTAATAGAGCTGTGCTAAGAGATAGCAGCTGTTTGAATGCCATAATCTGCTCTCAAGAATGGCAGTAAAATAGCCTTAGATCTGCCTGTTCAAACAGCTCAGGAATGGGCTGCCACAAAGCATACAGCCAAGTCAGCTTCTTCTGTACCTTTAATTATTTAAGGTTCCCATTCTTCTTTTATTGCAGTGAAAAGCCCTCCCTCTTTCAGACATAGCACCAAAGGCAGTGCACCCCCTCAACATTTGCTGTCAGCAATATTCCCTGATCTGTTACCATCTAAACTGCTCCAAAATTCTCAGACTGGTACATGCTGAGGTTCTGCTACTGGGTCATCTGGAAAAAATAAAGTAAATGAAATATACTTTCATATCACCCCTATATGTCTTCCCCAGATGTTCTCCAGAGGGCTACTTCTGCAAAAGGGCCGTGTAAGAGCACTTTCTGTGTATCAGTTCTGCATTCCCTGACAGATGTGAACGGGATGCTTTCAAACAATATTTTTAAAAACAATGCAAGTATTTTTCCCATGTGTAGATCCCTACTGCTTTTCAGAAAGGGTGCAGGAGGCAAAGTGGATTTGCACATGGATGCTTATCCTCAGTTTTAAGTGCTCTTTTTGTAAATTGCTGCTTCATCTATAGCAATACTCACTACTGACAATTATTTTTTTTTGTGTCCCAAAATATATTGAGGTAAGCTCTCAGAACTGTACATTTTCAAATGCAAAAGCTTTCAAGGTTATGGAATATTGAATGCTTATTGAAGGAGAAAAAAAATCTCCTTTGTAGTGACATGAGGCAACGGAGAAAAGGAATTTTCATTTAAAAACCAAAAAACTGGCTTTGTCATCTTCATGGTTCTTAAGCACAAGAAGATGGGAGTGAGTGTGGACTTTGTTAATGGAGTGAGGGCTAGAGAAATTGCATCTTCCTAGATCTGGAAGAGACTTTTATAGCTCAGATCAGAATTTCCAAAGCATTTCTCTGTTTGTTCGGGTGTGCTGGGATGGTCTCTGACCTCGGGAGGAACCCTTGTCAAAGCTGCCCTGTACAGGCACTCATTTTCACTGGGCCACTGAGGGTGATTCCTTTTGCTCACAGTCAGGAGAAGTCTCATCTGCTAAGACAAAAAGGTGGGAGTTCCTATCTGGGTTCTAAAGCCTGGGAGAAGTAGCCTCAGCCTCAAGTCCCTCTGTCTGGATTGTCTTTTGCATTTCTTTACATCAAACCCAGGTCTTTCTTATATATTGTATAGTTCCTCTAGAACCTTAGAGGCAATTTCAATACAAGTTAAAAGGTGATTCAGCCTCTTGTTTAAGTAAATAAGCTTCAGGATTTGAGCTTCTCTAGGGCTTCTTCCAAAGGGATTCCAGGGTTTGAAGTGGAGGCAATCACTTTGTTTTATGTGATTACTTCATAAGTTTCTAGCCAATTAACAATGGTTAGAATCACTGATTTCAGTGCAGTGAAGGAAGAGTATTCATGCAGGTAAAAGTGGAATTTTCTCTTGCTGTAACACACCATTTTGTGCCAAATGAAAAACAGTGAAGGAGCTTGTATGTCACTTTTCTCATTAACTTGTCCCTGAAACAGAATACTACAAGAAAAGTAAATGGAGTTGGAACTCATGAGATAGAGAATTTTCTCTGATTCAACTTAAGGATTAGTGCCATAGACCTCTGAGTGGAAGAATAATTAATTAATTCTCCTTAAGACAATAAATCAAGAGGATAACTTTCATATCAGGTCTGAGTAAGTAGATTGCATCCAACACTAGTTTTTCCTGAGATTTTTATTTTATTTTTTCCTTTTCTCAGGAGGTTGTGTCAAGGCAGAAGAATTAAATTCAAGATATTTGTAGCAAAGAGATCTCTGCTGAACTGATTTTTCCAAATAAACATATCCCTTACCCCATATTTCCATAGGGTAGTTAAATTTTTAAATTTTGGACTCTAGTATATTGTATTGTATGTGTATTCTGAATACTTTGCAGCAGTTAAATTTACTTTAATTTCAGAAATTTACCTAATTTTAAGAATTTACTTAATTTCAGCCCTCTTAAAAACGTATTTTCCCACTATTTTTTGTCTGTTACTTTTTCAGTGTGGAAGATCATAATTTTGGTTTTCTTTTTGTACCTTATTAATGCACTCTGAGAGCTACATTCTGTATTATTAATATGTAGTGATCCTGGCTTCTTGGATGGCTACTACACTAAACTTTATGGCTGGTAGTGAAAATGGCAAAAATAATGATGGGAAGAGCTGCAGAAGTGCTGATGTCTGAGAAGGTCAGAAAGGTCAGTGCTCCTCTGGTTTACGGAGCCATTCAGTTGGGGGAGTTGGAACATATTTTGGGCTAAGAGTCTGGAGCACCTATTTTGTTGAGCAGTTCCCTATTTCCCTACTCCATTGCATTCCAGAACATGATTTTCTGAGCTGTAGAATGTCCCTGAGTGGTATGATTGTGTGGAGTGCTTGAAAATTTGGCTTCGCATTCCGCGGTTTCTTTTCAGCATTTTCTCTGCTCCTCTTGGTGCCTCGCATGCACCAGACCTTGCTTTCAATCTAGCTGGAGAACAAGGTTGCAAAATACCTCTTCTATGAACTTGGAGGGGTTTTCATCTATAATAATAAATGAAATATGTTTTACTTCTTTTTTATTCCTGATGCAGTTGGAACAGTGGTTTCTTGGGGTGGCTGTTGTACCTGAGTCCTGGATCTGTACTGGGGATATCCACCTTGTCCAGACTGTCTCAGCACAAAGAGGGAGGAGTGGAATATTAGTGTTAGGAGCTCATCCCTGTGCATGATTTATTGAAAGCAGCCTAGCTTCATGTCTCAGGCCCTGAATGAAATAACTGCAGTTTGACTGCATGAGTGTGCATCTGTGTATCCCACTTCTATGCAATGCCTGAGGGCCAGGGAACTGCCTTTGTTACCTCTCCTGCTGGCACTGCTACAGGAGAGGGAAAGAAATCCAACTAATTCTTAATCATCTAATGTGTCCCTTTTGGATACAGAATTCACTCAGAGCCATAAATACAGTGCATGGCTTTAATAAAGAGTAAATGTGAATTTTAAACCACACCTAGAGCTGATGTTGCTTGGATTGAATGTGTGCACAGCCCAGCGTTTCTCCTCATCACCCCTATTATTAATTTCTGCCATTTTTCCTCTTAATTCTTGTTTGAACAAAAGCAGAGTTTGTGCCACTGAGGTGGGAACAACCTGCTCAGACATGAGACAACTGCCTCAACTCTTAGTTCAGCATGATGAGTGCTTTTCTCACTCAGAGTGGATGGTAACACTGCAGGGATTCATGTTCTGACTCTGAGCAGCAAGCTTTGGCCCTGGTGAGGCTGAAGGACCATAGGGCAAGGAAGGAATTCTTTAAGAAGTTCTCACTAATCCCTGGATTTGGAGGAATGATGGAATAAACTGCAAACCTTTTGCTTCAGGCACTAGAGCAGATGATTTTTCTAATAAATAATATTGTTTTGAGTGTTATTGAGCTCATTCATGTTGTGAAGGATTTTTTCTTAAAAAAAAACTTGATTTCTTTGTACCTTAGGAGTGCAGCTTTTGAACAGCTGGGTGCTTTTGTGTTCCTTCTCCCATTTATTATGTCAGTGTGCCTTTTACTGCATATCCAAGAACAGCTTTTAATTTTTCTAATTTTTAGCTTCACTGCCTAGTTTTTCCAGTTCAGTGCATTTTTTGTGTTATAGGTCACCTGTCCCGTTTCACTCGGGCAGTGTCTGTACACTGGAAGTAATTCAGTAATTCTCTCTGTTTCATTTCATGCTAATGTCTGGGAGATGTTGTCTAGGCTAGCCAGGCTCAGGAACATGGTGTTCTTCCCTGATTTTCTGTAGCTGAGAATCTTTTGGCTGTCTCCCTGCCCCTTGGAGTATTATGCTGGTCTGGATTTTGCAGATAGTTATCTGAGGTGTGAGCTGGCCAGATGAATTGCTGCCCACTGTGGATTGCTCAGTTTAAGTTTCTGTGCTGGGTTGGATACTGCCAAAGGTGTTGGGTCCTTAAAGAGGACTCTCTGCTGTTTCTTGCTTCAGATGCTGTAAATGGGGCAGTGAGAAATTCCTTCACATCCCTGACTGAAGTCCTTGCCAATTATTTGTTGTTTCCCAAGTCACTTTGAGGTGGAGCTCTCCAGAGGAGATCTGTAACGTGATGAATTTCCTTTGCTGCAGAATCTGTGCCACACTTTTACCTTGTATTTCATTGTTTATAGCATACATAGGTACGTGTTAGAAGAAAATTTGGGAGCATGGTGTGTTCCTACCTGCTCCATAACATATTTTCAGTATGTGCAACATGTGAATGGAAAAAGGGAAGTGCAGCACAAAGAGTATGTTTTGAGTATCTCTTGCAGCTGTTGAATCTGTCCACAAGAAGAGATTTCTAAGAAACAATTATATTCATGAATGTTGCATCATTGCATTTTTTATGCTTGTAGCTGCTCAGAGGGAAGCAAAGTCCCCTGTGTCTCTTACACTTGTTGAAATGCATGATTTGTTGGTGTATATAAATTTAAACTAGTTATTCCTCAATTGGCTTCATTTTGCTTTGTGCCCAGGTCCTCTGGAGCAATGTGAAACAAGAGTAAAATGTCTATTCTGATGTAATATGTGAATAAAATGTGAAAGGATAGTGACAGTCAAATTATATCCTGTTGCTGCTCGTTGCCAGGAATAGTTGGTTCATTAAATCAAAGCAGGGTGGAAGTGATGAGCAATGTGCTTGCTTGAAGGATTCCTCTCTTGAGAAGGTGATGGTGTTACTTAGATCCTTAAGATGATCCTCTGCCTCTTGCTGACTGCCTCTGAGGAATAAGCCTTAATGTCATATTACCTGTCTGTGATCCATCTGCCTTGGGAAATAGTTACTTTCTCTCGTGCTGCATTGGTTTGGAAAAGAAAGAAGAATCAGGAAAATTGTGACTTTCAGCAGTGTGAGTGCTCTGGAGAGAACAAGGTTGAGTCTTCTTATGTGAGAAAGTGTCTCTCTCTTAGAAAGCCTGGTGCTTGTTTTCTTTGCTCTGTGATTGCAGAGAACCAGTGAAATAGACAGTGTTGTGGTGGATATTAACTTTTAATGGGCTTGCAGAATAGAGCCTTTCATAATTGGAATTCCTCTGCTGTGCACAGATAATGAAAATAAGAACGTAGTGAACTTGCTACATACCCGAGCAGATGATTTCCAAACACTTAAACTCGATGGATTTAAAATTTATTATGCTAAGAAATTGCTTGGCACATACAAATCTTGGACAATAACTACATTTCATGCTAAGTAGACATCATCTGGTTATGTTGAAATGTTAAGACTCAATTTGGGTCTTGCTGAAAGCAGAGGTAGAAGTACTGTTGGCTTCCCTAAGTGGGGACCTGGGGCAGGGGGGACTATCCTGGTGCTGGGAGACAACAAGGTCTGCACTGGGGAGGGGGGAAAATCACTGTTGGAGATTGATCACTGTATGTCAAGAAGCATAAAGGACTTGGAATGGCTTGGGAAATTCTGTCACAGGTGGAGATGATGATGGGAGGGGTCAGCATTTAGGAAATGAAGATTAAATGGAGGGCACGTGGGGCGCTGCAGGCGTTGTGTTAAGGGAAGGAGCAAGAACAGGACACACGAAAGGAATGCTGTGTAGGATGGGTGCTCGGAGTGGGAGTGACATTCTGGAGGGAAAAATAAGAGTGGCATTGTCTTGGCAAAGAACTTAAAATGAGATGGGGACCAAGAAGCACAAACAGAAGAAATTTGCATGAATGGATGGAAAATGTAGAACCAGGGCAGGGAAGAGAAGCAAATAGCCCATCTTCCTTCTTTGTTTCCTCACATATGCATATATATATTTATTGCTCATTCAGGAAAAACAATTGCCATGCTGGAATATCAATTTCCAGGAGGCAGAGTCCCTGTGAGCAGCACTAAATCCAAAACCTTTCTAATATGGTGGGACTGAACTCTATGTTGTATGAAATGACCCCTTTCTGAAGAATGGTATTCTCAATTCTTATCCCAAAGCACAGATACTAACTAGCTTTTAGTTGAAAGGGAAATAGGATAAATGATTGTTTTACCAGAACTTCAGTTTAATATCTTGTAGATATCCTGAACAGTTTAAATGAAATGTCTTTTCACTTTGCATTGCTGGAAATTCATTACAGCAGGTATTAAAAATGCATTTTTTGCTTTATTCCCAAACAACTGCTTTTCTGTGAGGCTCGCTGCTCTGGAATGAGAAGAAGGTGGTGTCCACTGCTCATTTAGAAATGCTGAGTAGCTTAAATCAGAGAAGATCATAAAGATCCCCTCCTGTTTCTCAGGGAGAGTTGATTGTTGAGTTGATTGTCCACCTTTGGTGTGTTTGGAAAAGAAAATACTCAGTAATGTTAATCAGTAGGGAGAAGGAAAGCCCCATTTTGCCAGACTGAGCTCTGAGACAGACTGGAGATGTGAAGCTGATTTAGATTTCCTGGAGGCTCTTTCCCCCATCCATATCTCTGGTTTGCAGTACTGTCCCATCAATGTACATGCCACCAGGACCAAGACTCCTGCTGGGTAACCTTTCTCTTTAGTCTGCATAGACTGTGAAGGCAGCATTGTCCCCAAGTATGGGGAGAAAAAAACCCTATTCATGTTTATCTTAATCTTGACCTTTGCTTGAGTGTGAAAAGGAAAGAGGAATGAGCCTGGCTTATTATTTTACTGTAAACCTTTTCCAGATTCTGATTATTTTTCCTTGAATACCTTGGACTAGACTAGTGTTTTGGGCTCTGCATTTGCACTCTGGTTCCATGATGTGTGTAAGACACTACATGACCTTTTTCTTAGAGGAATGAAAGATAAATATAGCCTGATATGTAGAAGGAATCCCATAGTGCAAGGAGCCTCATCAGCATGTTCATCATCTGCTTTTGCCTTTAACGAGGAAGCTTGTTCAGTTGCACATATTCAATCTGAAAACAATAAAGGCAGAACTGTTACCAACTCAAGTATTAAAAGAAATTAAAATCCTCCTCATTTCATTTGTTAAAGAAGAAGGAGAAGGGATAGACATATGGCCACCCACTCGGTTGTGCAAATTGTAAGAAGTGAAAATAACTTGTGACAGAATTGCCTGGAGGTTTTGTTTAGCCTGTCACACATGGCCTCAATAACACAGTGAAACAGTTTCTTTTACCCCCTCCAACCTACTCAACCCCTTCTGCTTTGGAATCTGCAAGGCATTTTTCAAATTAAGTGTGCACAGTTTTCCTTTTAAGTTTCAGGAGCAAGTGGCTGAAAAAGACATGCTGAGAGCTTGGAAACAATCTGCATCAGCAACAAAGGGAGATGCCTGCTGCTTTGCAAGCAGCACAGGAAAATATGCCAGCCATCCAGCACTGATTCCTGGGCTGGCTGGTGGTTATTTGTCCTGTGCATCAGCCTTTCTCAGGATGCTGTGGGGAGGGGGGTGGGTTTAAGAGCCTTGCTGGAGTATAGGTCATGTTTTACTGGAGTGTTAGTTCTGGGCTTTGGAGCTGGTGCTTGCCTCCTGAGCCTGGGTAATGAGCTTTTTGGGAGTGCTGTGCCTGAGCTCCCTGAGCCTGGGGAGATGCAGGGGTCTGTGGTGCTGGAGGTCTGACTGCTCCACACAGCATTAGCAAAGCCATCCTCTGTCATAGTGGAAGAAATTAAATGGGGCCATTTGTAGGCTCTGATGAAATAAGCTTCATTTTAATCGGGGCTGGAGGAGCAGCTTTTGCATCTTAAATAAGCAGGGGTCACTTAACCAAGTCAGGGAGTCAGCTGATAAGAGTATCTGATGGTGAGTATAAGGAGTCAGAGAAGTGGTAGGATTGCCATAACTGCATCATCCAAGAAGGATAAGGCAGGAGCTCTGTGGAAGGGCATGGGATTCACTTTTTTTCTGGAGACATATAAAGTCTTTGAAAGAAGACAGAGAGCAGTTCAGCACCTGTCTGTAATCTGGACAGGACAGGAAGGTAGAGTGGAAAGTCCAGTAGGTGCTTCTGTTTTGCTGTTGCATACACCCATTTAAACATATTTTTTCATGTGTGGGTTGGTATAAATGTCCTCAGGCTGGGAAGACACTGACTACAGCCTGTGTGTTGCTCCATGCACAGGTTCAGCAATCCTCTGCCTGCCCCAGTATCTCTCTCTGCAGGGCTCAGCTACATGAAATGGTTCAGAACAGCTGAGGGGCCAGAGGAGGGGTGGTGAGGAGGAGCCAGGGCTGTGCAGCAGCCCCCTGGCAATGTGTGTGCAGTGGGGAGCTGCAAGGACTGCAGGGCTGTGTGCTGCTCACCCCACAGGCTGGGGAATGGGGGCTTCTTCCTCCCAGCCCCCTGGCCTGTTGCTCACAGTGTCCCCCAGGTGGAGGATTTTGGTTTTGGTGAGCTAATGAGCAGTAGCATTGCAGTTCTGTAGCATATTAATGGCTTGGGAGTGAGCTATAAACTCTTTGTTCAAGCCTGGAAGAGATTAGGCATGTAAATGATGTAACCCAGTTTGAAAAAAGGGCAATATTCCAGGAGACATCCTAGCCTTGCTTTTCTTTTCTAGCCTTGCATTTCTTAACGTGGATTAACAACCAAGCAGTGAGAGAAGGGATGACATTTAGAAATGAGAGTCAAAAAAAGCAGCATGATGAGCTAGGTCTTCACACCAAAAATTTAGCTGTTGTATGATGGAATAGCTGAGGTTTATATAGTCATAAATGAGATACAACTGTTGACTTCTTACCACTGGAATTAGAAGTTTTGTGTCAATCTCATTACATTTTTAAGGTTTCCTCAGCCACTAAGATGACTGGATTTTTAATTGCTTTTTTAATAGCAAAAGGAGGTGAAATTTTACATCAGTGATTAATACTAGAAAGATAAGGAGAAGAAAAAAATGAAGCCCAGGGTAAGCTGAGATTGTCATTAAACTCGGTACTTATATAAGGAAACAGTGTGATTATAACTAACTATAGGTTTCAAAATAATGGAAAGTAAATACAACTAATATCAGTATCTGAAATTCTCAAACATTTTCTGTCGTGTAAGATGGTTTAGTCTGTCTGCTCAAAACCTTTCTTGGCAGAATGTGTCAACTGGAAGACATTTGCAGCCAATATGCTGATAGTAGGTATAAAATTTGCCTTACCTGGGGCCCTGAAACTTGTTTATTTGCATCTGACACAGAATTTCTTCTGGGAGTAAGTGAAGTAAGAGGTACAGCTTTGAAAAACTGTAAGTAAGTTTTTCTGGTTGTATAGGGAAGTTTACACAACATTTGTTTATAAGTGCCAGGAAGCCAGGTCTGGGTGAAGAATGTTCAAATGTGTAGAGAGCTACAGTGTTTAACACCGTGCTCAAATTGTTTTAGCTTATGTTAATCATGCTCACAACTCCTGAAGAGGAGAAATACCTGGAAGTGGAAACTGAGAAGTAGAACGGAGGGAAAGAAATTTTTCTCCTCCTGGTCTACTGCCCCTAGGTAAACCTCTTAAATGATTGAGCTCCAACTCTTCTCCAGCTCTACTCATTCTTTTCTTTTTTTCAGGCATGGAGAACAGGTTTAGAAGGCTCTGAGGACTCAGGTGCCCCTGGACCTTTGTTTGGCATGGGTGGGTGTGTGCACCAGCAGTGAGGTGGGGTCACAGCTGTGCAGCCCCCTGCTCACACTACGTGTAGCAGCAGAAGCTGGCCAAGCAGCATATTGACTTTCAGGGATTCCTTTCTGTGCCAGCTGTCTTGCAGCAATATAAAGCCCAGTTGTAGGAGAAAGTGGCACTGGTGAGCGGGAAGCAGGATTCCCTGGGCTGGGAGTCAGAGAAACTTGGCTCCCTTGTTGCACTGACGTTTGCAGTTCTTGTGCTACTGATGTTTATTCTGGACATGTAGTCTTTCAGAGTGCTATTTTATTGTAAACTAGTGCCAATTTTGATTACAAAGGCTTTAAAGCTTTCTAATTCAAGAATCAGAAAATTACAATCCTACACATGCTCACACCTGAAACAAAAATATTTCTTTTCGTCGGGTTACACTTCAGACCTTTAAATAAAAAGTGTAGACATTTTAATGCTTTGCTCATTTTCTCTTTTTCCTTCTGGGAAAAATACTTTGTAATTTCTCCAAATTAAGAAATAAACTCCAAAATTATTGAATTAAAAAAAAAAAAGAAAAAAAAAGGAAAATGGAGAATTGGAGAACTAAGAGAGTGGGAGGAGGGAATGAGGGTTATTATTTCTTCCTGTTGTGCTTAGTAACAGAACAGGAAGGATGAACGTTTTTGGAATTTTTAATCCTGATGAGAAATACACAACTTTCATAAAACTTGGTTTTGGAGGCAGCCCATTTTCAAATTAAGTTTCCCCCAGCTCTGGCTCTAACAGCTTTTGCCTTTACCTGTCAAAGAACAGGAGGCTCTAAAGGATTCGATTCACTCCAATCCAACAGGACTTACAAGTATGTGACTTCAAATGTTTTCAAATAGTCTTTTAAAAATCAGCCTAATTGGTGTCCTACAGGACTGTGGGTGTAGTTAAAGTAAAGTACGTGATGAAGTGCTTTGTTGGAACCAAGCCAGAACACTTAACACCTTCCAGAACAAACTCAGCCTGAATATGTGCAATATGCACTCATGGAGACTTGTCTCTCTTTTCTGGGAAAAGAAAATTTTTCCTATTCCAAACCCCCTGCTCCTCCTTGCTTTCTTTCTTTAGACGTACTCTTTCTAAGCCCCCTTCTCCTTGATCTCCCTTTCCAAACATAAAAATACCAAAACACATTTTATTTTTTGATTGTGCACTGGTGAATGTTTTCCTCTCTCCAGATGTGGAGAAACCAAATATCCACTCAGCAATGTTACTTGTTTATTTGCTAATTGATAGCCAAAACTGGCTTTTCCATAGGATTCTTTGTTAAAAGTGAATATCTGGAAATAAGTAAATAATGAAAACACAGACACTCCTGTCTTTTCTATTTTCCCAGCAGACTGTAGCATATCGTGTTGTTTCCCTGGGACACTGACAGTGTGCTTAGGTGTTTAGAATGTGATAATGCTGGTGTGCATTTACAAGGACTAATAACAGGGATCCAGGAATAGATAAACATGAGAGAGGATTTCCATTGTCTCAGCCAGCAGGAGAGACTTACTTTCAGAAAGTAAAAGAACTAAGCAATACAGTATTTTGAAAAAATAGAAATCTGGACAACTGGACTTCAGCACTGCTTGTTCTGCAAATAATTTTTGGATTGGAAAAATTCAAGCAGTTTTGGCACTCTTGTCAAATGGGATTCTGGGATCAATTATTATTCAGTAATCGAGGTGGATTTTTAAATATTACATTTTATAGGAATGCTGTGAGAAGATAGAGTAATACGTTGCCATATTGTTTTCATGGTGAGAGCTTTTGTTTGGATGACTCCATTATAGAGGTTTTGCTCATTCTGTGCCAATCTGGTAGAGTCTCTGCTTTCACCAAAAGTTGCCTGTGTTCCTTGTCATGGTCCTTTGCCTCATCACCTGAGAAGGTGCAACTGCAAATCGTCATTTTATACTTACACAGCTGTGTGATAAAATTAGTTGGCACAGAGCATGAAGACAGTAAACCTAAAGCTTTTATATTTGAAAGCATTTTGCTTTTATTAACCTTTGTTAGAACAACTGCTATGTTTCAGAGGTAGCAGGGAAATTCACCTCCTCCAGCTCCTCTATTATAATGGCTGAGCTCCATATATATATATATATATATGTGTGTGTGTGTGTGTGTATGTATATATGTAGTGTTATGTAAGCAAAAGCATGCTCAGCTCTGGCTGCAAGCATTTAGCAGAGAGCAGAAGTTAAGGACAAGCTGTGATACCTTTATTTGCATTGTAGGAAATTTTACTGTGTGATTAGCACCAATACAATCGACCAGAGCACAGCCTTTCCTCCAACTGCAAATCTGATACTCCTGCTAGATTTGGGTCTGGATTAGGAGAAAAAAGTCTCTATGCAGTCTGGTGCTTCGAGTAAAATCTCTGTCTTTTCCTTGACTGTCAGGATCAGGTGTACTCATCATCTCCTCAGGTTTGCCATCACCAGCCTGTATCCCCTTGCTTCGTTCACTTTCATGCTTTTGAGTAATCCTGGTGATGGGTGCTTTTTCAGTTTTGGACAAACTTATTTGTACCATAAAGGTTCCTTACTGTCATGTTGTAGTGGTAAGAAATTAGTAGGGGAGCTTGAAGGGAGGTGGTGCTGGAAGAAGAATCAGGAGCCCAGTGTTGATATGACTTGTACCTTTGCTGAATTTTCTCTCGGGTTGCATTTTGTGTGTAGCAGTTATTTCCCTTTGCAGCTTGTATTTCCTGCTGAAGCTGTGTGCATCCCAAGTGGCAGAGTGGGGAAGAAGTGCTCCTAAAAACACAGGTAAATGAGTTTTGATTTTTTGCAGTAGATACAGGTGTGTTAATTTTGTAGAATAATTCTGCATCAGCCTTATCTTGAAGATTCTTCTCTATTAGAAAACACAAACCCCCTCACATTTTTATTTGACCTCTCTGTATATTTTGAGAAAAAAAAAAGCACCTGTTTTTCTGTGGCAGTGACCTGCTTATACATTGCCCATTTTGTTGAAACCTCTGCTCAGTATGTGATTCTCAGAACGATATGCCTTAAGATCAGGATCACTGAGATATGAACAGGGAAGATTTTCTGATCTGTATTCTTCTTTTCAAGGATTTCCTTAGTGCTTGCAAAAGTAGCTAGCTTTTTCCTGAATTTCTTTGCTGTCCTTTTCTAGCAGTTCTTCCTGCTGATAAAAGCAAAATCAGTGCAGCAGTTGCTCCTTGGATATTTGAAATAGTTCAAAACTGGATCTTTTCAATTTCTTTTTTACTGATACAGATACTCCTTTTAGAGGATTGGCAAGTCTTTAACCATTCATCTACTGATTGTGAGTATTCTTAGAGAGGTAAGAGCATTTTTTATACACTATCATCTTGGCTTCTATGCTTGTTACCAAAAGGAAAAATGGCCTGTATTGTTTTTTAGCTGGTTGTTCATTCATTTATCTTTCTCCCATATATTATCTTCTCTGAATAATTATTAGAGATAACAGATATTGGCATGCTTGTAAATTCCTCACGTTAAGCTGGCCCTCAGTAACTTTGTAGCCAAGGGGTGGAACTCTTCATAGTTATTGCATCTTTTTCCCCAAATTCTGAGCATTTTTCAGTTGATGATGGTAACTAAAGCATATTTTATTTTGTAATTCTCACTTTGAAATCTGTAACTCTTTTTTACCTCATTTGACTTCTGTAGACAATTTTTTTTGACAATATCTGTAATGGCTGAGGAGCATCCCTCTTTCAAAAACCAGCTCATTTTGCATGGCAAGTTCTTTGTGCCTTGACAAGGGCTAGCTCTGGGTCATTAATAGTGTGTACTAGGATGTTTTGATCCCAGTTGTGTTGCCTGGTCTGTCACCAGAGTCAGTCTTTCTGTGCTTGTCTCTGCAGGCTTACACTGGCAGCACACACTTCTGTGTTATTGCCTTTCTGGACTCTGAGAAGTTTATACCTTTTTGCATCTCCTTTTTCCTGCATGGAGTGCATTTCCCCTCAGATTCCTGAGTTGCCATTTCATAGTCAGCTTCCTCTGCCTGAATGAGCTAAAACCTCCCCTGAATTTCAAGTGCTTCAACAAATGCTCCTGTCAGGCAGCTTCTGATAGACTCCTGTGATCTCCTTTCAGAGGAGGCCACTGACGAGAGGCTGCTGGAGAGAGGAAAGAGAAACTATTCTTTCACTGCTGATATGGGGCTTGAGAATAAGTATCCATCTCATCCCTCCACTCAGTATAAAAAACCACCATGGAAAGTCATTCTGCATTTTCAGTTTTCAACAGGACTGCATTAGAAAAAAGTTGCTTGTTCATTCATTTTAATGGCAACAGCCAGTAAAGGGAGGTTCTCATGTGTCAGCATCCTAATGGTGCTTTTCAGGTAATTTATACTAACTTAATTGAACTAACACGTCTTAAAAAGGAATCTGTTTTGCCTGCCAAGACAGGACCATAACAGCAACTAATTCACAGCATAGCTGGAAAATAGCAGAACATCAAATGCATTGGGAGCCAGTGGGTGTTACTTTTGCAGATGTTCCTACAGAAGCAGCTAAGCTGTATGAGCAGATAGATACTTTGGGAAAATTAAATTGCCACAAGGTGGTGAAGCCAAGGCTGGCATTATGCACAGGTATTGGATGGTGATCAGTAAAGCTGGCCTCACCTCTCAGACTTTCTCAGCTGGAGTAATTTATCATCAGCTGCTGTGCAGGGAGACTTGCTTTACTAAAAAAGCAATAAATCTTTTTTGTCTGTCCTAAAGAATAAAAATTGATATTCCAGAATTAATTAATTTTAACCTGGGATTAAAATTGGGCCATGCTGACAGTACTGACTGTGTTTTATTTGCTTCAACTAAAGCATGCTAACATTGACTGGAAAAAAGTTTGGGAGTGCTGTAGCATGAAGGCCTTGGGGGGAACAGGAGTGCTGGGATTGTCCTGACAGCCTCGTGGCAATTCCTTGGCTTGGGCTGTTCCCTGATTAATAAGATGGATCAGCAGCTCTGGCAGGTACCCTTTGAAGGCCAGACACAGCTGAATTTTGCTCCCAGGCCAGCCCACCCCCAGAGGAGTTTTTCTGTTCCTCATTTTTTTTTTTTTTTATCCTGCCATGACGCTTGATGTTGGTAATGGCCATGTTTGTGTTGGCATGCTGTGAGCTCCTGTCTCTGGCTCCTGGTGTGTGGTGAGGGGAGGCAGCCAGGCAAGGAGGTGATCAGTCTTCTCTGCACTCTCACGTGGTTGCCTGTAGTTGAAGGTGGCTGGCGCCATGCAGGTTCTTTTTGACTTTATTAAAAAATACATAAACGTTTAACAGCAGCGAGATAGGTGACCCAAATATGCTGCTCTGTGGAATTTAAGAGGAGGTAGTTTTGTCCCATGACCTCACCCATTACATAAGAAGCAATGGATGTTGTCATCTGCTGTTTGTTTGTTGTGTGAAAGCAGATCTCTCAATCTGTTGCTACAAAGGTCTAAAAATGCCATGTCATAAAAGCAGCCCTTCTATATTCCTCCTGCTGTATTTATTTTCCTGGCTGCCAAAGACTAATTTGGGCAGGGAGAAGAAATGTAGAATAATTTCCTAAAAGGCTGAGGGAGCTCAGCAGAGAGAGGGAAGCAGAGAGTGGCCCCAGCCGGTGCCAGCTGGCCAGAGCTCAGCCCCAGCGAGACAGCCCCTGCTGCCAGCCAGTCCCAGCCCCTTGGCCAGCCCTCCCACTGCCAGCTGGGCCAAGGCAAGCCAAGGGCTCCTCTCCTTGCTGGGATTTGCCATGTGATACATGGGGCTGGTTTAGATATATTACATTAATGCTCCTGGCTTTAAACTGGGAGAGGCTGTGATTAAAATACCCTGGACTCTGTGGTCGCTCAGTTGGTGTTGGCAATTTCTGTGGTCACATATTTGGTAGCTAATGTCTTTTATGAATTCCAGATTTTTCTCCTTTGGGTTAGTTTTGCTCCTGTAGCTAGTGCTGGGAGGCTGTCCCAAAGTCACATTTGTAGCATTCTCCTTGAAGATCACAGCTTTTTCTTTACTTCTACCATAGATACCCTGGTGGGAAAACAACTGAACGCTGTGGGTTTGCTCAGGAGATGAAATAACTCATCTTCTCAGAATGAGAAGAGCTAAATTCTGAAGTATATTCAGAATATATATTCTGAAATGTATTCTGCTTTGGCTCGCAGGTGCCAACAAGCTCAAGGAAATGAAACCTTTTCAAAGAACTCCACTTTTGGTCAGATTGTATATTTTGCTAGCAACAAAATAAGTATTGTTATAATACATGTAGATGTTGATAAAGTCTGGAATTTAGCAATACACATTTTTGTTTCATTAATCACCAATATACAGTAAATGCTGTATATTTTAAGTGGGTTTAGGGTGTCCTTGAGAAAAATTCTTATATATAAAGTGCAGACAGGAGTACAGACTTTATTTCTGCTGATACTCTTACACTAGTAGGAAAAATCAAAGAGGAAGAACCTCTTGAAAGTGTTAAACAGTCAAGTTGTGCAAAAGATGCTTTTCATTTACCAGTGCCTACTTACTGTTGGAAATGTGAGTATATAGCCATGAAGGACAGCTGTTTTCTCCTTAAGGCATTAGTGAAAAAAACCCCCTAACAAACCAATATGCTTGTTGAGTATTTCTGGGACAAATTTCTCAGAACTTTCCTATTGCTTTTTCATTTCTTTGCATAAAACACCCACAATCCTTCGTCCTTGATGAGGTGGCAAAACATCCAGATACACTGGCTGATTGTTATGGGATTGATTTCTATCTCTCTTTTCTTTAATTTCCCTGAAATGCATTTTTCTGCCTACTAATTACTAAAAGGATGTGCAATCTGAGAGTATCCAACATTTCTGTTTCATTATTCTAGGCTGCAGTGAAAAAGTGGATAATGATGTTTCTTGACTGTTCTGATATTTCACACAGAAGTACTTGGGGAACAAAAGGAAGTCTCCTTTGCCTTAGTGTGGGTTTGAGCACAGGTTTGAGCACGTGTACGTGTGTCTGAGTATGCAATCAACCTCTTGGAGAGGCAAGGAAACCCCCAAAAGCTGCAAGACTGGCAATGATCTTGCAAAATTTGCAATGCTGTGTGACTGTGCTGGTGTGTCTGCCATCAGCTCATCAGAGCCCCTGGAGCAGCAGCCCTGCTATGGTGCTGGTACAGTCCTGCAACTGGAACCTTAATTTGTGACCTGGAACTCCCCCTCAGTCTTCACCTTTGGGATTATCTGCCCTTCAGATGACGTGGTTGTGGTGAATAAAGTTGAAGTGTGAATTTCCTGTTCTTTGAACTCCAGTTTGAAGATGATAAAGGGAAAAACTTCTTGAAAGGAAAGAGTACATTTTACAGAGCAATAGTGAAATTAGAAAATTCTTGTTTTCAATCCCATTACATCTGTTGGCAGATGGGTCCAATCCATGAATGAATGAATTTCTGTTCTGTCAGGCACTCTCATCTGGATTTAATCTTGATACAGGACCCAGGATTAGAGATAGGCAAGGATGAGTGGTGAGGGACAGACTGAACAGCAAGGTGAAAAGAAAGCCAGTGAGAGTATATTTTTATAGACAAGCAGGACAGAAAGCTGCAATGTGTAAGTGAGAAGAGCACAATAGGAGGTTTGGAAAATGCATTTTGTGAGGAAGGAAGGCTTCTATTTTAAAATACTTTCTAGATTACATTATGTATCTGGCAGACCTTCTGGTTCTTCTAGCTTTAATGAGAACACAAGCCAATGCCCAGAGTCTCTGTAAAGTAAGAATCAATCTTTTGCAGGGTCTCCCTTCTCTGTTCTTGATCATTCTTCTTGAAATTCCAACATGTTTTTTACAGTATTTCTGTTCTGACTCTTGGTTTGATGATAGCAAAGGTCTCCTACTTGTCTGTAGCTCTCAGATGCTTGCTGCTGCTATTTGATGCTTTTTATTTTTCTAATACTTTTCACTGTTTTCTAATACACCGTGTCCAGGAGGTAAAATAATTCAATGGTGTTATTTATGGATGAGAAATCAAGGGAAGGAGAGTGAAGAAATGGGTTAGAAAGACAGCACAGCTGGGAATGAAGGCCACTGGTATGTGCACCACTGCACACAGGTAGCTGTAGCATATTTCTCATGCTCAAAAGTTATTCTCATCCTTTTTGCTCCTAAATGTTATATTTCTTTCCCAGTTTTTAATTCTCATTTGGTTTAAAAGAAGCAGGATGGGCCTAAGACTAATTTAGCAAATTTTAGGCAACATTTTATTAAAGGCAACCTTGTTCACTAGAAGGTTTTCTGGCATTCTTCCAGTCCTTTTAAAACCATTTTAAGATTTTCTCACAATGTAAAGGCTCTTTTAATTATACAGTTCATTTTGCCATGCAGTTTATACTATGTTAGTGTTCCCCATGCCTGTCTCTTGGGGCAATACAGTAACTGCTATAAAAGTGATATCTGTTGACCCATATTTTAAACAATCTTTACGTGTGTTAAATAACTTTCCAAAAAAGAGGTTAAAAAAGTAAAAAAAAAAAAGATATTGTCAGAGGAATAATCTTTAATAAAAGCAGTATGGTCTGCTGGTCAGGAAATAAAGTGTATTTTTAACATATATTAAATAAATAAGGAGGTATGTCTGAGGAACTTCAGTTGCAAAGGTAATGTTCCTTACCCTAGCAACATATTGAAAAGTGAAATACCATCCTCAGTTTCAGTTGGCCTGGTCCTTTTAAATTAACATATTTGCTATGGATTTATCAGAAGTTTGATGCAGTGCTCTTTTATGTAGAATAGTTTTTGTTCTAATTAGTAATCTGTCAGACCATTAGGAGACCCTCAGTAAATCTGTTGTGAATGTGCTTAAAATGCATGTTGAGCAGATACACTTTCCAAGGGGGAAAATCATTTTACTCATGTTCTTTCTGTACACCTAGTGTTTATCTTCTGTGACAGAGCTTCTCCATGCACTCTGAGGGAGAAATTAACAGTACTTTGTTTTTTAAAAGCACTTCTTGTATTTAGAATTCACATATTTTAAGTCTGGAAGGGTTTTGTTTTGGTCAATGACTTTGAATGAACTGTAAAACCTTTCCCTTCCTCATTTTCTCTTCCCCCACCACCCATATCCCCAGGAAAAAAAACCAAAAAAACAACAAATTGATTGATTTCATTACAGATTTTTTTTTTTAGCCCAAAATAGCCCACCCTTCTCAGCAACCCTCTCTTTCCCCCTCATCTCAGTTCTCCCTCATCCCCACTATACTTTTAAATATGGGCTTGAGTACCTGCCAGCTGCACACCCACTCCTCAAAGCACAGTCTGTGGCAGGATCATCTTTCTGCCTTCACTTGCAACCAGTGAGGAAAAAGATCCCGGAACAGTGGAAGATGTTTCATATTTTGAGTTTTATTATTTAATTTAATCTTCTTGCTTGCTTGGCAAGGCAGCCTATCCAGCAAGAACTGCACGGGTTAGATGTTTTGTAACTGGCTGTGGTTGGAAGGAATCAATATTGTGCCCCAGGAGGCTCAAGCTGAGGATGCTTTACTCCATAATCTTCCCTAGGTCTCCAAAATAAAAGAGCAACAAGAATTTGGGACTTGCTGACAGTAGTTCTGCTGGATCAGTAGAGCAGTTTGGGTGTAGACAGCTGTTTTCCTTTCAGGATGTGGGGGAGTTGAATCATTGAGTGTGAGGGCAAAATAATTCCATGATAGAGGCTGTTTGGGAAAATTCATCTTAATGAAAGGAAACAGTTCCAAGCCAAATGGAGAAGTGAGTGGTTATGGCTTTAGGTGGACTATCAAAGATGATAATTTGACAAATTTTCTTCTTTGCTGCATTTGCACGATCCCAGTGAAGAGAGACAGGAGTTTCATTCCCATTGATTTATTCCAGCTGCGTGCTGCTATGGACAGGTGAACATGATCTCAGCAGGGAAATGCTTCCACCTGAGAAAATTCCATCAGGAGTGAATCAGTTCAGGTGTTCACTCTGTGCTAGGCAGTCCTGACTGGGACAGGGGAATGATTTTGCCCCAGTTTCTTCCTGCTTTGTGGAGGGGAGTCAAGCTTGAACATGGAGATTTAGAAGGTCCAGGAATGATTCTTAATTTTAATTTCAAAAACATGGAAGGAATGGGAGAAGATGCTTTATGTCCAGCAGCAAGAGATGGGGTCAGATGGTCTAATGATCACCAAGCTTTAACCTCCTTGGATATTTAAAAATATGGCAATTGCTTTAAACTACCCTCATGAAAAGGTCAAGTACTGCAGTGATAACATCATAGAAATTGATAGAAAAGGCTCGTTAAGCCATCCTGTCTATCTGCTTGCCAGCACAGGATTATTCCCTGCAGGACATTTTCTAATGCTTGGTTCATATTGTGTAAGAGAATCATGAGTTTTATGGCTTTGGCCTCTTGACAGCACACACTCTGTGGAACTTACTGATTGTTTTAGAGGTCTGAGTAAGACCCTGTTTCATTGCCTGAAATTGGAACAGAAACACATTAGCAAAAATTACTTAGAAATATGGGAGATTTTAATTAAAATTGCTAAATACACATGGGCAAAGCAGAGCTGTTGCAGATGAAGTTTGCAGCTGAGAATACTTTAACTGCAGGCTATCACTGAGCTTTTCTAATAAACCATACGTTATTTAAAGTAAAATAATCTCTGTGGTTCTCTGTTTCTCTCTCTCCCCCTCCTCTTTCTGCTTTGATATTTTCCTGTCTTTCATTTCTGCCCATCTGGAGCTGGAGTTGAATTATGGCGTATGATTTGTGTAGATTTGTATCTCTCCCTCTGGATCATAACCTTCTTATTGATTCCCTCAGCTCCTGGTGCTTACTCACACCCTCTTGCTACTTCTCCACCCTGACTTTGTTCCATGGTTTTGCCTGTTTCTTTTTACTTTTTGGGCTCTCATTCAACTTAATTCTCTTCCTTGGTTTTAAAAAAGGAATGTATTGGTTGACAGTTGCGCATTTTTCACTTCATAATTTTTTTTTTTTTTTTAATTTTTTTTTTTGGTCTGAATACTAAAGTGCTAAAATACTGTTGTCCTGCTCCAACAGGGAAAGAATTAGAATGGCTTATCTTGCTGTGAAATGGAAAGACTCTGTTCCAAGTTGCCATCCGGAAGTTTCTGGCAGTGACAGGAGGTGTTAACAGCTGCTGTGAAAGGGCTACTGAACTTGGTATTAGTACAGAGGTTATTTATGCCTCTGCAATGTGACTAATTTGTTAAATTAATTAAAAGTGTATTTCCTTCCCTCAAGAAAGAGCAGAGTACATCCACATGGAATTTTGCTGTATGAATGAAAGAAAGGAAAGCAAAGCCGAAACAGAAATTCTATAGCAGATTACAAATATGTTGAAATATTGCCTTGGGCTGTAAAAATGACTCCTGAAATGGACACTTATTTTTCAAGCACAGTGTTTAATACTTAATTTTGGTTACTGATCCTACCAAAGCAAAAGATTATTGTAGCCCTAAGCTGCTGTGTAACTCAGCTCAGTGCTCTACTTGTGGAGTTCTCTTAAAAAAAGATGTATTCTGATGTTCTACAGTGAATACACCCATAAGGAGTGAATTTTTTTCAAGTCTGAATGATAGATCCTTCAACATACAAAGCAAGACCAGACTTCAGCTGCTTTAGAGAGCTTCACCAAAATGTCTGAATTTTAGTCAAGCTAAATTGAAGCTTCTTAATTGCGCAGTGCGGATCCCAAGATGTTCTTAATTATATCCTTTAAAAATATGGTGAACTTTGTTTATCTCCAAAGTCAGAAATGTTAATTCATCCTAACCTTAAACAAAGTGTGAAAATCTGGTCTGAAAAAGGAATAAAAATCTGGCATTTCTCTGAGGGTAAAATGATATATTACGATGTGGCCCTGATTTTCTCAAGTTTTACCAAGCCTTCTGATGTTTGCATTTTTTACACAGAACTTTCTCATGCACTTTATGTAAATAACTTATTGTTTTTATTCTTTTATGGGGGACAAGCAATCTGATGGACTGTTGGGTTGCCCAGTGGCATTGAGGAGGTGGCACTGTCACCCTCCAATGACACTGGCATTTCAGAAAGATATAAATATGGAGTCAGATGTTTGAATGAAGAGTTTTTTAGTTTGCTTTAAACAAAACTGCTGTCCGTGTTGTGCTTGTGTCGCCCCAGGGTGACATTATAGTAATGTGTTTTGGGGTTTTTTTTAGGCTCAAAGTAGAAAACTCCGTGTCTCTCTTTTTAATTCAGGTGACAAGCCCTGAAACTGTAGGAGCACCAAGCAGTGCTAATCAGATCTGTAATTTTGGGGTGTATTGCCCATGTGGAAGGAATTACAACATTTTTCTTTTGTTGAGGGATTACTTGATGATTTCACTCAGAAGCACCACTGGTACCTGTAAAGAACCCTTGAAAACAGGCTGTGGTTAGAGCCATTACCCCTCTCAGTTTGTGGCTCTTAGCAAAGAGACAGCTGTGCTGCTCGGTTACTCCTTTGTGAAAGATGGAAAAGGCTCCATGGGTTGGCATGGGGCCTCTTGATTCCTGAGCAAAAAGGCAGCACGCAGAGTTTTGTTAGCTGCCAGATTAATGGAATGGGGTATGAGGAGTGCCACGCTGCGGTGACAGCGTGCCCCCTACGCTGCTTGGGCAAATGGAACTTCTTTCAAGTAACAGCTCCAGCGCCGACCTTGCACTTTGGGTTTTCCAGACATCTAAGCCAAAGTGGCTTTTAATGGGGGGAAGAGATTGCTTTGATTAAACAGAAGCCAGATATGGAATTAAAGAGAGTTCAGAGGTTGCTATTATATTTTGGCAAAGATATTTCCTTCAGTTTGTAGCTTTTTGTTTAGGAGACAGCTATGCTTTTTAACAGTTATTCTCTTATCTACAGTCAAGCATTTGAATTGTGTTTGGGATTTATAGAAAGAAATACATGCCTTTCCTTTTAGAAATATAAGAAAGTTAGGGCTGCCATGATGGCGGGCTAATTCCATCTAGTTTTGTATCTCATTCTTGACAACTGCCAGCCTCAGCTATTCAAAGTGCAGGAATTCAGTTTTATGCAGCTGTCTCCTTGCTTAGGTCTCTTCCTGTCTGATTTTTATAACCACATTTATCCTTGCATTGAGAGCTAGATTGTACCTTGTGCCACAGCTCCAAAATAGGATGCAGAAGGTCAAATTGTGTCAAAGAATTCTGAGCTTGAGGAGGCATTGCCTCCCAGGACACCCATGGCTTTTCCTGTTTCTCTTTCATGTAAAGTGGATTAACTTCAGTTCTGTCTTTAGTAGGGCTGGCTGGAATATTTGAAGTATAGGCTGGATTTGCTGCAAGCCTCTCCTAAAAGGATCACTGTCATGACCTTGATTTTCTTTAAAGATTTTAGGACTTCTAGCTGTGTGATGAAGTCAGGGATTTGGAGCTGTTGTTTTGTTTGTTATTTTTTTTTTTTTTCCTTCCAGCTTTTAAGTTCTAATGATGTCTAACAACCACCAGATTTTTGCTCCAGGTATTAAACCTGCAAGAAGCCCTGTAGACCATGTGAGACGTGGTTCTTCCTTGCACTGAGAAGAAAGTTGTGATCAAGGTTCCACAGAGAGTGTCATCCATGGGTATGACAAAAATGGTCTGATACACAGAGCAGGGGGGCAAATCTAGGGCAGGTGGGAAAGGCCTCAGATGTTCAATTAAAGTTTTCAAAGAATGGTTTGGATTGGAAGGGGCCTTAAAGGCCATTTTGTTCCAAGCCCCCTGCTCTGGGCAGGGAGGCCACTTAACAGACCAGGCTGCTGAGGGCCCCATCTAACCTGGCCTGGAGCACTTCCAGAGATGGGGCATCCACAGCTTCTCTGGGCAGCCTGTGCCAGGGCCTCAGCACCCTCTTACTGAAGAATTTCTTCCTAATATTTAATCTAAACTTGTCTTCTGTCAGTTTAAAGCCATTACCTGTCGTTTACCACCAATTTATCAAACACTGGCTGCAGCAACCCTTCCTGTATTTCTCAGTAAACCTAGAAGAACAGATGGCAGCCCTCTGGCAATTAAAAAAGTCTTCCAATCAGCAAGTTTTGTATTTGAAATCTGTCATGGCTGTTGCACTGCACGAGAAGCCAAGTCTCTCTGTGGCATTTATTTCACTTAATGTCTTGTGCCTGTTACAAATGGGCAGATTTGACATTTATGTAAAAGCTGTGCTAGCAGATCCAGGCTGCATGATTTGCCTCTCTACTTGTCCTAACACTTGATAAGGACAGCTTTAATAGTGGTGATTATGGTGTTCCCTGGTAGCAGGCTGGGAGAGAGCAGGAATCTCCCCAGAACATGCAGTGAACACCACTAGATACCTTCCAGCATGTATTGTTTGGAGTGGGAAGAATGAACACACACCATACATGTCCTGTACTCCACAAGAAGAAACTGGTTTGGATTTAAGTTCTGGTTTTATGTTCTTAATCTGGAATGCACATTGACTTTTTCTGCTGCTTTGCATAGCTGAGCTGCATAGCTGAATTTCAAAAGAAAAAGCAAATACTGGATTTGTGGTCTTTTGTGTAAAGAGGAAAAGTTGGCAGCTTGAACAAGGAATGAATGGGCAAGGAGACAACTATCCACTTGTGCCTTCAAGGCAGCTCCTTCAGATAAGGACTGAGATTTATCAGCAGTTGAGGCAGTTTACTGCAGAACTTTCTCTGCAGTAAACTGTCCTTCTCTGAAGTACTTCTCTGAAGATACTCTTATTGTTTTTTGGCTTTTTCACTGTTCTTGCACTTTCCTTAAACTTGGTTTTCCTTTTTTTTTCTTTTTCAAAGACTGTTTCCCTAGCATGCCTTAAGTAGGAGGAAATGCAGGTGTTTGCAGAGAAAAGCAACAAAGACAACGTCAAAACAAGGTGGGGTTTGAGATCTGCAGTTCTGTCACTTGTGTACAAATGACTGGCAGAAGAAAGCCTGGGGACCTATGGGCAGTGACAGTGCTGTTACACATAACATTTTTCTACCCCATTTAGCAGCAATTTCGTAGATGAATGGTGCTCTCAGGGTCTATGGTGAATGTAACATGGGAGCTAGAGGGAACTTTGTAAACAAAGGAAGTGGAAAGTTTGATTAAGATATTGTTGGCTAAGAGAAAAAGGCTTATTGCCAGTCTGAGTTTGTTTTGGGTTCTTAGCTTGGAATTAAAATGTAGGTTTTCTACGACTGGAAATATAATAAGAAAACACTGAATTTTTCCTCTACATAGGAGTATTGGAATTTAAAGGTCTGTGATATATATATATATATTTAATGAATGGTATAGTCTGTTGTTAAAAACACTGGCTTTTTAGAGTACACAATTCAAAGACCATGAAGGCTGGCCTTGGTTTTGTTATGTTTTTATGCCAGTGCACAAATGATCCAGTTGTCTCTAAAGCCTGTGGGTTTCAGTAAATGCACACTCAGTGGCGAGAGGGTGAAGCAGCCAGAACTTTAACCTGAAATTTTATGTGGGGGAAGAGAGAAACAGATATGGGGAATCACCCTTAAATCATGACAAATGTGTTCATGTCTGAAAGGTAATAGCAAACAGATCTGCAGCAGCAAGGATCTTCAGAAGAAAACCAAAGAAAGTACTACTGGGGAAAAAACAGAATTTTACTGGAAGTTCCAAGCTTTGGAATAAATAAGATTAGGACATTATACATTAGCATGCTATGAACAAATCTCCTTAAGTCCTACTTTACCATAGATTTGATCTAAAAATATTGCTTCAAAGGGCGCACTTCAGATTATGAAGTGAGGTAAATGTTTTCATTTAAAGCTTTCCTGCCAGTTGGCTTTTGGCTGAAGTTTGGAAGGTTTTAATATGTCTACCACTGGAATGCTTTAACTAAGCTCGTTTTAGATAGTCTTGGTATCTGCAGAAAGGAAATGAATTTGTTAAATGAGAAAATTGAGCTTATAAATGGGATGCTTATATGCTCTAGAAATTAATGGGAATTCTACTAAGAGTTTTACCATTGCTTAAAGCTTTACATGGACATGTTTTGCTTGGATGCTTTGACAAATCTATGGGATTAAGAGAGTAATGAAGATGTCAGTTTTTGCCTTTCATTTTTTTAAAATAATTAAAATACTAGGGGTGTGTTCTTAGAAAATCCTAGAGATTTATTTCCATGATTTTGTATTTCCAACTTTTAGCTACAATCCAGTAATCTTGACTTTACTATGAGGGTGGGGAGGCCCTGGCACAGGCTGCCCAGAGCAGCTGTGGATGGCCCAGCCCTGGCAGTGTCCAAGGCCAGGCTGGATGGGGCTCTGAGCAGCCTGAGATAGCAAAAGGTGCCCTGCCCATGGCAAAGGGGTTGGAATGAGATGGTCTGGAAGGTTCTTCCATCCCAAACCGTTCTATGGCTCTGTGGTTATTGCACACTGCTGGGGAAAGAGTAGAGGTGAAAACAGGAATTTTGCTGAGGAAAAGGAATATGATTAGCTGTCTGATTTGGGTTTCTCCAGTGCAGGACAAAACATTTATGTAAACCTCCATGTTACATTTATCAGATTTGCTTCTCAGTGTATAATAACTTTGAGAGAATTCTTCTTAATCTGCTGGTTTAAGTTGGGAGAATTTTTTTTTTGAACAAGGGTATCATTGAAGCCTTTAATGATTTATTTTTGATGTTATAAATTTTGTTGCCATGGAGTTGCCTTTCCTTGTCTTTAGCAAATATTTATTTATGGTGCTTGGCATTTAATTACTGTTTCCCCACTTTGGTTTTCTGAGGGTAAATTGTGCTTGAATCACTTGTGGGAAATTCCAGCTGAAGTCCTTTGTGCTATCATATAAACTCTCAAATACTGAAATAACTCTTGAAAACAGAATTTAGCAATTGAAGCAGGTTACTTTTGTAAGAAGACAAATGTTGGTTATATGATTAGAGGAAAAGAAAATAAGTTTCCACTTTCAGGGCTATATATCCTGCAAAGGACCAAGACTTGACATGGTTCATGTGGTCTGCAAGTGTTGTGAGGATTCAAGACAGCCAAAGTACGTGAAAGTCAAATATATATGTACATATTTTATTTTCACTTTGCTAGGAAAGAAATGTTCCTTGCACCTTGAAACAGCCTTACTGCTCCAGTGGGGGTTTAGTCAATCTCTAAACTATGCTAAATCATTTCCCAAAGAAGTTGAGTGAAACAGTAAGTGGGTAGAAATCAAACTTTTTCTTGTGCTTCCTGTGTCCTAACTGGACACTTTTCTCAGACAGAGTTAGAACATTAACTTGCAGTGTTTAGTTAAATTGGTACAACCATTTTCTGGATGTTTGGTCGCTTTGTTTTCCTTTCTTTTCCTTTGTTAACTCCCTCTCATCCTCCACTAAAAGCCCAGATAAACTGACAGCAGCCCTGAGAACTCTTTTGGTGGTTGTGGGATCTAAGCCAGAGGCTGAGGAGCTCCATAGCCTTGCTAGGTCTCCACAGATAAGAGTGAGTCCAGCCATGTGTGATTGAAGTGCTCTGAGAAACGGGCCAATGGACGTGTGAGGAATGAGGGGATTCACTTGCAGTCTGTGACACTGCTGCAGGCCAAATCAGCAGCATTGGTGCAGGCTGGAATCCTTCCTTCCACGATAAAAAAACCCCAAACAATTAAAAGAAGACAGCTGGTAATATCTATAATTTTTTTCCTTTGTAAACCTGATACATTTTCATGTGGGTAGAGGAGTGGATGAGAGTCAAGGAATTTCTGTCAGTATTAGATCTGTAATTCCATTTAGCTGTACGTCTGCTCTTCTTTAACTAAAGACCTTCCTAAATTTGCAAATAGTATTTTATTCCAGTTTTTATAGAATTCTACAATCTGTTTGCTAAAGTTCATTTGGCTAAGGAGTGATCATAGCCATTTAGAGATTTATTAGTAGTCAGAAAATATTTTGAGATTCATGACATTCATTCACTGTTGATATCTTTTGAAAGGTACAAGAGTAAGTGATCTCTGATGAGCATTAACTATGTTCTCAAAGCAAGATTTTAATACAGCATTTAAATCCTGTGTTTTCCTTTTGAAGGCACATTGAATATCTACTTTAGAAAACTAATATTAAATAAGAGTCCTTTGGAGCTTTTACTAAATATCCCCATTTTCAGAATTCTTATTTATTGGAAGATTAACCAAATTAATCAAAGTTAGTGAGCTTGAGATGGGGGCTGGAAGAAAATCCAGATCTACTTGCCACATTACGTGTTTTTTTCAAAGAACCTGGTATTCTTGCTGAATTGCCCCGTAATTCAGATTTAGTCTTCATGTCATCACTTCTATCTGAAGGAGTGTGAGAACACAAGTGGCAGCCAAGCAGAGGTGGCACAGGCTGGTGCTTGTTCATTTTAGCACTGATGTCACGAATGCTGGCAGAAAATGAAGTTTTTTTTTCCACTAGGAGGTGTGACCCTTTCTCTCGGGGCTGCATATCTTTTCAGGTGCATTGTAATTAAGATCTTTAGGTCCTCAGAAATGTTGTAGGCAGAATATTTGGGGCTCAGTTCTGCTGTCTGTAGGAGGCATCTATCACCCACGATATAATTATCACAATTTCTTATTTGATCGCCACCACTGATATGCAAAGGCAAATCCTTCTCTATATCCCTCTAGAACAGGAAGTTCTTTTTCCCCCTGTTGTTCTTTGTTCAGATATTCTCTTTCCTCTGTTCTCCTCATCTCTGTCTCTGGTAACCTTTGCTGTATCATGGCCAAGGCAAGAAAAGGGTGTTGGCTGGGGACTCACAGACTCTGGTGTTTTGATCCCAGTGCTGGCTTCAGTCTGTTGCCCACTGCCTTTCATGGACACAGGTTTACATCCAGACAGGATTCAAACTGGCTCATGGGCCTTCAAACCTTACCTGTTTTAGTTTGTTGCTGAATGGTGTTCATATCATGCTGTGTTTCCTTTGCTCTTGACAAGTCAAGTCCTCCTTTGCTCTAAATGGAAGATATTTGAGACTCTTGATTAAAAACAAACAGGTGTTTATTAGGATAGGTGAAAATGTTTTTCACTGGTTTGATTGTATCACTTGAAGGAATGATTATGAATTCAGAAAGGTGCTGTGTTTTTCATGTAAAGAGTTTCCTTCAGAGCTAGGCAGCTTGCAACCTAACATATCAGTACTGCTATGAGTTTGCTCTAAGTGGTGTTAATCCATTTGTGCCGAGTGTAAGGATCAGACACTGCTAGAAAATAATACAAGTGAGATCTAAAAATGAACAAAGGGGGACTGTAAAGACCATGGAGAGAACAACTGCAGCAAGGAGATCATATTGGTGTTTGTATGTGTCCAAGGGATGTAACTATAAAATATGGTTAACTTTCATCTCTGGCTGGGTTCTTGCAGTCATATTTCTTTTTCTTAGTCAAGGCAGCAGACGCCTCTCCTGGGAAATTGTTTAATGGGTAAAGAATGGCTCGGGAAGTAGGTTTGGAAAAGCGCGTTGCGTGTTTGAGAGAGCTCAGAAGAATAAAATTTCAGATGGCTAAGTGCTTATTCCGCTTGCATTTTCCCAAATGTGATTCATTGAGCATCTAGATCTTGATCCGACAGTCCTTTTGGTGCAACTTCAGTGGCACCTTTTGGGTGTGAATATGGACAACTGTTACTAAGCTATGGGAAGCAGATGACTAAAATGACTGATGATTTGGTACTTCGTGCATCTTGAAGGGCATTGTCTTTTGTGTTTCACTTGTGCTATTAAGAATTGTGCCATCTTTTTCCATTTCAGTTCACATGACACACATTTAAATTCTCCTACAGGCTTCTCCCCTTATCACCTGTCTGATTTCACCTTAAGCACTTTCCAAGTGTAGTCTGATCTGAATTGACTTGCAGATGAATTGAGTTGTGGGGAAAGAGATGCTTTGTCATGATATTTCTGTCACTGAAATAATTTGTTAGTTACAAGGACCTATTTCAGCAACTGATTGTCGCTTTCTAGCTTGATTTTCAGACCAGAAACCTACTGGGCAGAATGGTGTCCCATGGCAGTGTGAGTTTATGACTGAGTTGTGTTGAGTTTCATCATCTGTGAAAAGCTCTTACACTGAACAAGCCATTCTTGCTGTCTGCTTGTTCATAGAGGAATGAAAAGTTTGACAGTTTCCTCCAAATTGCGCGTATTGGCAGAACGATGCGAGATGCAGGTTTCACACGGCATGTGGTATAAACTGCCTTCTTCTCTCATTTTAGAGTGCAGCTAAGAGGCTGTATGATATTTTTAGAGCATATATTTGATGCTCTAAACTTCTGTTAAGACTGTGGTGCCTTTGTAATGTGCTGATGTATGTTACCGGTAGTTTTTTTTTCCTCTTCACGGAAGTGTGTAGGTTATTGGCATTTGTTTTTACTGCTGACACTTTTTTTTTTTCAGCATTAATATGTTGCTATGCAATTTCACTAGAAAAATGTTATGGTAAGCTGACTGAAATGTCATCCTGTCTCTATTTCCCTACAGGTTTTATGGGCTTAAATAAGCACCTGAATAAGCTTTTGAAACGTGTCAGATAATGTAATTTCACAACATTATTACGAGCTTGTTTCAGTTGGCATGTCATTCAACAAGCTGTTTGCATGGCTGTTTGCCTTTCTGGAGCATTTAAAAATTTGTTCTGAACTAAGACATAACACTATTTGTAAGAGGAATAATCACTGAGTTGTTTTACCAACTAATTTTGGACCAGAGATGTGTTGATTCCAGAGTATTTTCTTGATACTGGTCTATGTTTTAGTGATTTACTGTATGAGAAAATTAATGGTGGAAATACTTCATATTTACTCAGTTGGGCAGACAAATGCCCTTCTCTTAAGATTTCTTATTAATAGCTCTTTAGAAAGCCTTTTTTTTTGTTGTTGGCTAGGATTCATTTTTCCCCTCTCCCATTGGCCATTTCTAGGGAAACTTGTTTCCAACATCAAGAATAGTAGTTACATTGAAATGACATATGCTTAGTGTTTTTAAATCTGAAATATATCAGAGGCAAAAAGTTATTCATATTATATTTTCAGTCCCTGATGCCAGGTATATATTTTTGACATTAAAAAAAAATCTATAAAAGAGAAACTGCTTAAAAAAGCTAGCTACACTAGCTGAAAAGAGGGAAAAATACTGCTGTGATGTTCCTCAGACTGCTACCAATTAATTTCATTTGGACATGGTTATATGAGACCTTGCAAACAAATGAAAGTGAGAAAAGGGGTGGCTTGGCAACTGATTTTTTTAAACTTCATTGGATGCAGTTTAACTTAAGGGGGGAAAGTACCAGATGAATGCTTAAATCATTATCTGTAGCTCAGGCATGTCCAGAGTTATCTTTTGTGAGCATGGGATGATAATTTAAAATAGTTTTGCCAAAATAACAATCTGCTTGCCAATGTGTCTCAATTTTTAGGAAGAGTTAAGACTGATGAGTGGAGGTACATAATTCAGAATTTCTTCCTTTGTAATCTTGCCTATTTTAGGTGATTTAATTAATTGTTGTAATTTGAATGCTACAGCTGACCTGCCTTGTGTTGTGGGGACAGGAAAAGCCAGATTTTGTGTGTGATTGCCTTCACTCCATAGTGGGTAGGTGAAGGAAAGGGTGGGTCTTAGGCTTCTCATCTTAAATCAAAAGATTTCTGCTATTCTGATGCTAAGAACATGTGGTGGCCACTCTGTACACTGTAAGTGTAGATGCTGTTTGTAAAGATGGGACATGCTTCCACTCCACTTCACAGTTCTTTTGTCTTCTATTAAACCAGCTTTTGATGGAAACCTTCTTGGGGTTGTGTCTGCTAAAGGAGCTCATTTTGTGCGAGTGAAAACTTCAGCATGACTTGGAGGGAGCTGAGCAAGGTCAAATTTTTGTTTCCCTCATTTGTTATTTGTATCACAGTATATTTCCAAATACCTTAAATCTTGATTCTCTGTGTTAGCCAATACAACAGCTGTTTCAACCTTTCTGTCAGAAGGCCCCATCCAACCAGTTCTTCTGTGCTTTTTTGGCTGTACTACATGAGATGCTGAAAAGAAATGTGCCTGTGACAAGCTAAAGTTTTTCTTACTTAACATTGAGATTGTTATGGGAAGAGGAAGGGAGGCCATGAACATTTGTTTTATTATTTGGAAGGTCTCACCCTTTGCTGGATTGTTTAATAGAAGAAGGGAATTGTCTCCCCTCTGCTTGTATTTGTTCCAAGCATTTGCAAAGTACCCTTTTAATCTTTTGTTAAAAGTTCATTGTAGAGATGTTTGAATGCTCGAAGATTCTTGATAGGAAAAACCACGGTGTGTTGAGGCATACATATTTCATTTTTTACTGGATATAAGTTAAATGAAGCATGTTTAGTCTAATTAGATTAAAGTTATATCGTACAAATATACATAGAAAGATTTTCCTGAAGTGTATTGGATGAGTACAGAAGGTTGGGGCTGCACAGCAGGACTAAAATAAAGTTGCCAGTGCTGCCAAAGATACCAGTGAGAGTGTTAAAGCTGGAATTGAGCACTGAGGTCTGGCCATGGCACATTTCTTTCTTTAAGCTCACTGGCTCTTCATCCTGTCTGAGCACTCTCAGTCTTTCCTGTTAGCTTTGACTGAACTGTGCTCTTGCTTCTCTCTCTTTTGTCGGAAGCTCAGGCTTTCAGGTTCTATTTTCTATTCTTTATGCCTCGAGGGCTTCATTATTTCCTTCATGGTGCTCTTTGCTGTCTTTGTTTCTGGCTGGTTTTGTTGGGTTTTAATTTTTTTTTTTTTTTTATTTCCCTCATCCTTCAGTTTCACACATTTCTGGGGGGACCCCCCCACAGCTAATTAACACAAACTCTTTCCTACTCATCTTTTATGGTAATGAACTTGCAGTGCTTCCCAGCTCCCATGACTTTATTTTGCTTGTACACCAGGACAAAATTCAGGCATTTCCCATCCTTTCCCCACTTCATTTCAGTTTCCATTGTGGGAGCCCATTGCACGTGAGTGGGTTTGGCCACTTAAAGAACGACCATCAAAGATATTAACAAAACCAGGTTTTAATGTAAATTTCTGAAAGCAGCAGAAACTCCTTAACAGAGTTTGGTAAGGGTCACTCTGTTACTTAGTACACAGAACAAACATACAGAAGAAAATTTGATTAGAACCAATTTAGAATGATTTGCATGAAGACCAGGCATGCAAAGGGTATGAGAGACCCCTCCACTGAGTCACGAGGTTATGAGGGGACCCCTTGGCTATCTGAACTCCTGATGGTGGGTAGGTCCAGTTGTATTTTAAGATCTGCTCAGTGGCAATCAGGGCCTGCCCTTGGAGTGCAGGGACCACAGCTGTCCTGAGATTCCTTCTTGTTCAGCAAATACAGCTCAGGTTAAAGAGGGGCTAAGATAGGATAAGGAAAGGTTCAGTCCTCTGGGCCTTGCCATACCTAGAAGCACCAGAGAAGTGGACAGGGTTGCTGTCTTTGCACAATGAGACAGACAAAATGCTCTGCCTTATGTATAGACCCAGTATACCTGAACAACTAAGATTGGAATGTTTTTCCACTGCCTACAAGGGGATAAATTCCGGGGCTGAGGGCTGGTGCCAAATTCTTCCCTGCGCTCGATGCATCAGCAGGCATCTGGCTGGTGGCCCTGCAAAAACAGAGCACGTGTTTGTGCACATTCAACATCCCCTCTGAGACAGTTTGCTCAAACTGCTCCTTGGGTTGTGCTTGGCACCCGAAGCTTTTCCCAGGAAAATACAACGCATTCTTGGTGATGTTCAGGGGAGGGACCGTGGAGGTCTGGAGGTTTTGATCCAAATGCAGTAGGTAAAATGGTGAGCAGGGGTTTGCCCTGATGGGAAGCCTACACCTCTAGGGCAACTAATAAAAGGTGTGCAGTACCCATAAAATTCTGGTCCAGTTGGGGTGCCTTAAGAATCTGCCATTAGATGTGTATGGCATAGAACAGACATTTCACATGCCATCTTTCATAATTTAGTAGAGATCAGGGAGTTTATGGATAGCAAAACAAAATATAATGAGCTCTTTCAGTTAAGCAAATTATTATCTCGTGTTTTTCTCTTGGCCATGGAAACTTCTTAGTTTAGGCTGCAGTTTTGTCACATCACCATTTCCTCTCTTGAGATATCTGAAGAGTTAAAAAAATAATCATGCATTTGTGACTTTATTTTTTGTGGACACAGAATTAGCGTATCAACAAAATATCCGGATGTTCATGCCTGAGGTTGTATCAGGAGATGTTTAGGGCAGATACTGGCAAAAGGTTCTTCACCCAGAGAGTGGTTTGGCACTGGAACAGGCTCCCCAGGGAAGGGGAGTGGCACTAAACCTGACAGTTCAGGAGGTGTTTGGACAGTGCTCTCAGGCACAAGGTGTGACTCCCTCCTGGGGATGGCGCTGTGCAGGACCCGATTGTCCTTGTGGGTCCCTTCCAGCTCAGCCTGTTCTGTGATTCTGTGTAATCTCTAGGGATTTAGGGCAGTCTTTCTCACTCCTGTGCTGAGAGTATTGTCAGGATCTCATAATTTTGAGGCGTGTCAGCTCCCTCGACACTGTTCCAATATTTTCATTGAGTTCTTGATTTCAAGCGTGTATTGTTCCTTTTAAATGGCAATCAGCAGTTGATAGCCAGAAGAATCCTCATGGTCTTTTGGAAAGTTTGGCTGTTTTGTTCATGATTAGAGTTTGAGTTTACTGGGAATTTTTCTGAGAAAGTCACTTTAATATCTAAAGCTGCCAATTTGTCAAAATTTAAAATTTTGATGGAAGTGTACCAGTTTCAACAAAACTTACAGCTGGAAAAGTTCTTTTGTCTCCAGGTACAGTTCCTCGTCAAATCCTGAGTCTGACACAACAGCCCAGTTTGGGGGTTGGGATAGATGCAAATTTGGGTTCCTCAGTCTCTGAAGGTGATGCAGAACACCAGTCTCCTGTTCACGCTCTTTACAAAATGCAGACACTCAAGGGCAGTCTGCATTTCATATACAACTCCTTTTCCCATGCCATGGATCTCTTCTAATTCACATTATCCTGTAGACTGTGTTTTGTTTTTTGAAGGACTGAACTCCTTATTATCATTACATTTGTCTTTCAGTTCAAATCTGTGGTTTAAGTGCTGGAACAGCTTAAAGATTGATAGAGAATTTTGATAAATTTTATTTTGAAGGGAAATATCTCTTGATAATAAAGCTGGAATTATAGCCTAAGGTTTAAATGAGATGTATTTGGGAAAATATGGCTGTAATGTACCTCCACAGAGTTAACTAATTGGCAGAACAGTCTTGTAAACATCACACCAGGTTAATAAAAGGTTGTGCCAGTTTTAAAGCAGTAAAAGTACCACTAAATAAAACTTTAGAGTTTTTCAACAGTCTGATGTGGCACTTGGCAGAAAGCATCAGAGGACTGAGCCACTTTCTCAGGCTGAGAGATGAGCAAGGCCCTGGGAATGGGTATTTCTGGCATTTTGTGTCTCTCTTTGTCCCCATGGCATTATGAGATTTAGCAGTTTGGTATCTAGAGATATTTACCCTTTCTTTTCCCCTTGCCTTTTGGAATTCTGTTTGTTTTTAAACTGATTTTTTTTTTTTTTTCACTTATATCTTATCATATATATCTATTCACTAGTTCCTTACTGGTAGAAAGGTATTGGGTGGAATCAGGGGGAAGTTACTAATTTCAGAGTTCCTTCCTCTTTAAACTGCTTCAAACCAGGACAACTTGTTTGTAGCTCTGGGCAAGGCTGAAGCTCAAAAGCTGATCTGTGATTAATAACCACAAGCAATTGGGGTGACACTGGAGTTTAGGCTTTTCCCCATGTGTGTTCATGGTTACCACACTGGATTCCACAAAGACAGTATTTTGATGGCAAATAAGATTGTGCATCTTGGCTTGGACAGTAGATGAGAGTTGTAAGAAAGCTCTTAATTCATAATGCTATAGAACAGATCCTTTTGTGTGCCAACGTTCCAGGGCCAAATTTTTCCTTTGTTAAAAGTCACAAACCCCTTGAATTCTATTATGACTGAAGGGCTTCCTAAAGGCAAAAACAGAGCGATAAAAGGGTATTGAAAGGAAAAAAAATACTGAGAGCATGAGGAGCAAAGTGATATGGGAACATGGCAGGATAGCACACAGTTTGTGGTGATTGGGGTGAGGCTGTGGCCCCACATGAGGGGTACAAAAGGTTGAGGCTAAAGAAGGGCAGATGCTTGCAGCCTTCTGAAATGACAGGATGTTATTCTGTATGAGCAGAAGCCTTCTGATGAGGCAAGGTGTTATTACTCTGTTTGGAGGAATGCTTAAAGCCTTCTGGAATTTTCTGGTGATACTCTGTGTGTTGTGGCCATCTCAGCTGTGACATATGCTGTGACAAGCAGTCTTGTCTAGTTTCTGAGGCAGTGGAAAATTCAGGACTGGGGTGGGCAACCATGGCAGGAATTTGAGAAGATTGGTGCCCTTTAGGCACTGGCAGGGGCTCTGAAATCTCCCTGGAGCCTTCTCCAGGCTGAACAATCCCAGCTCTCCCAGCCCATCTCCTTAGCAGAAGTGCTCCAGCCCCTGGATCATCACTGGGACCCTCCTCTGGAGTCACTCCAGCAGGTCCATGTTCTTATGCTGGGCACCCCAGATCTGGGTGCAGAATTACTTTTGGGTTCAGCTAAGTGTTTGTTCATCTCAGTTACTCCCACAAGCCAGCCCAGGTGGGAGCAGAGCTCCCTCCACCCCACCCATCCTGTTCCCATCCCACCTTCAGCCCATGCCATGGTGCTTTTTTCTGCTGCTTCCCATGAGCTGTTGGCTCTTGCCCTGCCCTGACTCCTGGCCAGGCCTGTGGACACTGCACAGAGATCTGTTGCCAGCTCTCTGGAGTCTGAAGGAAAACCCAAACAAATCTCTGAATCAAAGTAAAGGTGTCTTGAAAACTTAACCTAATCCTTTGTAAAGCTGTATTAATGCCTAATTAAATTCAAGCCTATCTGTTCGTTTTCCTCTTAGGCTTTATTCCTTGTTTGTTTGAGAGAGTTAGTGAGTCTTTTAGGACTTGTGGTGCCTTGGTTCCCTTTTAGAATAGAACAAATCTTTTTCCAGCCAATTTTCTTAAATATCGTGAGTTTTCATTCCCTTTTCATTCCCTTTTCATTTAAAATACTTCCACAATTTAATATTAAATGCTGGGTAACAAAACGCAGTAGCACTTCCAGTTGGAAAAAAATGTGTTGTGTGTAACTCAGAGGAGGAATTCTGCTTGCAAAGTGATGGCTTTCCACTGAGGGGGATCAAGCAGGTGCTCAGCTGGATGCTGGTGCTGAAGCCCTTTTCTTGTGGCTTGAGTGTCTGATGGCAGAAGCCTGAGATTTAAATAGCAGAAAGAAGGGATTTCCTACTAATTTTCCTCTGAGAACTTGTATCATCTTTTCCAGCCTCACGTAGTCTCATCTGTATCTTCTCCAAAACCTGGTTAATTTTTCTATACTTTTTCAACTTTTTTCTCCCATTTGCAGAGAACAGGATGGTGCTGGCTATTTTTTTCAGGTGCAGTGTATTTTTACTGGGAGGGGCTGGGTTTAGTTTTGCCTTCCCAGCATCAGCTGCACCACCCCAGTTACTCTCCAGGCTGGCATGTACAACTCCAGTGGCAGCAATGGTAGATTGAACTGTGCCTGGGCTGGGCTGGGAGAGGAATAATCCTGCTGCACCCACGATTTTCCCTCCTGGGCACCTGCAGCAGGCAGAACTGTGCCCTCAGTTCTGGGCACTGAGGCCCAGAACCAGTGAGGTTGTGAGGCCGCCTGAGCCAGGAATGCTTGCAAAATCTCCATGCCCCTTTTGCACCGTTCTGGTTCTTCCCTGGCTGATGGGAGAGCAGAAGCAGGGCTGGCATCTCCAGGCCATGGGACAGGCTGAGTCCTTGAGGGCACACACGTGCTGGAGTGTCCCACTGAGCCCTCCTGTTTGGAGATCAGCTGCTGGAGGCTGCGACTGGGAAAAGGGATGTGGCATCTCCCAGTTCAAACAAACAGAAAGCTTTATTTTGAGGGGTGAGGGGGACGAGCACGGGGGGCTGATGCTCGTCTGGTCCTGCTCCAGTTTTCGGGCCGACTGTAGGGCTTCTTCTCTCGCCGCTGTTGCCGCCAGAGATGCCTCATACGAACCGGCCCGGGGGAGAGCCAGGGTGGTGTGTAGGGGGCTATTTGTCTCCTGGATGATTGAGAGTCCTGCAACAGCCTCGATGGCACCTGGCTGGCGGCGCCGGGGCCGCTGGGCTGGGCGCTCTGGGCTGGCACATGGTCCATCCTGCGGCGCTTTGCCAGCGGGCTCTCGGGGCTCTGGGCCTCTGTGGCTCCCTGCGAGTGGCCTCGCTTCAAGGCCTGCTTTCGGCAGGGCAAGCTGCTGCTGCTGCTGCTGCTGCTGCTGCTGGTGACCGGCTCCACGCCCTGGGACAGCCCTGTCACCTCCTGAGTGGAGGTGCTGGGGGCGCTGGGGCTGCTGGTCTCAGCTTGCAGCAGCGGCACTCGGTTGAGCCGAATGGGTTTTCCCGTCCGGCTGCCCGAGTCCTGGGCTCGCTGCCTCCATGAACGGCGACGAGTCTGGTCCGGCCCGGGATGTCCGGAGAGGCGACTGCCGCTCTTTGCATCTGCCTCTGCCCGGTGGCACGGGGCATTGGAGAGGGACAGAGAGAGGGCAGGTGGCCTGAGCACCTCCGCGGGGCTCAGGAGATGTCCCTGCAGGATCGTCCCCAAGGCCCTGCTGGGCTGGCTAAAGGGCAGGGGAAGCACAGGTGCCCACAGGCCAGCCTGGCCCTGCTGGCCCATGAGAGGAGAGAACCTACTCTGGGGTCATTCTGCAGAGCTCCTGCTTCCCCTTTCTGCTGCTTTTGCCCCTCTGCCAGCCGTGGGGGGCTGTGGGGAGGGAGACTTCTCTCACCTGGCTCCTTCCCAGGAGGACGCTCCTGAGCAGCGTGCTGCTGCACCATGGTGGGTATGGAGGAATGCCTGGACGGTGTGTGCCGCGGCACTGCCGGCCTTTCTCCTCCTGATAGAGCGTTCCAATCCTTCCGTGAGTGACGAGAGACGCGTACGAACTGCCTCAGAGGCGCCAGCACACGCTCAGTAGCCAGGAGAGCTCCTCCTCAGAGATCCTCTCCTTGGCTCTGAGAGCTGTGTGGATGGGCAGCAGCCTTTACCCCTTAGGCTGGGTGGTGATGTCAGCAGTCCCTGTGAGCTCACAATGGCTGATCTGTGCCTGACGCCCTCCCCTGCCTTCCCGCTTGGTCCATGTCAGGCACGGCTGTGTTGGGAAGAGCAGAAGTGGGAATAGGTCCATCAGCAGTCTGGTGGGTTTGAGTAGGCTTAGGTCCTCACTGCAGGTCATCAGTGATGGTTGTCCCCCCCCACAAGACCCAAGAGGACTCGTTAAGTCTGATGTCTTTGCTTATTTTTAAGCCTCTCGTGTTAGGAGAATTCGATGTTACATAATTTTCTCAAGTCCGAGTCCTAGAAAAATTGTCCAGTTAGACCAAGCTGAAAAGTAGTTCTTTTACTGTGGTAGGTTAAGGAAGGGACACAGATGTAGGCTGAAAATCAGTCATTCCTAACAAAGGGTTATTATTATTATTTTAATTATTTTTTCTGTCATTATCAAAGAATTGTGGTTGTTGAATAGCTTGAATGTACAAAAGAACACGGAACTAAAACAAGTCAAAGCGGGTTGTTACTTATAGTCTAATTCAGAGCCCCTTAAAGTAAGTTAAAAGGAAACTTTCTTTTCAGTGCTCTTAGCATCTGACTTAATTCCACAAACTGGAAACAATGTTTTGGTCCAGCTTTTGATAATTTTTTAACAATTAAATATGTGTCGAGAACTCCTGAGGATCTGAATTTGCCTGTGGAGTATTTTTGATTTCCAATGTTTTCTTATTCCCATGTTGGTTCATTGTTGTTGGTGGTGTTTTTTTCCTTTTTAAATTTTTTTTTTCTTTTCCAGTCTAAAATAAGGATCTGTTGTATTTAAGTTTGTAATCCTGTATGATAATGAAGACTAAACCATCCCATTTCAGTTACTTTTCAAAAAAACATATGTGGATGAAAGTAGGTAAAATCTATTTAACAATATGACTATATCCATGTGAGCATCTGAAAAAAAGTGTATTTTTTCTTATGTATTAGCTCACATAACTAGATGTTAGAGCACTCTTGGAAAAACATCTGTGGGAATAAAGGAATGGCACTCAGTGAAGCTAATGTAAGGCAATGGTTGTAGTGCAAAGATGCCAGAGAATATAATAAAAAATATCTGTGGTGATATAAATTTAGCATTATCAGAATCTGGGGAAAATGATGGCTGAGAAGTCATTAGGGCATGAACAAAGTTTAGTGCTGCAGAGGAGATTGCTGATGCCAAGCTAAAGACATTGTTATTTACAGATCATTCAGATCTGCATAGGAATTCAGAAAATTGATTCCCTTCCTCTAAAAATGGAAACTATCATCGTATTAAACTTCACATGGAAACAAGAGCCCCAGCACGTGGACTGGCCTTTCTCCTCATGTTGTGTAAGTGTGTATAAATATCTGTTTACCAGTGGGCAATGGGGCTGCCTGGCTGTGGTGGGGATGGTGGGGTGGGAGTTTGTGGAAGGTGGCTGGGGCAAACATTAGGAGAGCTAAAGGATAGGCACCCACAGCCAAAGAACATGGTGAGATCTGCAATTTAAGGAATGAAACACTTGGGATTTTGTCATGAAGAATAAATTATCCTGGTGTAAAATCATCATTTTATTGTAGACTGTTGAATTTTAAAAAGCGTATGTGGCTGGAGTGCAGCTCTCAATGTCAAAATTTTGGAACATTTCAGAGTATGGGCTGGTTTTAGGCCCATGGTTTTCATGTGCCTTCACGTGCTAGAAGGGGTTTATCCAAAGCCCAGGTTCTGATAGTATCCAGCTTGTTCCAGATATCCTTTTTGCACTTTTGTTTCATAGGCACATAGGTCACAATAAAGTTCTCTGTTGCTTTATGCCTTTTAACTGTTGTGGGTAGCCAAGGACATGGTGTACATTTTGATGAAAGCATTTTAAAACCAGGTGAAGTTGTCATTATTTCAGAGGTTTTTCAGAAAGACTTTCAATGATACATGTTATGGCACACAGTCTGTGCATTGGAATTTTGATTAATTTAAATAAGATCAAATGAATTTATCAGCAATATTCCACATAATAATTAAGATTTTTTTAAGAAGCTGTGTACTGCATGTGCCCTTGATAGATCTTGAAATATTTGATGACTATTGCAATTGTGCTTCAACTCCCATGAAACTTTGACAGACTTCAGTGTCTGTTTTTTCTGATCTGGGCCTGAACTGTGGAGAAATGGAAATCTGACCATGTCTGTACTTTGTGTGGAGTGTATTGAGGGCTTGCAAATTTGTTTGAAGTCATTGTTTTGGGGAAATTTTTCTTTTCTGAGTGTGTGAAGGTTAGAGAAAAGTTACAGAAAGCAAAGAAACTGTCTAACACATAAAAATTCAAAGCTAGCCCTATAAATGGGTGAGAAATCACACGTCTCTCACAGCTTTCAAGAAGTGAAGCTTTCTTTGGAAAAAGAGAACCAACACTAAGCTGTGCTTTTTTTAAAAAAACATTTTCTCCCTTTTTATTTAATGTCTCTCTCCACCATTGTATACAACGTGTATTATTTATTGTCTTTTGTAGTCAAAACAATAGATATTGCCCCCATTATCCTGCAGGTTTCTCCAGATTTATATCATCTTCAGTTGTTTTCCTTCCTTTTAATATTCTCTATTTATGGTTCACATGAAAAACCAGCCACTGAGGAGTTTGGAATGTGGTTTTTATTATCTGGGTATTGTCAGTGGTGGTGCACGGAAGCATAAAGGATCCTGAACTTTGTAAACGAAAGTAATTGTGCAGGAATCTTGATAACAAATTCTTGTTTTGACTAGTAAATGATAGGTTATGAAATTCATCATCATAGTATCTAAAGCTTGCTCCAAAATGGGGTAATTTCTCATCTAAGAAGCACTTTGAAGTGCACTCTGCATGTTTTTTTATAAGTATCTTTTAACAACAGCAAGTTACAGCTGGCGTGATGTTTCACTGCTTTTTTAATAGATCCTCCAAGCAAAACCTGAGTGCTGTAGTTGAGCTGAGCCCTGTTTAGCTTGGAACCATGAGAGTGTCCTTTTTTCACTGCAAAAGAGAAACCATTACTTTCCATGGAAAGTCTGGGAAGCGACATCATCCCTGCAGTTGCTGACCCAGCCATAGTTCCTCTTTCCCCACTGCCTGGTGAGTCCCTTCTAGATGGGTTTGCAGCTTGAGAAAGATGAAATTGCTTAGGCAACTTCTGGAGAAAGCAAAAGTGGCGTGGAAGCATTTTTAAAACTTTTTAGTCAGAAAATTGAGGCAGTTCACTTCTTTAGTGGTGGTCACCAAATGTCCTTTTAAATGTGATGTTGCATATTGCTCTTTGTTGCCTTCAAATCATCACATGTTAATATTTGTGCCCTGAGACAATTGCTTAAGATGAATTGTAGCAAAGATTCCTGCAACTTTTAAAGGAATTATTAATAAACTGCTCAGCTACTAAATACTGTAATACATTGGTGTTAGCTTTTACCTGGGCCTCTCATACCATATGAAATCCAATTTATTTTCACCAAAGCTAGGCATACTTCACATTTAAATTTCTCTGTTTTCAGGTGATTTGTAACAGATGGGTATGCAGTGCAGCACTAACATACCTGTACTGCTCAATCACATTTGAGAGGTAGTATGTGAAATGAAATTTAGGCATTTATTGCAGAATATTGCAGGTTCTCTTCACCTTAAAAATACTTGTTGAAAGAAGAGGACACTTTTTTCTGTTCTTTATATAGTTACCCAAATCCAGCAGGGAATGAAGCCTAAGTAATAAGGGAGTGAGTATATAAGAGATAAAATCTGATGTGGTCTTTCAACACTGCAAGGTATTTAATTAAGCTTCCCACCTGTGATGGGGGTGGCTCTGAAAAATCTGCTCCTTCTAGGAAAGTGTTAAAGCTCTGGAAATAGACCCTGCTCTCCTTTAACTGCAGTACTGTACCAAGCTGCAGTGCCCTAAATGGCTTGGGGCAGTAATTCATATCCCAAATTCCACAACAGTCCTACAGCAACTGGACTGTGGGATTTGGGAGAACACGTTCACAGCTCCTGGCTCATCCCTGTGTAAGACACTGGGTGCATCTGTGGTCATCTGATAGTCTGCTCTTATCTACATCAGGAGAGGGGAGGAGGCCGCTGGAATGTGTTAAATAAGAATTGAAGCTGGCCAATGTTCAGAATTTATTTCTGAATTTCTGTGTTTCTGCTTGAATGTGGACTAAACAACTATTTTTTTGCCCCCACAATTTCCCACGAAGTGAAGGTGGAGAAATTACCAACTTTTACTAGGATTTGGAAGTGGCTGCAGTAACAGAGGTAATATAAACAGCTAGAGACACAGAAAACTAGTAAGTAAAATCAGCTTTCAGAACAGAAAGAGGGAATTAACATACAACATCTAGCCTCTTAGGACTCTTTCTGAATGCTGACTTGAATGTCACTTACTTTGTCATAATGCAGGGTTAAAGAAAATAATGTCTGAACTTGGGAAAGGATAGAAGGTGGTTTTTTATGTTTTATGTGGGCCACCAAAAGACATGAAAAAATAAAATTCTTGAACTATTATCAGCTGAAGCAAGGTTCTGAATCAGTTAGATAACCTGAAAAATTTGCATTTGATTTGCAGAAGTTCCTCTAGTATCCAAGCTGTGTAGTAATCTCCTCAGATTCTAATGTAGGTTTCACAAAAATTCCACTGACAGCATTCTCCCAAGCAGCCTTTGGCAAGATCAGAAAGAGTAGACAGGCAGCAGATTCAAAACAAACTGAATCAGGTATTTCTCTACACAGTGGGAAATTTGAACTCTGCAGCTTCTAGTTAGAAGATTATATGGATTCCAGTTTACATGGCTTCCATAATGCAACTGTGAAAGAAAATCTCACTCAGAGCTATTGAAATCTGACTTCAGAACTAATTCCACCTGGTTTATGTGAGGTCTAGAAGAAGATGTAAGAATTTCTTTCTTGAGTACTCTGTGGAGGATTCTTTGTTAGAGGAGTCTTTCCTATTTTTAGGCTATGCTTTAAGAGGTATAAATTAGAAATCTGCATTATTTACTGTTCTGTACTGCAGACTTAGTAGGAATTGATGCCAAGACAGCATGCTCTCTTAAGCTCCATGGATCAATTATTATTTTCATTTTAAGACCAGTAACAATTGTTTGGCCTCTCCATGGTGAGTCTCTGGAAGATCACTACCAAGTTTTGGAGGTGGTAGTAAACCAGGGGCTCCCAGAAGCTCCTCTGTCATCAGATTTGCGGCAGGTGACCTGCACAGGGTAGTTAAGGGCACATTTCCTTAATTCTTCACAGGTCCAGTGTTCAGCAACTGATATTTATATAAACATTAAGAACTAGAAAAAAAGCAAAAATGGGGTGGAACAAATATTTATCCTATCAGATGAAATCTTGGATTTCCCGGATTGAAGGAATTTACGAGTGCTGAGTATTAAAAAAACAAGATTAGAAGAAAGCTGGGGTTGGTGTTTTTCCTATGAAACAATTCCATTCCTAAAAGAGGTATATCCTCTCTCTTGTTCACACTTTTCTTGCTGCTGTTAAAGGACACAGAGGTTTGCTTTAGCAGCTGACACTGCCTTTCCTGCCTTGCTTGCAGCCCCAGCTAGCTGCAAACACCAGCCTGCTGTCCAAGAATTTTGCTTACTCCTCATTTCCTTCTTCAAATTCAATTAGATCCAAAGAGTCTGAAGCTTGGAAACAAAAACAGCAGCTTGTTTTGAGAAGGAGTAGAACATCTGCCCCCTCTCTGCCTTGTCCTGTGTCCAGGTTTCCCCTCGGCCAGGGCTGGCAGTGGAACCATCTGTGGCCATCCTCAGGCAGCCCTTTGGCTGGCACTGTCCTGCTGTCCTGCTGGCCCTGGCACACAGGTTCTGCTGGTGCCAGCTGCTCACCTGCTGCAGGTATTGCCTGGGCTGGGGCTCAGCCTTGCAGGGCAGGCTTGCCACGAGACTTTAGTTTTCCTTTGCCAGCCAACTGCACTTTCCTCCAGCTGTGAGGTTTGGGGCTTAGCTCTTGCTGAGTTCAAGGCAGGTGCAGTGGAAAGCTGCTTTTACAGCACTTCTGTGCCTCTCCATATTTTGGGTTGGCTGGGGTCTTGCCTAGATGTTGATTTAGACTAGATTCCTAGGTTTTCTCTAATTTATGTGAAACAGTATGTTTTCCCAAGGGGTTATCAGAGAGGCCACTGCACTCCTGAGCATTTGCAGCTTCCTGGGATGACACTGTATCCTGAAACTGAGTGTGCACTGAGGATGGGAAGCAGAAGGGGCATATGTAGCACCTGTCTTTGCTGCTTGCATAAAGTGTCGTGGCTGTTGGTGTTCCTTGATAACTCCTTTATTCTGACTTTTGAGTATCACGTGTCAAGAATGAAACTCTCACAGTTGGCTTCTGCCTCCTTTGCTGCCACTGTTTTGTTTTTTTCCCATGTCATGGGACACAGGTGAACTAGAAATGTCGTGGCCAGATGTGCTGTGTGGCTGCTCTGTGCCCAGAGGAGCTCTCCTGGATGTACAGCTTAGCATCTCCCTCTTTAAAGGGCTGCCCAGCTTCCTCCTGTCCCATCTCGTGGATCCATCTTGAGGCTGAAAATCCATACTTTAGGATGAAAAATATAGTCATGATATGCTGGAAAGATACGCAGATATCTGGAACTGTGATGGGCATTTTTTTTGCTAGAGATGTTTTTGGAACAAAGGCAAGACATTTTGTTTTCACATGGAGGAAGGTCAATACTCGTAGCTGTTTGCATTATCATGCAATAGAATATCCTGAGCTGGGAGGGACCCATAGGGATAACTGAGCCCAGCTCTGGGAGAAGTTGATCAGATGAAAGGACTGGTTGCTTTGTGCTGCTCATTAGAGAGTACAGATGGATACCTGTCTGGTTTCCTTGGCAAGGAGATAGCAATGTTTTCTGTGACACCTCCTTATGTGCACTACCAAAGTAGCTAAATCTGTACAAGGAGGCACATAGACATATTCTAAAAATTCTCCTGGCTTCCCATGACCATATGGAAACTGTCAGCCAGAGCAAAATCCCAGAGTCCATAATTTCTTACGGTGTTGAAACTTCTTCTCTTTATTCCATGCATTTTACTCTGTACCAAGTAGGCCTGAGGACAGGAAGGCCCAGCTTCGAATCATTTTAGCACCATTAGTATTGTTTTAAGAGAAGAGACAGGTTTTCAGCTGTCATTGTTAACACAAAGGTTTTCCTTTCTATGTTTTTTTAAATTTTTTTTCCTGAAAGACAAGTCAGGTATCAGCTAAGTGTGTAGCCTTTGGAAATTGAGTGCTGCTGAAGTAACTTACATGGTCTGTCATACTATAAATGCTTTTGGCAGATGAAGGTATTTCCAAAGCAGCCTCAGAGCTGCTGTCTCTGGAAGCTGCACCAATCCTGAGAACAAAACTGCTCCTGAATACCAGCTTTGGGAATCAGAAACCTCTTGACAAATCATTCCTCTTGCCTCTTGAGTGACTTCTGCTGCCTGCTACTGGCGGAAAGCTTTTAAACATCCCCTGATTGAACCTCTGAGGCAGTATAGAGAGACATATGCATCAGATTTGGGTTTCCAAACGACTGATATTCGCATTTAACCAAAACGGGCTTAATTCAGTCTTGAAAAATGAACACAGTGCGAGATTTTTTTCTTGTGAGGTAATGTCTTTTCCAAGGTTTGGTTTGCGTGCGGGCCGCGGAAGGCGAGCGCGTCCTGCCGCAGCACGGGGCGAGCCTGTGAGCTGGATGCTGCCAGGCACGGAGTGGTATCCATCCTCAGAACCTTCCTCATCCCCGAGCTGGGCTTCTCCCTGTCCACACGTGGGACAGGACTGACTGGAAGGGAAGAGGTGGTGAGCAGAGTGGATCCTGCTCTCTGCTGGCTGCGGCCAAAGTAAGCAAAGCAGAGTAATTGCCACCGTGGGCATTTGACAGTAGATCTGCTTTTTTATTGATGCCCTTATTAAACTGCTAGGAGTGTTGTAGGCTGCTGTTGGAGATGAAATCCCCCCTTCCCCCAGCTTCTCAGTTGCTGTCACTAAGTGCTATTAAGTTTATCATCCAGCAAAATCAGACAGTGCAGGAAGCGGTCTGAATGTTAATGTTAACCTATAATAGGTTTTAAATAGCTATAAAGAAAAAATAGGCTGCAGTGGGACAGGAAGGCTAGTTTACCTTAACATAAAATAAAGGAGGACATGTTGACCTGATTTACTTAAATGTAGCTATTATGTGCTCTTTAGGGAGGAAACTGGTGTACCAAAGCTTATAGAGACAGGAAAAATGTTCTTTACCTCATGCTGTACAAATGACATAAAGGTTCTTGCTTTAATTAACGAGTAAACCCATAGGTGCTGCATGTATATATTAATGCAGATGTCATCCTGGCTACTTTTTACATTAACTCCTCCTAGAATAACCATAGAGATGTGAAAAAGACTGTTTTGAAATGTGCTACATCTTCTTTGGCTTTGAGCATGGTTCTTTTTTGCAGCAAGTCCGATATGAGTTATATCCTCAATGGAAATGTAAGGGTAATAAAAATGGATCATCTGTCATTTGGGATTTCCCAACTGTCTGGACTAGCCTAAAATTCTTACAAAAGTGTGTGGAAAAGTCGTGCATGAGCCCAGCTCCCTTTCTCCAGCTCTCTCCATGTTTTCTTCCAAGCTCCTCTGAGCCAGCAGCTCCTGACATGTTCTCCATGCCAGCATTTGAAATGCCTCCCTGTCAGGAAGAGGGTGGGTCTCTTCACGTGCAGGGAGACAGAACCAAACCCCGTGTGCAAGTCAGGAACAGGTCACAGGTAGATGAGGAGAGCCCAGTGCTGAAGGAGAAATGGGTCTAGTTTTCTATAAGTGCTCTGGAGCTTTGGGAGAGGTGATGGTTAGGGACATGCTTGCTCACAATGTCCATAAAGTCAAGCTGCAGTGTGAAAGGGATTGTTGGGGACTGGGGTCTTCAGGTGCCTCACTTTGCTCCTTGGGGAGGTTTGGATTGGGATTGTCATGGGACCAGAAGGATTCAGGGTGTGCCTTTGATCTCTTAAAGCTGGGGGCACTCGAGGCTGGGTCTGGGCGTTTGCTTTGGTTGTGGTCAGCCTAAAAAAAGATTTGTTTTTTAAGGCATAATTTTAATTGCTCTTACGCTACTTTTGGGAAACCAAAATCCTCTAGATCTAAAAATTTAAGCACAGTTGTAATATATTTTATTAAAATCATTAATCAATTGAGCATTAAGTCATACTAACCAGTCCTAGTTCGTTCTTTTGCCAGCTGTAAGAGTCCAGTTAATTGATTCATTTATTCTCTAAAATAATTAAGAGCTGTTCCATGATACATCTGGCATATTACAGGAAAATCAGAGTATTGCCTACAGTCTCAAATGAAGCTTCTGAACCAATTTTAAGTATTCAGGATTGTACTTTTTCCTGATAGAAAAGATAAAAAGACAATATAAAGACTTTCACTCCCTACTGAGCTTACCAGGATCTTTCTTTTGCTGGCAGCATCTGGCATTACACACACCACCACCAACCTTCCCTGCTGTTGGTATCAAGGTGCAGAATCCAGTGTTTGTGTGCCTGGGTGAAAGCCAGGATCAGGGGGTACAAGGAGGCTGAACTCCTCGTGATCCAGGGGGGTTGGATTGTCCAGTGCCCCACAGAGGGATACGGGAACTCGCCGAAGCCGTTCATCCCAGGGGCTGCACAGAATCAGGGAATATCCAGAGCTGGAAGGCACCCATGGGGATCACTGAGTGCAGCTCCTGGCCCTGTGCAGGACACCCCAAGAATCCCACCAAATGCCTGAGAGCATTGCCCCAACGTTCCTCAGGATCTGTCAGGTTGGTGCTGTGACCACTGCCCTGGGGAGCCTGTTTGTCACCCTGATTTTTTCAAGTTTTCTCAAGCCTTCTGATGCTTGTATTTTTGCAAAAAAATTTTCTCACACACTTTATGTAAATAACTTTTTGTTTTCATTCTTTTATGGGAGACAAGCAACCTGATGGACTGTTGGGTTGCCCAGTGGCATTGAGGAGGTGGCACCGTCACCCTCCAATGACACTGGCATTTCAGAAAGATATAAATATGGAGTCAGATGTTTGAATAAAGAGTTTTTTAGTTTACTCTGAGTAGAGTTTTCTGTGTCATTCTTGTGTCTCCCCACAATAACACCTGTTCAGTGCCCAGCCACCCTCTGGGAGAAGAACCTTTTTTTTTTTAATATCCACCCTAACCCTGCCCTGACACAACTTCAGGCCATTCCTTCAGCATGGTTTTGTTTCTGTGTGTAGGCTTGGTATGTTCTTCAGAGATCCGGATTAATGATTAGACTCTAATTTATACTCTTAATATGAAATAAAGATTATGAAAAAATCGAACAGGCCCTTTCCAGTTTTGTCTGATTTCTGAACTTGAAGAGATTAAAAAAAGGGTTTTGTGATTCTCTCTAGGCTTACTGAATCTTCCCAGTGCTGCTTTTAGTGCTTTTCCCTCTGAGTTTTATATGAATGCTCACGCATATGCACACAAAGAGCAAAGCCTACAGTCAGGCTGCACTGAGAAATACACATTTACAGTTGGATTGCAGTTTAAAATGTTTATTTGCTCTCGAACCCTTAGACAGACAGTGAGACCAGCCTTGCAGTAGGGTTGCTTTGTGAATGATGTTGGCATACCATTACCTTTCGCTTTATAAGCTTCAAAATGTTGGGATTTTTTCCAAGAACCAGCAAAATGAAAGCAAAAAAATGAATAAAAATGAAGTAAAATGGGACTAAAGAGAGTGGTATTTATTCAAAGTGAGCCCTCTTGGTATTAAGAAACCTACATAATTTTTTTTTTAATTCAACTAAAACGTTGGGAGATCATTATTTCAAGTTGCAGGCTATATACTGTTAATTACTCATTAAGTGGCTCTTAGAGCAATGCCCATTTTTGTGATGGAGCACTGTTATAGGTTGGGATAATCCCTCCCAGCTCCTCAGTGGTGCTGCTCCAAGAGTCAAGAAAGCCTGGGAAATGGCAGGAGGAAATAAAGGGAGTCTGTATGACAGAAAGAAAAGTGGATGGGCAGAATGAGATTTGACCTGAATTCCCACATATATGGTCTGCAGTAAATGTAGTTTTGAAAAAATCCAATCATGCCTAACTCTGACAATAGGTGAAATTCTGTTTTATTTTCCTTTGCAATGGAGTCAGGGAAAAGCCAAATTCCTCTGTTTATGTATCTGTATTACAATAACAGGAACTTTTGCATATTTCATTTACCCAATAGGAAAAAAAAGTAATAAAATGAACAATGATAAAATACTCAAGTAAGAAACATCATTATTTCTCAGTTACTTTCCTTGCCAGGTCTTTCAGGAATGTACAAAATGTTTATGTTCTAACTGAAATAAACAAATTAAACTGTATAAATCAATTAGTTATAGGTTTTCTTCATTCCAAGAGCCCATTTCCAGTCTGAAACAAATTTAAATAACAGATTTGTGTATACGTTTGGTCACTAGCTAACAATTTTACATGCCAGCTGTTTGCTTGTGATAATTAGAAGTGGTAATAACTTTCTGAATACCATCTTTGTGTGCAAGTGAGAATTGATGAAGTTTTTTTGTCATTCTGCAGCTTATCAGTTTGCATTACAGTATTTGATTTAATTTTCTTGAAGTTACACTTGAGCAAGCACACCACCAACTCGTCAAATACTGTTAGAACCAAAATGAAACAACCTGAAGTATCTTGAAGTTCAGTGTGCAGTTTCTTCTAGAAGCTGGGAAGGATGAAACAAAGTCCTATGTTTTCTTCAATTTTTAAATATTTAGGAATTCTCCTTTGTGAGATTTAAGTAGACATTGATATGTTAGAAAACTTTGCAACTTAGTTTAATAAGAGTAGTGGATAAGATGAAAACTATTTTTACAGTTTAAACTCAACTCCAACTCTCTTGTCAACTGTAGGGAAAATGCTTGATTGGAATTGTTAATTTTACTGCAGCAGTAAAATGAATATTAGATGGTTCTTTAGGACACTTGAAAATTTTTATTATTTTGGTAGGTAATTTGAAATTTTAAGAAAGAATGTATCAAACTGAGATTTTGAAGGAGCAAAAAGAAAATGCAGAATTCTTCAGCTAATAGCTGTTGCACAGGCCAGACATTTAATTGGCAAAAGTTTATTTTCAAAAGTTAGCAATTTTCTAAAATGCTATATCCACTGTGATGGATTTAGGGTAGAATATGAAAGGCTTCCTGGATCCAGCATTCCTCCAGCTGTAGACATTCTTCAAGCTTGCAGGGAGGCCATTGCTCTTCAAAATTCCACAGAAAGCTGAGCATGTCATGGCCCTTTCCAGAAAAATACGGTTTGAGGAGATGAAATTAGGGTGATAAAGTTTATGATTTTAGTACATGCTGTCTTTTTCTAAGGGGGTGTGGGAACCCAGGACACCTCTCTGGTGGCTTTGGATGGGCTGAGCCCCGGGCAGGGGGCTCAGGGAGCTTGGCACAGAGCCCAAGACCCTTCTGCCCTCGATCTCCAGCCATGGAAAAAATTACCAACTGTATGGGAAGAGTTACAGACCAGGGAAAGTAGAGTAGAATGAGTAGCTGATCACTGAGTGGAGAAATAGAATGTTCAGATTTTTATGCTGAGGGTACAGGGGGGTCAGGATGGAGCAATCTGGGCCTGCACTGTCCTTCCTCCTTCTTCTCCATGGCCTCCATCTTCTGGGTGATGGTGGCACTTTGGGATTGGTTTAGAGTAGAAACTGACTGTCTAACAGAGGTGATGGGTATTGGGAATAACTGTAAATAATGTCTGTGTAGTTTATAGTATAAAAAGACAGCACAGCCCTGAGGGTGGGCAGTGTGCCTTGAGCTGAGCTGCTGAGAGCATCTGGGCTGGGCAGGGAGAACATGGTATAGATAAGAGAAAATAAACAACCTTGAGAACCAAAGCCAAGCAGCTCTGACTCTTCCTTCCATCACCTGGCTGTGAAAAAGGACTCTTGGGACCTTCCTAATCAGAATTGGGAATCCTGAGAAAAGGGTAGAGGATAAAGCAAGCATTAAAAAGGAAAAAGAATTTTGGGTGTGCTGCTGAAGCTGCTTCTGCCTTGCTCAGCCTCTGTGGCAGAAAAACGTGTCTCCCCTTTCCACGGCTGTGGCTTCCCTTTTCTGTTCCCAAATTGTGGAATCCTGAGCATGGGGTGGAAAGTGAGATCAAATCGAGGAGTAAATTAGGCTGGGAGGGGAAGCTGGCTGGTCCAAGCCAGTCACAGCAGAGCTTTCTTCATGGTAAATGGAACTCAGAAGTCAGTTGAGGTGGCTGGGGCCTTTCCAAAGCAATTCTTGAACAGCTCCAAGGATGGAGATTCCATAGCAAAGCAACTTGTTCCAGGGTGTGACTACCCTTTTTGTAAGAGCCATTTTTTCCCCCTAATCCCTAATAGTAATTTCCCACTTACCTGTTGTGCTGATTGTGCTCTTATCCCTTGTCCCCTGAGAGGAGTTTGTCCCTGTTTCATCGTACCTGGTGCCCTCCTTTGGCTGACTGTGCTTGTAGGGAATCCCCTTCTGCCTGCCTTGGAAAGGATGCTGAAGGTTTAGGGAATTCATTGTCTGCACAGTGTTTCAAGCATCTGCAGTGCTTCAGGAGGGCAGATTATTTAGCTGCTGTGCTGGTCATCTTGCTTTGGAAATTTGATATTGCTCTCGAAGCGCTTATTCCTCGGAAAAGAACTCCTGGGCCAGGGTGAGGTGGGAAGGAATGTAACACACTTTGCTGTGTGCAAGGGAATGCATGCAGCAGCAGCCACATGAATTGCATCAACATGCAGTGGCTCTGCCAGCTAGCACTGTGTGCCTTGCTGCTCTGTAAATTATTTTACACTTCCATCCCAAATCTCAGGTACCTCCTGGGCTGCTGCTGAATTTTTTCCAGTTATCCAGAACCTTGTTAGTTAATATGCCCAAGTTGTAAAAAAAGGCTGTAAAATGCAGGCTTAATAAAGAATTACATAAATAAGGAGTAGTGAAAGGTGCCTGAAACTTGATATTCAGGCTAGGCACTGGAAAAGATGCTGGAATTCAGTTTGGTAGTGAGTTTGTGAACTGAGATTAGCAAAATAATTTCCCAGACACCCTGGGAATGCAAACCTATGTAGCCATTAGAGTGTTATGGCTGCTGAAATAAAAACATGGATGTCGGTGACTGGAAAAACAACTTTTTTGTGGCTAATGATCTGAATGTTAGAGCTGTTCAACATGCATGGTCTATGTGAAAAGAGAGGATGTTAGTTTCTCATTGCCTCTGCATTGTTAGCAATTTAATTAAGCTGCAATGCCCTTCTCCTGGGATGACAGCAGATATGAGAACACTGAAAGCCTTTTGCCAGACCATAACAACTGAAACCAATAGTTACAATTACTGTATACAGGCCTTTTCCTGTGTCACAACATCATTTTGTGTGTATCAGAAGTTCAACTGTGAATTCAGTCTCTTTATGTTGTATTTGTATACAAATATCCAAAAATAATGAAAGTAACTGTGGTTTGCTCAAAAGCCTTGAGCTGACTTTACTGCTGCAGGGTATTGAAAAATCAGATTTTTCAGTGTGTGAATAGCTCTGTTTCAGTATGGGGTATATTTTCAGGAACTGAAAAGAGAAGTCATGAGTATGTTCTGATCTACTAACTTAGTGAGATAATAGGTTTGTTTTTGTTTTGCTTGGATACTGACCAGAAGGAATAAGACTGATGTTCCACCAGTTCTAAGAGGTGGAATTCCAATCTCTGAGACAGGAAAAAAAAAAAAATCAAGAAAAACAGACAAACAAAAAACCCCAAATGAACAACAAAAACAACCCACCCACAAAAAAACAATGAAAACATTCATTTCACAGGAGGAATCTTAACCCTCCTGTCCTCACTGGCTCAGAATCTGCAAGGCTCTGAGCATGGTCACACCCAGGCCTTCTGCATTTCTGCCTCTGAAGTGTAGGGAGGGGTTAACAGAGGAGTTCAGCACCCCTGTGTCCTGGTTTAGGGCACGTTCTGAAATACTTCTAAATAGAAAATAAGGCTGGCTGGTATGGTTTCTTATATGCCAGCATGAAAGGATGTTGGACATGGTTTCTATATTAACCTGCAGTTAAGAGACTTTTCCCTTTTAGCAGTTGGAGTCTGTGATCTGGCCAGTGAAGAATTAAAGGTGTGTTATGATCCACCTCCACTTCCCTTTCACAGGAGTTTGCTGACAGATGATGCTGTTTGTTCCTCTTTAGCCCCTTCATGTATTAGTTCCTTACATTCTCTGATTTATGAACAGGAGCAATCAAAATGCCCATTCCCTAATTTTTCACAATATGGGCAGCACATGTAATATGTCTTTCTGATAGGGCTGCATTAAACATCTTGATCTTACTTCTTGAGGATTTGGTTCTAAAATGAACGTCTGCGTTTGAAAACGTGGGATTGGCAGCCAAAAAATCTGTTTTGCTGTCTGGACAAAATAATTCAAACCTGAAATATCACAGTTGAAATAGTGGACTTGTGTCTTCTCACTGTCTGGAGAGTCAAATCCTGGCTTTAGTCAGAAGGAAAATTAATTTGCTCTTTTCACAATTTGTCACATAATTTGATATGGTTACCCAGTTTTTCTCAGTAGAAGCCTTGCAGTGGGACTGTTCACCTTTAGGGCTAAAATCAGGGCAGATTGATATCTATTGGTAGATTTTTAAGCTATGCCAGTTATCCCTTCCTTACTATTTCTGGCTTCAGAACAGATAGATTTTTTCTTTTCTGTCAAATGTAGAAGAAACTGAAATGCAGTGCTGAAGTCACTGGATATGTGCCAACCTGACAGCAGCTGAAGACCTGGCATGGATTTTACCTAGAAATGCAAGAAATGCACAAGAAGACAGGGCTTGTGTTGCTAAGTACAGGCTTCCCTGAGAGCTCTAGGCCCAAATTTCTGTTAGGACCATGTAGCAAAAGTAGCAGAATGCAATATTTTTTTAACCACAATGATCCGCTGAAATCAGTGAAGTTTTGTAATGTTCAAGAAACACAGGAGCAAAGATGTTTTATTTTCTGTTCTCTTGAGATAAATGTCTTGAAAGAGGAGCAGAGGTTCTAGGAGGAAACTCTGTCTGTAGAAATATATTAAATAAGCTGGCATGTGGGAAGAACTATGCCTCTGAGGCGTACTGCAGGCGTTCACAAGTGTGTAAAACATTTTCAGCTTGTGCACAGATAGGCATGATTTGTAAATGCTGAGGTACTGAAAGAACAGAATTTTCATTATAGACAGTTTTATCGCATCCCTTTACATAAAATTGCAAAAACAAGTGCTAATGTTGAAACTGGCTATTAACCAAAATGTGTGCTGTCAAATTAAATGTTCCCATCTGAGATGATAAATGGAGGCTACATGGCTATAAGCTGTGGCTTATGAAAAATAATTCTTTGACATCTGGCTCCAACATCTGGTTTTATAATTGATGCTCTAAAGCAAATGGAATATGTATTTTAAGGGTTTGTTTTTAATTAGTGTTCAGCAGCCTGTATTTCTGCATTGTGTAACTATCACACACCTACAAAAGGCTGAAAAAAATTCCCTTCAGTTCATACCAATGCTTGAAGCTATAAAACTGTATAAATGCTTTACCATTTAACTCTGAGCAGCACCAAACAGCATCTATGGAGAAACAGGAGTGGGTGGTTTTAGCACTTTTTCAGTGCCCACCCCAAACAATACTTGAGGGAATGTTCTTTTTCTGCTCAGGATTAAAGGGAAAATGGGCCTAATGATTACCAATTGTTACTGTAACCATTTTATTTCTCTGTGCTTTAGTTAAAAACGATAAGGAAACTCGTGTAGGAATGTTGTCCAGGTCCCTTAGCAGTAAGATACTCCCATTTTTGGTTTTTTTCTGCCTTTCTACTGCCAGTGACTTTAAAACTGTGAGATGCTTTAAAGATTCAAAACGGTTTTGCATCTTAACAGTGCTTGCCTGCAGGAATGCCCTTTCTCTTTAAGGTTAGTTATTGCTGAATCTGAAGGTAATTGGAAGAACAAAAATAGATCTAATTTAGACATGATGTGCATCACTTCCACATGTGTTTTCTGTGCAGGACACACCTAATGTACCTGCTTCTTTGTCATTTGATTGCAAATGAAGGATTGGGAGAAGCTGAAGTTGTTTTACTGTGTTCAGACCTTCGAGGTGGTGATGTTTAAAACAGACATTTTATTGCTGGATCAGCATGGGATCAATGAAAAGTATACATTTCTTATCAGTATTGACATCCTTTAAACAACAATTTTTCTCCTTCTAACCAGTGTTTTGTAAACTTTCAGTGGCTATGTTTTCATTCAGCTCGGGCTCAGCCTGTGCTGTAAATTTTACTAGTTTTGGGTGTATTAAGTGGAAACTGGGAAGACCAAGTACTCCCTCCCATTACTAAGATCTTGTTGCCAGAAAAACTCCTTGAGTAGCTGCACCTCAGCAGTGGAATGAGTCCCCTTGCTACCTTTGTTTACATCTTTATGACTGCTGTAGCTCCTCCACGAGGGAATCTCCTGGCAGGGATTTGTTGGCTGACTCATTCTGTAAAGTTGATACACCTCAACCCATCCTGTTTCCAGCCATAAAAATGGCCACAAGCTCAATGTGTGTTAGAACTGCCATGGTAACTCACACTGACAGATGTGAGAATTAGATGGGAAAGCTTCCGTCTCTTCCTCTGTAAATTCCTCCTCTTTGTTTATTTGAGCATGTATTGAAAAGCTTAGTTTTTAAAAAAAATATGCTGGTTGTACTGAGATTTATCTCATAAAAGTGCACATGGCTGCTAGTTGTGGATTTATGGGGGGAGTAGCTTGATACTGAGGAAGACCAGTAAGCAGAGTAAAAAAAAAAAATAAATGGACAGGACAGAGATGAGGATTTGGTTTCAGTGTGGTTGTTCTGTGTTTTTTTTTTTTCCTGATAAGTCCTTCCCCAGCTCCACAAACCAACCCAACAAATCTGCAAGGTTCTCATGATTTTCCCCAAATGTTGTGTTTCTCCTAAGACTGATTTATATCCTTTAAGTTTTTCAATGATTATGCTTTCCACTTGTTGACTTTTATATTTTTGGCTTCTTCAGTGCACCTAAAAGCAGGGCTGGAAAAAAGGGGGATGCTTTCAGAGAGTTTAACAAGGAAAGTGCTCTGTTGTGCTGCCAGCAGCTCTGAATAGTAGATATTGTTTCCCAGCTGTATGAAATATATACATTTTATTTTACAGTACACAAAGAGAAATTATTCATAGCTTTGCAGACAGACCAATTAAATGCAGCTCAGACTTGCTGGGTCAAGGACTGAGGTCACACGTTACTGTCAGAGTCTTACTGGGATTGACAAAAGCACTTCCTGAAGTTTTCTTTCTACTGAGGAAAGAAAACTCTTTCCTGAACCAATTTCAGTTGATTTTCTTTGCATTTATCACGGTGATTACTTTGGATGACCTTTTAAATAGCCTTCAAAACACAGAAGCTGATGCCTTGTCTCGAGGCAGAGCTGGGTATTTCAAGGTGAAGGGGAAGAAGTCCTTTAGCAGGTAATTCTATAACAATTTGCCTATTTGCAACTAATTATTAATCCTCATTTCTTAGAGATTGGAGAACGCAGGATAGAAAGTTCCTCACATTTTTCCCCACTCAAAAAGTGTGTGTTTTTTTTTTTTTAAAAATTCAGTGTCAAGGTGTCCTTATTCTACACAGATTGCTTCTGAAACATCAGCTTTGCTAGGATTATTGCAGAGCATGCACCTTTCAAAATGATTCTGTTTTGTGGCTATATCACAGACTATCCTGGGTAACAGGGTCTCTCCAGTAAATCTGAGCAAGAAACTTCTTAAAGAGGAATCAGGCTGTCATCAAATGAGCAGCACAGCTTCTTTCAGGGAGTGCTGCCTTCACTTGCAGGAGTACAGTGCAATGACCACTGAGTGGTCTGTTGTGAAGAGAGAGAAAAAATCTCTCTTTTTTAAAGTGAAAAGATCCCTTTTCCCTGATAAAGAAGTTATAAATTTCAAAATTTGAAACACTAAAATAAGTACAGAGGTGAGTGTATGCTGGAGGAAGAGCTGCTTTCCAGGTGCATGCTAAGGTATTTCTAATTGCCAGCCTCTCATCTCCAGTCTTGGTCACGATTTCTGTTCTCTGGGTAATGTAAAATCTCTTTTTTTTTTCCCCAGTCTGATTTTCAATCCAAAGTATAGCTGACTGTAAAATTCAGAGTCTCATTTGCTTACAGCTCATGTAATACACAGCCAATGCAAAAGGAAATATAAATTATTCTGGCAATAATCTGCCCTTCCTACCTCCTTGTTTAATCCGGTAGACCACATGTGCAGCTCTCTTTTAAGTCCATCCAAGAATATTTCAGAGGAAGAGTAAAGGAGGTCATAAAGTATCACAAGACCTTGACTTCAAAATTATTTTCAAATAAACTGGTTCAGAATAGAATGATAACCATGAGAGGTTTCATCTGCCTTCAGCGGGCTCTAGAGCGGAGGAAAAAATATCTGAAGATTTTTTGGTGTGTTTTAAAACCAAAACCCCTGACTTAGCCTGCTAGCCCAGTTGAGTGTGTTTGGATGAGAATTACTCTGCCTTTAAAATTGTTTTAGGTTGACAACTACAGTCTATTATTTACTGTTTTCATTAAATATTGAAAGCTTGTTTTACTGTTGTAGTGAATAATTTGTTTAACATTCAATCTTATTTCTTCTTAGGGTTATATGCAGGAAAAGCCACTGCAGGAAAAGTTCTCTGCAACCAGGCAGTGATCCTACATCTCTTAAATCCAAATTTTTCACTTAGATTGCAAAAGGATAGTTTTATCCTCCCTGAGATATGGCTGTTTTTTTCTTTTATCTTGATCCTACAGATGCCTATTTTACCCAGAGTGAAGAACTGGTATCATCATACATACACAAATCCTTCTGGAGGTGTTTTATGAACATATCCTGAATTTATAAGGATAAACTATTATTTGCTCTATGTTTGAATTTCAATTATATGTGATTTTCTGTATCAAATACAATTTAAAATCATGTACTGAATATTTAATAGTATCTGATAGAATTAAAGGAATGTGCAGGATAAGCAAGAAGAGAATGATAGCAAGAGACTGGCATGATGTACCTGGTTTCTGATTTTAGATAATTCATTTCTTTCTGTCATTTTTCCACTCCACCAGTAAAGAAAGGAAAAACAATCTAAAGAGAATGAGATCTAAAAAAAAAATAAAAAAAAAACTCAATAAAAATAATTAAAATTACTTGTCTCTCTTAAAATATTTGTTTCTGAAATAGGATGAAACATCTGAAAATGCTTCAACAACCTGTATGGGATGATGTTATCTGGGTAATAAAATTACCTTGACTGTTGCTGATGCAGTCTTCATTCAGATAAAAATATAGTTATTTCTGGCTGGATTAGGTTTGAAGTAAATAATGGCACAAAGATTACTCTTGCTGTGATAACTTTAGAGTTAGTTTTAAAAGTAGCATGCTTCAGGACATGTGGAAGAATAAGGAAAAAGGAACTTGCAGTAAGGGTACTATGGAGTCCTTACAAGAGTAGGACTGTGCAGGAGAGAAGGAACTGATTTGGAAGAATTAGGAGCAGAGAATGGGAAGGGAGCATCAAGAAACATTAGATGTTAACTGGTGCTCAGCAAAAAAAAATAGTTTGATTGTCTGAATTAGTAAAAATGTGCCTATATCTACATTAGGGTGATGCTAAGATAGAAGCTTGGTGTAATCCAATTTGTTTTAATTAAAAATCCAAATACAGTGTGAACTTTAAACTCCCAGAGTTAGGAAAAGCTGTGAGGCTTTTTGCCTGTGCGGATGTGTTGCAGGTTTATTTTTCCCTCTATTCCTGTGTGTGTTTTTGGGGGGTTTTTGCCCTGGTGATTTTCTGCCAGCATAAAGAGGAGAACATGCTCACAGGAACATTTGGTGCTATGGCTGCTTGAGTCCATGGGGACAAAAGGTGGAAAGAATAAGCTGGAGCTAAGGCTCAGTAGTTGGCCTGGCCTCTCTTGTATTTGTTTGCCACAGGGAAGCACCCTTCTCTTCAGGTTATTCCCTCTCTGCTGCTCTTGAAAATATTTATCATTGTGGTCCCTTGGTGTTCTAAAATCCATGGAATTTATGTCTTTGTCAGCCACAGGGATCTGCATTTTGCAGTGACTGAGTTAAAGTGCTGGTATTCTTATAGAATTGCACTTTTCTTTTAGTAGCACTGGAATCAGTGACTCCTCTCCCTCCAAAAAGCCACCCAAAACTCCAGCACTGCCCCCAAGAAAAACCCCCTGCCATCATCAAGGCAAGAGTCTGTGCATGCTGGATGAAAATCACAGTTGATTACTTAGGCTAAAATTTAACATCTGTATGCAAATAAAAAAACACTCAAGTACATTAAATGGGTTTATTCCAGTGGTTTTGGTGTTTATAGGTTGTGAATATATTCAGAAGTATTAAAACAATCTATTAAATCTCTTTATCTTTTTTGAAGTGCAAACTATAATTATAGGGAACATAATTTGTAGTTTGAAATATTGATAGTTGTTGGAGGGTCACTGCAAATTTCCTTTTGTTTTTTTCCTTTCAATTCTTTCTTCTTCAAAGATATTGTGAGAAAATATTCTAATGTCTGTCTCCTAATCCATGTATCCCAATGCATTAGAAATGATGCAGTTCAATTTACAGCTGGTGTGATACTTATATCAGCAAGGAGGTTGTTCTAGAGGCAATTCCATCAGCTGTTCTTCAGTCTTTTGCATTGCTTTAATGAAAAAACAATAGGCTAGGATTCATTGTTATCTCAGCTTCTTATTGTTGTATTTTAAGTTCTATTCTTTTTCCTCTCCTGAGGAAAAAAAAAAAACAACAATATAATTTTGATTGCAAAGCTCTGTGAGGAGATTGAAATAGTGCATTCGTGTGGGAAACTGTAGGGCTCCTGCTTTTTAGTACATTTAAAAACAAAAGTGATATACTTCAAGTAGTATCACTACCATGCTTTCAAAATGCAGTGTGCAAAACTATCACAGAAGTCACTGCAGGGCTGGAAGTAGGAGCATGGATGGGAAACATCCTTGTCAGTTCTGGGATTATTTTAGCACAAGCTAAATTGAGGGCAAGCTGATGATATATAAGTGATGAGAAAAATCCCTGTTTTGTACTGTCAGAATGTTGTGGTGACAATTGAAGAAAATATTAATTCTATGAGGGTGGGGAATAAAGAATTTGGAAAATAAGCAACACAGAATTAAGGTTGATGTTGACTTTTTAAGACTAGCCTTGTGTCATCCATTGCTTTTTTTTTTAATTGACATCTTAATTTGAAAAATAGATGGTTTCAAAGTCATGAAATATTTATAATGTGTATAAAAGGAGTCATAATCATCCTCAGCTGTAACTTCCCAGCAGAAAGCTCTCTTCTTCCCTCATTTTCCTAGAATACAGTGGAATTTTCACTAACAAAACTGTTTGACTTAAATGGATGCTTCTGGAGCCCTGAAAGTTTGGCTCATTTTTAGAGGGTGTCATTAATAAGTTTTAGTACATCCTTGTCATTTCTACCTTTCAGCACTGGATCCTTGAAAAACACTAACAAGTTAAATCTTATGTGGCTGGAGCAAGGATGAATATTTTCAAATTAAGAATGCAAAAGTGAATTTTCGTGTTTGGAGCCACTCAGGCAACTGTGGGTTTTCAATGATAGTTATTCACAGTCAGTGGGAGCTGTAGGTAAATCAGCTTTTCAGAGCCCACGGAGTGGATATTCAGGAGATGTCAATATTCACAACTGGGACCAGATTTTCAGAACAACTCAGCCCTTGTTTAGGTGTCTATATGCATTGCTGGGTTTCCAAGAGCTTAGTGTGTTGAGGGTGGTGAGAGCTTCCAGCTGCAGATCATTTCTGGAAATCTGACCTTATTTCAGTGTCTGGATGTGTTCTGTTTGCTTCAAGAAGTCTGGCTTCATACATCTATATACAGATGATGTGAGAGATAACATTTTTTAAAAACGGCCCTCAATTTTCCTGAGGACTTATTAAAAATTACTTTTAGAAATAAAAATAGAATTTGGACCTTCTAGTGCCATATTCTGTGATAACACAGCTGGAGCAGAGAGCCAAAATCGTGCAGCATAAGGTCCTACACCTGGAAGAGTTGCAAGGCTGTGACCAAGGGCCTCCAGAAAAAACCTCCAGAGGTTTTTCCAAGTCTCCTGGAGGAATCTCATCTGAGGCAAGCAAGTTTTCTGTTCTCACAGAGACACTGAATGGGGAAGAGAGGCTCAAAATCCAGATTGTAATGGAATACACCCACTGGAGACTAGCCAGAAGCAGTTCACAAATACGTGATCTGCAAGACAGAGCAAGGTGGGGCCACATAGTGAGGCAGATGCTGGTGCTTGCAGAGCAGGTGAAGTTTGACATCAGGCTGTGGGCCTATGAAATAGCCTGAATATCTACAGTTAACTGAATAGACTGTTCTTTTGCAGAAAGGAAACCAGTAGAATATCTTGTGTTTGATTTGACACCCCCCTTCCTTTTTTGTTTTTGTTAATTTTCATCATGCTTTCATTTTTAACCCTGCATGTCTAATGATTTCTATCCCCCTTGCTTTATTTAATTTCTTTAGTTGTATCATTTCCTCCTTGCTCTAAAACAAAATACAAAGTTTGTTTTCTTTTCAGGAGTACCAAACACATTTAGAGTGAAAGTCTTAGAATTCAGTGCTCATTATTGTTCAGCCAGAAGAGACCTATTTTCAGCAGAATTTATGCTGTTGCTGCCAGAATTTACAAAGCTGCAGTTCCCAGGCCAGCCCCATGCTAAGTTCAGCATTGTCATAATTCAGAGTAGATTATTGTTTTTCCTTTAAGAATATATAGTGACATCTAAGGATGGAAGAAAATGTCAAGTATAAAATGAAACAATCTTATTATGTGGTTGGAAGAAATGTCTGCAGCAGGTCAAAATACTGAAGATTAGAGGAAGGGGAGGAGGAATAAATGGAGATCTGTGTTAAGTCCTGCTGACAAAGACAGTGAAATGAGTGAAATAATTTGAAATAGTGTGACAATGTTTAATCCCACTGTCTTCTTCAGGCATCCCTCTAGTTTCCTTCCTAGGCTCCAGCTAGGAGAATTCCCCTGAGACCTACTTCCCTGCACTGTATTCCCCAAAAGTGCTTTTGGGTCCTCGATTATGAGACATTCTATAGTTTCTGAAATTATACAATAATCTCTTTTCCTTTGCTGTTGAACTTGGAGGAGATGGGAGCAGGTAAAGGGCTGAACCAAATGTTTCAGTATCTCCCTGCTGATGTGTTTGCCCTCCTGCATTTGTGGGTTGGTTTTGTGCACCAGCCTCTTGATTGAGTCAGTTGTTTTGGTTGATTCTCTGTAACAATGTTGATTTTTTCACTACTAAAGCATCTAAGGACAAATGAGAGAGATGAAGGGCTTAGCAAAAAAGCCCCAACCACTCCTACAGCTTCCTTGTTCAGTGATTTTTAGGTCAACAGTCACAGATATCACGAGTGACCATCTGGGACGTGGCCACAGCTGCTTGCATCTAACATCTGTGTGGTGTATAGAGATGTCAATTGTCTCAGTACAGTCCACTGTAAATGCTACTGCCTCCCTCTGCACATCTGCCTTTGAGAAAACAGTTCTGGATTCTCTACTACTGCATTTGCTTGCTGTACTCTAGATTAAGTATCATTTATTGTTTCCAGCTCTTGAAAATTTTTCAGACTGACTCTGTCTTTGATTTCCTTCCAGAATACTTATTTGATTTCTCTCCCAGGTCACATGTGCAAATGAATCACACCAAGCTTAGATATCTATTTCTATCATTTATTGTTGGACGATGTTCTAGAAGCCTCTGTTCTTTGATCACATCCAGCAAATGTGAAAGAATATTTTATTGGTTGTAGTTGCAGGTCCTCAATTTTTTTTTTTTTCACAAGTATGGCATATATTATCTATTTCAGTGTGTGATATGAATACAGAGCTCTGATTGACACAGGGGTTAAAGGCTGGAATGTTCTGGAAGGCTGCTTAGTGTTCAGTGTTACAATTCCAGTTTGTTTCATATTTTACAGATGAAGTTAAGAGAGTAATACTGAAGGGTTTAACACTCACTCAGGGGACTTGTATCTCAGTTAGAACAGCTACAAGTTGTAATATTAAACAAAAAGAATGCAGTGTTATTATGATGTGGGGAATACTTAAAAAAAAAATCTTTGCCTGCTATAATTTTTTCATTCCTGTAATAATTAACTAGAAAAATTAGTCTGTTCTGTAACTCAATAAAAAAGTTGCACTCGAATAAATACCCTCCCCACCCCCCCAAACATTTCCATTGTGTTTTGGGTTCAGTAAGCAACAGGTTTTGCAGCTAGTAAAATATTTGTAAATATTCAAGCACGACTGGCTGAAGTGTTTTGATTTGGTTATGCTAGAGCATATCTGCTTTATGTTATGATCAGAGTAAATTCTTACCAACTACATGTTATAGTCTCTTATATTGCTGTCCAAACAGGGTGTAGCCCTCAACCAGAAAGGGCTGCAAGACAACCTTGCTGTATGAGTTATCTTTTTTCTTTTTTCTTATTTTTTTTAGTGTTATCAAAGTGTTCTTTTCCCAACTCTCCCTAATATTTGCTTAGTTTGTCACTGTGGGCATGTGACAAAATTAATTTGGCTGCCATTCTTCAGTGGTGTTGGTGGTGTTCTCCACAATGGAAAAAAGCATTTTTTCAGGAACTCCGACAAATTTTCTTTTTTTTTTAATTTATTTTTTAAGGGTTTTTTTTGCTGCTACATCAGGTTTTAGAGCAGAAATGGGTAGCTCATTCATGTATCAATTACATTTTACCCTGTACAAGTAAGTGTATGGTTGGACAGGAGGCTGGCAATAACTCACCAAAAGTGATGTGCAGAAACCAAAATGAAAATTCGATTTCTCAGCTCGCAGAGAGCGTTATCTGGAGCTTTTTTTTAGTAATTATATTCTGGAAGAAACTGCTTTTATGTATTTCTTGTGAAACACAGTGGCACCCTCTTTGGCTTTTGGTTGAGCAGTGAGAGAATACCAGCAGAAGCAGCAGCTCATCACCAGCACTCACATGTTCTGTTTGTGCTTTCTGCATGTTCTGGTGCCTTGAGAAGGCTGACCTAGAACAGAGACTAGACAGAGCTAAAGAATAAAGTAGGGATTTATTAGGAGACTTCAATGGATCCACCTTGGGCAGCACAAGAGCCCAGCCAGGGCTACCCCCAAAATGAACCCAAAATGGTCACAAAATGGACGAGCGGGCGCGGGGTCTCTCACTTTTATAAGTTCTGGTCCATTTGCATACTGGAGTTGTCTTATTATGGCTTCAGCCCATGAAGTCCCATCCTTGTTGTTTTTCTCTCTTCAGTCTGCTGTTGTTTGTGCTCTTGGGGCTGAGATCTGGATCATTTGTCCTTGATCCCCAGCTAGAGAAGGAATTGCTTTGTTTCCCTACCCTGTGCAGAGAGCTCACCATCCCCTCATATGAAGCTCAGAACTGCACAATCAGTACAGAATCTGAAAAACATAAAAGCCAAAACCTGAGGCATCATTTCATGTCTCTGAAAAATGAAGAGCTTCTAATAAATGCTGGGAATGTATTTTGGTTTTAACCAGGTGTACTTCAGGCACTCTGACTTTTATTTGCAACGGAAAGGCTGGACCAGACAACCTGGGATTCAACAACCACAGACACCAACCCCAAAACTGTCCCTGTTGTTACCTTAGCTGTCACTGCAGCCTGATTTGTCTTTGGTAGACTGAGAGAGGTGGGGAAAGCAGTGAGATGGGAGCAGCAGGAGGATTGTCCCAGCCTGAGAAGGTGCCCCGGGTGAGAGCGCTGGCGAAAGGAGCGGCGCTGTGGATTGTGCCCACTTTGGATCTTCCCAAGAGATATGAACAGCCTTGAACAGGGCTTGGTAACGGAACCACAGAGAGCAGGGAAGGAGTCAAATCAAGAGAAATAAATCTCGGTGACTGCTGTGAGCTCCTAATAGGGAAATAAACAAGAACAGTTTGTATGAGCTGTCGTGTGGAGGTGGAAATGTCCTATCTCTACATGCTAGCAATGGCTGGGCCATTTAGTGTTTAAGGTGAAACAGCTCCTGATGATTTACATGGTCAGAAAACTGAGCTCATTTTGTTTCTTCCTCTTACTTTTGCTTTTCTTTGTATTTTGGTATTTGATTGTTGGTTTTGTTCTTTTTTTATTAACGGGGAAATGTTTAGTGATTCACGTCTGACTTCACATAAAGAGGTTTTAAGCAGCCTCCAAAATTTGTAATGTTATGACTGCATTCAGACAGAAATGAAGCTCTTGGTGAAAAAGCCTGGGGCGTTTTCATTGTTGTAATGATGTGAGGAGTACAGGAGGAATATACTCAGGGCTTTCAAATAATTATCTGTATTTTTTTTCCAGCTTTCCTACTGTTCCTCATCTCCTCCCTCTACCTCCCCCAGTGATGCCACTGCAATTGTAGTGGGTTCTTTGTTTATAATGAAAATAGTGCAAAGAAACCCTTGATCTTTGCATTCCAAGAGTGTCAGTCCAACTTCCTGAGGTTATTTCTCAATCCTTGCAAATATTTTTCTAGGAGGTTTTTGAGCAGTTCAGTCCACTCAAGAATCTGAGGAGAGCATGGTAGTGCTGCATGAGAGCATGTAAATCCAGGAACACTTACATTTGTTAAAAATGGGAAAAATATGAAGAATGTTTGCTGAGTGAGGATATGGGTGATTATGTATGTGTGTACACATATTAGGTATATTTGAACCTGTAGGATTCATTGATGGCTTCAAACAGTTTTCATTTTTCATGTGCCCTAACGTTTTAAATAAGGAATAAAGTTAGATAGCATTGGCAAACAGAAAGCATTTTTTCATGCCTTGTTTCTTTAAAACTTTGTGTTATCGTTTTTGGCACATAGTAATACCCTGCAGGTAGAGGTTTTTAAATGTGAGAACACATTTTTGATAATTTTTCCAGTGTCCTAAACATAGAATTTTGCCTTCTGACACCACCTGTCAAGAGTTAGTTCTCTGCACGTCTTGGATGAGCTGCAGTGGAGAAAAGTGAGGTTGAACTTCAGTGGATACTTCAGGAGGAAATCTGGATCCCACTTCTGTGTGTTTTGTCCACTTCCAATTTTGCTCTTCCATTGCTTCAATATCTCAGTACATTGAGTCCATTATTGCAGGAAGGATTTCCAGGACCAAGTTCAGCTGGAAATTCAAAGGGCTAGTGCATCTCTGCAAGGAGACAGTGTATGCCTTTTATTGGGAGGTTTTTAGCAATGCAGGGCTCTTTTTTTTTACTTCCCCCAATTTTATGAATAGATGAAAACAAACCAGGGAAAAATAAGTTCATAATTTTTTTTTTTGTTCCCCGGGAAAGAGAAAAAAAGATACATGGTTTGAAATGAAATAAATAGTTGTTTTAAGATGATTGTTTTGGCTTGGAGAATTTCACATAAAATGTGTTCTTGGCCACATTTTTTTAAGGAGGTATTGGATATAAATCAATATTTCATTTCAGAAATATGGAAATGGAAGAGTTTGGGCTTTTAATTCATAGTTTTTCTGCTCTGAGGCCATTACCTTGGTTCAGCTCATATTTGTGAAGTTGCCCTCAATTCCAAAGAGCATTGTGGCCAGGTCTGTGCTAACTTGGCCAGCCTGAGTGAAGCCATGGCCTGGAAGTCACCCCTTGTGTCAGGCAGTAGTCACTGGTCACAGCTGGGCTACCAGTGCAGTGGAAATGGTCCTGAGTGGTGGCCACAGCCTCTCTGTCCTGGCAGTGAGAGCTGACAAAGCACAGAACAGGCTGTGCTTTCTGTGGCAGAGCATGAATTACTGCTTGTGGCTCCTGGGGATGTTTGGCTGTGAGGTTCCTTGGAGGATTGCTCCTGTGGCTCTCAGTTTTACTCTCATCTTAACTTTTCCTGCTCTTTTCTGTTGCAGGGATGAACTTTTGCTTCTCTGTCACCCTGATTTTCTCAAGTTTTACCAAGCCTTCTGATGTTTGCATATTTGCACAGAACTTTCTCACACACTTTATGTAAATAACTCATTGTTTTCATTCCTTTATGGGGGACGAGCAACCTGATGGACTGTTGGGTTGCCCAGTGGCATTGAGGAGGTGGCACTGTCACCCTCCAATGACACTGGCATGTCAGAAAGATATAAATATGGAGTCAGATGTTTGAATAAAGAGTTTTTTAGTTTGGCCAGAGCTGCTCTGTGTCCTTCTTGTGTCCCCCCAGGGTAATGTCTGTCTGCGTGTGTCACTGCACTGATGCTTAGGATACCCTTTTCCTGAATCCAAATTCCTGCTTCAGGCTGGCAGGATTTTCTCTCTAAGGTATTTAGAACTAGGTATTTCTAACTGATCACCTATGTTCTTGAAGTTTTTATTTTCTTTCAGTGCAGGGTGGCCTTCTGCTGTTCAATCTGCACTCTTTAAATTTAGGAACAAATCCTCTCTTTTCCCACATAAGATTTATTTCTTTTAATTTCCACTGAAATAAAATTTTCCTTATTCCACGTTGCAGAGTCTACTTTTCCAGGGAGGAAGCTAGCACCATTTCTCTTATGTCCAACTCTCTTATAAGGTAAGCTCGTTCATTCCTGTCAGACTGTTCTGAATTTTGCATGTAAGACACTTCAGCTGGGGATAGGTAAATGCTAATTTATAGAAGAGTGAATAAAAAGCTGGGATAAATTTCAACTTCCTCTTTCATCTGCGTGGAATGATTGAGGATCACTTCACATTAAAGAGGAGAGATGTTATTTTAAAAATGTGAATTGCAGCCTTCATCTCACATGGATCACTTCCCACTGAGAGGAAGTGGCAGCAGCCACTTTGTAATGAAGACAAGAGTTGGCCAAGGCCAATTATTCATTGTGCAATTTTAAAAGAAAAAAAAAAAGCTTTTACAATACTTGTTACATTGTGCAGCAACATTGAAAGGAGCTGCAAACTCCGTGGTGTCTGCAGAGGGATGGGGTATGATTGTTCCAATTTCTTGCTCTAATGTCACAGAAAGCATACTGAAATCTGCAAGATGCCTTCTCAATGGTCCTTGCCTAAAAGATCTTATAGACTCCTTTTTGGTTCATGAGATTTTAGCACTAACTACTTATTCTGGGAATCTTCTCTTTTTGGGCTGTAACTTGCTAATAGCCACGTGTCAGAGAGTTGAATTCCATGTGGAATAAACTGATCAGCCAGAGAAAGCCCATTGCTGTTATTTTGCATACCACCACTGGCTCTCTCTTGATATTGCCTGGTTTAATTTCAAATCTTTAAAAGAAATAACTTTAAATCTCCTTCATTTTACTTTTGGACTTTTTTTTTTAATTTCTGCTTTGCCCTCCTGAGATCACAAGTACTTCTGCAATGCCTGCAGCACTGTAAGAATGACAGCTACTGAATGCTGAAAGTTGGTGGCTGTGGTAATAATCTGGTTTATTTTTCAGTGGGCTCATTAGTACAGGATGTAAAGGGAAGCTGAGAGACTCAGTAATTTAATTAATAATAATAGGACCAAGAAACCCAAACAGTTGGGTTGGATATATTTTTGTAGTAGTACTTGAAGGATGTTCCAAGTTTTTAAAGCTTGGTTAAGGAAGAGAATGGAGGTTATTTTAGCTTCCAAATGACATAATGGACAGGGGAGAAAAAAGTATTCCATGCCTTAAAAAATAATTCAGATTTAGGAAAGATGTGTACTGAGATGAGCAAAATCCATTTGGGATGATAAAAACTTGGGCCACTGTATGTATCTGAACCTTCTGCTCTGCTTTGGAATATGCATCGGCTCTGAAAAGTGATTTTTGTGCCAAGGTAAGTGGAATATGTCAAATTGCCCAAAATACCCAGCTATGACACTGGAATACTGCGTGGGACTTGACAGCCAGCCTCTTCCTTGTCCTTTGGGTGAGATCATGGATAGTTCAGGTGGTGTAATCCTGCTGGCTTGGCAGAAACAAGCACTGTGTGAAGCCTGTGTCACTTACTCCCATCACATCCTGATGCATATGGAAAATGCCTCTGGAAGCACTCATGTAGGCAGCTAAATGACAGCAGCCTGATTTTCCTTTTTGAATTAGTAAAAATTAATAAGTAAGGGTGATAAGATGGATGGAATTTTAGAGTGCCTGTTAAAAATGTGGAATCCATGAGGCCCTTCCTCAGGAACCAACAGTTAGATGTGGTAATGCATCTTTCCAGCTCTCTGGATAAACATGTGGTTTCCAAATTGTTAAAAATACTCCTTGTTACAGGAGAATTCCTGATACTTAGGCATTCAAATTCTAGGATCCTTCTTCATATTCTACTTTGGTTTTGGCTCCTGTGACTTTCTTAGCAAACAAACATGAGTGCTGGAACATTCACTGATAAGGCTGACTGAAAAGAAGCTGCACAAATTAGCAAAAAAAGTGGGTTTCAAGTTTGCAGTCAAGGGAATCAGAAATGGGGAATGCCATTTTGAATATAATCTTTCTTCAAAGGAAAAAAAAAAAAGCAGAAGCAAAGCATACAAATTCATTATTCAAAAGGAGCTTGAGTTCTGTATATTTGCTGTTCACTAAGATTTGATTGTAAATTGCCAGTAAACCAAGTAACTTTTAAAAAACCTATTTGATGAATAAATTTAAATAATGAAGGCATTAGAGAAGATCCTGATCCTTTAGATTAGAGCTTCAAATGATAAAAAGGATCAGCCTTATGTCCTGAAAGAGCTGCTCTGGTTTGTTACTCTCTTGGTGATTAGCTTATGGAAATTTCAGCATTGAAAAACAAACATTGTTTTTCAAAGGACAGATGAGCGTTGTACAACCCTAAAAATGTTGTTCTCAAGCTTTCAGTCTTTGTTCCTTTGTTTTGATGAGATTACAGCCTTATTTACAATGGTTACCACCAATTTTTAAAGTTGGAACTTGCTTTCAAAATGTGATAGTTAACTTAGTTGTTAACTGAGCCAAGTACTAATCTAAAATAGTTGGTTTTCACTCACATATATATAGATAATATATACAGTATATATTCACAGTATATTTCTGTTGCTTGAGTCTGACTTATTTATGAGTCTGCAATAAAAAATAATCACTGTATATATTCAGTTTTCTGCTTATGCTGTTGATATTTACAAGAAATAAAGAAAAACCTGTAATGTGCTCCATGTTTCTACAACCCCAGCCATTTGTTAGTGGCATCTAGGAAGATTAAGTTCCAACAATTACAGTGCTTTTAAATTCCTAGGAGCAGTGTGCACATCAGATGCTTTCTGCCTCTACAATGATGCAAAGTAGCCATATGCCTAGTTAACCATCTAATTAGGCTTTGCATCACTGAAGCACTAGAAAAGGCCCAGAGTGTTTATTGTTCAAACCTCCAGCATTAATTCACCAGCTTCACTCGTCAGCCCAAGAATTAGAGGGGACCAAAAATAAGAGGCCTGCTTTGAAGCAGTCTTGTAAACAATCTGATTTCCCACAATATTTTTTTTTTTTTTTAATTTTATAAAACATCACAGAAAAAAAGCTTCCAGGCTTCTGGCTTGAATGATAGAAGCAATGTTTCAGCATGTCTTCAAAACCCAAGTTTTTCAGATTTCACTGCCATTTTGTTGGCAGGTAATAAGAGAAATGCAAGTAATGAGCTGGTTGTTTTGTTTGTTTTTTCCTCTGTGGAAATCCCACTGGCAATTCTTCCGTGATATTGGCTGGTTCTATTACTACCCTACCACTACTGGTATTTTTCAGTCCTAAAGGGACAGCATGAGTTATCCTATGATTGTATAAAACCTTGGCTGATAAATTGTGAAAAACAGTTAATTTTTTTTCGTGTTACCTGACAAAGAACTTCTGCCTCTTTAGGAGGCAGAGAGCACTACAAGTGAAAAGTACCCAGATCAATTTAAACATGTCCCTAGTAGGCAAATAAATTAACATAGAAAACTAAATTATTTTTCTGTTGTCAGCAGCTTTCACCCTTTTTCCCAGTCCTTGAATTTGATCATCGAATTTCAACCCCATGCACAATCACCTCTGATGCAAAATGAATATTTATCTTTTTAAAATGTATAAATTAAAAAATACTAGCTATGTACAGGTGGTCCCATAAAGCTTGCTGGCTTAGCTGTCCCCATTTGTGTTCAATCTTAAACAGTAACTAGTAAAACAAAAGCGTTTGTGCTCGGGATATTTATGAAAAGAATTGAATAATGGAACTGGGAAAGGTCAGGGAGACTCTGAGGAAAAGTGTGATCCAATATATTGGTTACAAGTCTTTCTATGAGGACCATCCAAATGTTTTCATAAACACAGATTTGGAGCAGCAGTATTTTAGGGGTAACTGTGTTGGAAGAAATTATGTTCATGAGCAAACGTGGATTTCTTGTAAGGTCTTTTCTGTCTCTGACTTCTACAGTCTGTGCCAAAGAGAGAGATTTAAGACCAGCTTTTTAAAAGTGATTTTCACATTCAGACTGTCTTTTTTTCAGATGTTGCAAAACCCATAATACATTTTGTAGCGTGGAATTTCTTGCATCCTTCACCTCCTGAATCTCTTTAGTCAAAGGCTTTGGACAGTGAGTGAAGTGACCAGCGTTTGGTTTGGCAGCTAAAACTGCTTGCTACATCTGTCATTCATCTCTTGGAAACCCCTGAAATGCAAAAATATAGACAATGTTTAAAAGAAGTGGTGTGTGAAAAAGCTATTGTCTGTGGAGCATTTGCAGTAGCAACCTAGGCACATTTTCCTTGGCTTTCTGTCTGGTTCTAAGGTTGGAGAAGGAATCAAAGCCACTGCTCTTTTCAGGCTAGAAAGCCTCTAGTAAAGAAAGCATGAAAGTCCACCCCATGACTGAGTGGACTTTCAATTATTCGCCTTATGCTGGAAATTTTTTCCTGAAGCATCTAAAATTGCTGCTTTCATGGTCTTCAGGTTAATGGTTATTGCAGTAACTGGTAGAATAAATGCAGAATGGCCCAGATAATAACATATTTATGTTGTTAGGGATGTCTTTGGCTTATTTTGGCAGGGTACCAGAGCATTAAAAATGTTAGTTTCTGCATTTGCAGCCTGTATTTAAGATCACGTGCATGGTGAGGGGTAAAATGAAAATAATTTTGCAGGTGTTGGTCTTACAGAAAGAGGAAAGAGTAGAAAAGATTTCTTTGCTTAGGGTCAAGACTTTCAGAACTATTGAAATGACTGTCAGAATACTGTGGGATCAGACACTCTGCAACTGAGCTGATGTTGAGGTTTTTAAATTCATGTCTGCCCCAGTATGCAACCCATTCTTTTTATATGTTATCTCTCACTTGAATAACTTCCATTTTGGAGTGTTAATCTGCTGTTTGTTGAACACTGGAGCTCTGAGTGGCAGAATGAGTTATCAGCCTCAAAGGGAGGCCAGCCTCTGCCATCCCCTGGCCACAGAGCAGCCCATTTGTGCTGCTCTGCAGTGTCACAGCTGCTGCAGCCTGAAGGGTGCAGGAGTAAATTTCTTCTGCTTTCAGAGCACGTCAGAGTACAATGGCTGAATGGGAGATTAACTATGAAAACATGAAATGCCTTTGTTGGGACACGTTGCTTTAGAGCCTGTGCCTGTGCTGTGGAGTGCTCTGCTTCTCAATGCCTTAAACAGATGGGTAGCTTGGTTACATGAAGAATATTTCTGTTATTTGTACAATCCTCTTACTGCTAAGTTTTCCCTTAAGTTTTGGAAGCACATTGATGGTGATACTCAAGAATTCTGCCTTTAATTCCTGCTTGGACAGGTATTTCTGATAGAACACCCGAGCACAGCTTTGGCTGGGTCCTATTTCTCCTATCATAAATTTGATTTTTCCCTCCTATAAAAATATGCTTGTATATCCCTTTGGGATCCAGAATTTTCTTTAGAAAAAAGTTAGGAGTAGAGCATTAATTCAGTCTGACAGGGCTCTGTCAGATTTGTGTTTGGCTGCTCTGTGCCTGTCTATGGTATGCCTTTGGTTGTTGCTAGTGGCAGTGTGCAGGTTCAGCTTCTGTACTGGACATAAAAAACAGCTTCCCAAGTGTGCAGGTTGTTGGAAAGAGATAGATTATTATCTACTTCCCACTGCACATTTTTCTGAAGCTTCCTTTTTTTTTTTTTCAATCTTCTGTTGCTGCCACACGCGCTAATGGATTTCTGTACAGGAAGCACAGAATCTTTCAAAAGGCTGGATTCAGCAATTTTGCAAGGCCTGTAGTCCATTAAGCTGAGGGACCAGTTGAATCAAAGAGGCTGCACAGCCCCTAGTTTCAGTTTTGAAAGCAGTGGCCCCCAGGAATGAAATGTTATAAAGGATGACAGACCCAAGCTTTTCTTTTCCTACCTTGGACTGAGTTCTATTTAGCAGCAACACAAAATTTCTATCAGGTTCCCTCCATACGGTCCTTTCAAGGCTCCAATAAAGGAATGAATGCCAGAGCAGAGCCTTTACCCATTCAGATTTCAGCTCTGTTAGCTTTCAATACCAGAAATGTATTTAAAAGTGGGTAAGGTTTGTTAACTCTCATATAGCACTGTCACTCATCCTGCTCCAAAAGAATCAAACTATATATGTGTTGGATTTGCAATTCAGATGAAACCATTTCACTTGTTGAAAATGGGCTACTGTGGAGGAAAAAAAGGCTGTATAAAGGATCACATTAACCTACAGCAATAATATTATAACAGCACTGTTTGTGATACTATAGTTAGGATTGTGCCAACTGGTTAATTTATGAGCCTTCTCCTTCCCTTTTTGAAATGTCCAGCTGCTTTTCCCCCAGCTTTACACATTTCTGATTAAAAGTCTCAAATAAAAGTGCTCTGCTTGTCAGAAAACAAAATTCTATGGACTCAGCTACCATCAGGTTTATTTCAAAATGGTAGTGAGGTTCTATGTCCTTTATTTATTTATTTTTAAGAGAAAGATAACACCATTTATTTTTCCATATGTTATACGTGCATGATCACACTGCCATACTTCTTTAACTGCCTAACATCCTGAGGAATTTTACTTTTCAGCTTATTGCCTTGGTGTAGGGACTGAAAAGGAATAAACACAGACTTTGAGAAAACAGGAGGTTTTATCTTTCTTACAGAAATCATCCCCAGTGACTAAAGAGTTTATTGATGAAGTGCCTGGGCTGCATTTTGTGGGAAAGGAGTTGAAGGAAAGATTCTCTGCTGGTATCAGTCAATGATAATTAAATAAGAGGACACTTGGAAAGGTATTGCCTTTTAGGCTAATGGTCAGTAGAGCTGTGTATGACTGAGAATTAAAAATCCTGCTCATAAAACAGCAGCATGGTGGGCTCAGGAAGAATGAAGCCAGAGGTTTAAATCTTAATATCAATGGTTAATGCTATCACTGCCATTAGCATTAAGGCTTTTAATACCAACACAGCTGTGAGCATGACAGCTGGAGTCCAGGCTGTATGAAGAGAGGAGAACAGACCTTACAGCACTGGACCCAAATTTTTAAGCTAGATTTTACCTGTGGGGAAGGAAATTGGTTTCAGTGTCCTTATGGTAAGTGTGCTACAGGGTAAAAAAACTCTGTGACCAAAGGAAAGGGAAGCATTTCCAATGCTAACCTGGTACCAGGGTAGATAGTATTAAGAGAAAGAAACTTCCAGAAAAGCAATATGCACCTGAAGTCATCTCTTTAAAATGTGAAGTATATTGGAAATGGTATCTGGAAGCATATTTCCAGCCTATCTGGAAATAGAAGCCTAAAGAAAAGGTCAGCTTTAAAAAAAGGATACTGTCAAAGTCTGGGAATAAGGTGCATTCTTTTCAAGTCTTTTCATTTTGGAATATGTGACTGAGGGCTGGAGAATGTGACTACCTGACTCTATGCTCTACTTTTTAGTCTGGGAAAGTTTTTATTTATAAAAATCCAAGAAGAATTAGAATAGAATTCTTCATGTTAGCTAGAGTGGTTGTTCTGTCACTTGCCAAAATGACCCAAAACCTGCTCTATTTCATCCAAAATGCTTCTAAAGGGCTGCTTCTCTATCAAAGCTCATATTGGCTTTTGTGGGAGTTTTTGTGTGTGTACATACATGTGTGTGACACAGCCTAGCACTTGTGGGCACTTTTCTAGCAGATCAGTCTTCCTGTTCCATCCTTCAAAGTACCTTTGCCAAAATATTTCAGGATGTATGTCATAAACTGCTTCCCAACCTGCATTTAATGTATGTTATCTGTATTGTGTATGTGCATGTGAGTGTATGTCTAAACAAACTTACAAAAATACTCATATGTAATCAGACATTTAGACTCAACATATGTTTAAGAAATTGGGTAGATGCAAGTAAACATATTGTGTAAATGTATTAATAGATGTCTAGATATGTGTATTGATATTTATGGAAGTTTTTGTGTGCATGTGTGTTTCTGTGTATTTTGCCAACAGTGCAATATGGGGAGAAAAAGGTTCAAGTCCTGGGCTAAGGATCTCTGACTAATTCCTGTTACTGCTCATGTCTTCCAGTTTGTGACTGAGGTCAGGGAGCACTGATTTAACCCCTATGGGCAACAGAAAATGCTGTTTTATGGAACCTGTCAATACTGCCTTCAAGTTTTTGAATCTCAGTTTTTCACAGAAGGATTGAAAAAGGAAAGAGGATTTAGCAGTCCCTGTATGATGGAAAACCATGAGATCAGTGCCTAGGAGGGCTGCTTTGAGTGCACGTTTCCCCATGAGCACATCAGGTCAGGATCTGGGAACACTGAGCTCCTGGAGCTGGGAATGTCCTCACAGCCATTCATGTGGGAATGGCCAAAGTGCTCCAGTGGTGGACAGAGCTCCACTCCCCCAACTCACCCATCCACCCTTGGTGAGCAAGAAGCTGGGCCAACGTTAACACGGGATGTAGTCCCAGTTTCTCTGGCTGCTTCTGCAGGATTTGTCTTCTGCTCCTGAGGCCAGCTGGCCCAGCCTGGTTTGCATCAGTCCAGCAAAGTCACCCTCACCAAAGAGAGGGGCTGCATTTAAGGCACCCCTGGGAAAGTGCTCCTTGTTCAGGGTCCCAGCTGTCCTCACAGCCTGGTCCTGCAGAGTGCTCAGCCCAAAGCGGGGGCACCCCTGGAGGTTGTGCCAGGCCTTGGGCTCACACCCCAGCCCTGTTTGCTCACACAGTCTCTGGCTGCTGAGTTGGTGGTTTCTTGAGCATGTTCTCAAAAGGCTTGCAGTGTAAATGATGGGTGAATCTCATCTTTAGAAATGTCCAGCTGTTTGCTTAATTCAAATTCCTCTCTTTCTCCACCCCAGCCTCATCTCTTCATTAAGCCTGATTGTCTAGAAGTCAGAATCTTTGTCCAATGTACATTTATGTGTTATTGTCCAAAACCTTCCAAATCTGCTGGTGAATTCGGTTACCTTCGGCAAGAGCTCATGGTTTAGAAGTCTTAAATTGCTGGATATGTAGTGAAAAAAACAGTATCTGGTGAGGATGTGGACTCCCAATGAATTCTTCCACCAAGAGAAGGCAGGAAATCACAGCTTCTCATGATGGAAGCATCATAAGATGAGTATATCCTGGCTCCTCAGCACAGCTGCAGTGATCAGCACCTGCTGCTTGCCCATCTGATAAAACACTGGGAGGAGAGACTGGAAGAGGAGGGAAGCTGCAGGGAACAAGAGAAAAAGACTGGAATCTAGAGGTGAGCTTGCTTCCAGACCCTGGCTACTAGAAATGTGCATGTTGGTTTTGTTTTCTGAAGATTCAAAAGGTAGCAGACATCTGCTACAGAGGTGAGGATTTTAACCTTTGAGCACCTGGTTGCAAATTGGAATCCAGAATCCAAATATTGAGTGCCTTGGCATCCTAGGGGAGGTATGCAGTGAGGGTTTCTCAGAAGGGGGATGTGTTGAGTGAGGAGATGCTTCAAGATGGTCAATAAAAGTTGCAGAAGACAAAAATACAGGAGATTGTGTCCAGTTCTAATTACCTTCTGAGATTTAGGCACCTTGCTCAGGAGAAAGGTGACTTGTGTTGGTGCATATCCACTGAGTATTTCTGAACACACCTTTTATTTTAAATAACTGAAGAGAAAATTTTGTTTTCTTTTGGAGGAGAAGGGATGGAAGGTATAGGTGGTGCTCATATGTTTTATGCCATGATGGGGATTACAGGCATAGTCTTGGAACTAGAACTGAGACTGTCCTTTCCTTAGTAAGTGACATTACTAGACTTTAGAAGCATGGTCTCTTGCATGCTTTTTTTTTTTTTTTTCCCTGTATCACTGAGACTTATATTTTACAGGAAAACACAGCAGTGATTCAGCTGAAAGGCTGAAGAATGCCCTTTGTGCAGTCTGGTAGCTGGATCATTCTCATGGGCCATGGCAGATGTAAAAGAAAATGACTTGGGTCTCCTCCCCAGTAAGTGCCCTGACAATTACATTCTTGCATGAAAGCACATCTAGCTCAATGACCTAAAGCAGAACAGTTGTTGCAGCTATGTTTTGCAAGCAGCTTTATCCTCTTGACTAGATACACATCTCTATATATTTACAAATGAAGTATATCTGTCAGATCAACCCTCTGAGGAGTGACAGTTTCATCTCTATTCTGTAAATCCTGATTGATTTCCTGTAAGCTAGGCTTTGACCTGCTTGACTTTGTGAAAAGCATGGCAGTTGTCAGACACTGATGGTCTGTAGCTGTGCAAAAGGCAGCAGAGAAGTGGTGAAGATCCTCAATTTATCTTGGTGCAATTAAAGTGATGGAGAGCAACAGCCAAAGGTTCCCCTTTTTACTGTGTCCTCTGTGCCTCTGAGCCTGTTAGCAGAGGAAAAGCTCAGTTCTCACAACTCTGCTTCCTGAGCTGAGATGCTCATGAGGTTTTGCTCTAGTTACCAAGGTATTTGCAAAGCAAAAGAAATTGCACCTGACAATGTTCATGTGCAACCTGATTGCCAAACATGTGTGCATTTGAAAAGACATTAATTTGGCTTGCTCTGCCTACCATTCCCAGGCTGTGGCTCTGTTTTCCTCCATATGGTGTTTAAACTGTGCTTCCCACAGCAGATTAATCCCAGCACACCCCATGTAAGGGTACATAGGGATGGGATGTGGATGATCTAACAGAGATCCATCACTGTTGAATAATTAATTTAAGTTATTAGGGATTATACTCCCTAGGCATTGAGCAAGTGGTTCTGCCTGGAGCTATGTTGTTACATGGCTTTTCATCAGATTGCAAGTTCCAAATCTTTTAAGTGTTTCTTAGTGGAGTTATGGATCCTGTGGAGCAAGTTCAAACCTACTGATGACATCTGTCTTGTGAATGAGTATTTGATAATCAGGGGGACAGCAAAACTTAGGTTCAGTCATAGAAGTGAAGAAGAAAGAGAAGTCAGCCAGGTCTTAATAGATCTGAGTGGTCCTGCCCTACAATTCTGTGATTGGCTCTACTGTTCCTTTTGCAGCCTCACCCCATGGGGTTTATTGTTTTGCACAGACAAAAATTGTTGGCTTTTCTGTGTAAAGGACTATTATAAAAATCACTGTTGAAAGTCTGTCCAAAACCTCTTTCTTATAGAAAATGACTTGGTCGAGGCATTAATTCAGTGTCTGATTTCTGCAACACATCTGAGGCTTTTCTATACTTTAGAATATGAATATTAAATAGAGGTTGCCACCATTTGGCCAATTAATAGTATGAAACAGGTTTCTAAGACTAGACATTTGTAACTGGCAAAATAATAACAGGCTCTGTACCTGGCAGCTGTTTTGGGTGATATAATATCCATGCAAGTAAATACAACATTTCTCTGAATTTCTGCTGACTTTGGACCTAAATAATGTGTGCAGCCCTTTTAGGTTTTAGCATGATGCTGAAAAGGGTTACCAGGGACCAAGTGTTCTTTTAAACCTGATGATAAATCCTTTATTCTACTGTAAGTTGGAGATGATTAGGTTGAAGACAGCAAAGTTAGGCTTGTTTCAGGAAAATGGCATTTGGGAATTTGGGCAGACTTACCCCTGGGCTGATCATGTGGGGCCCAGTGTTTCAAGTGGCACATGGGCAGCACAGTCCCACTCCTCACTTTGTATTTCTCTATTTCACCTTCATTTCTATCCTGGTGACTTTGGCTCCTTTCCCTCACAGCAGAAATGCTCAGGTTCATGAATGTAATGCATTTTAATTTTGAGCTTATATGATTGTGTAGTGAGGGCATAACTAATGCAGTTCTTCCATGAGAATAAGGGAAATAAAAAGTAAGGAGAAAAAACCCCACTTTTTTTTGATATCTTGAAATGGGAAAATAAGGTAAATTAATGTATCTGCATAATTCCATGAGTTTTTTTGTCTAAAGTAATGTATAGATTATTATAAATATAACAAAAAGTCAGACTTCTGAGACTGATGCTTAACAGCTGTAGAGGAAAACCTGACAAACAAAGGCTTTGGCTTCATTTACACACAGCCAACAACGTGGTAGAGTTGTCTCATTGAACCAAACAGGACTTCTCAGATCTATAAAGTTGTTTAGATTCATATATTATGTTGTAATATCCATATTTTGTTGTTAATTTGTCAATACTTTTTCTTTTGTTTCTTTTTTTTTTAAGAAAAGAAGAGGTCAGACTGTTGCAATAATCGTGGCTAACTTAAAGCAAAAATGCTCATCAAAATATTTTCTCATTTGAAATAAGATGAGGAGTCGTGTGGAAGGGTTTTACTCAAGTATGCATTCAAATTCAGGACAGAAAATGAGCTTGTAAACAGGAAATTCTCTTTTGCAGACTTCAGTGCCAAACACATCTTGATACATACAGAAACAATCATAAAATGCTTTTTGTTTACAGAACTATTATTGCTCTAATAGAAAGATTAAATTTTGGAAGAGCTGACTGTAAGTTAATGGGGAGGACTTCAGGCAAGCGACCTCATGAGCATTTGAGTGTGTTGGGAGTCTTTAGTTTGGTGGGTGCATATCTGAAATAAAACTATACTCTGAGAGAGGTGGATGCTTTTAAAAGGATGCTTAAGTTAATATTTGAATTAATGGCTGAAATGGAATCAGGTAATTCACAAGGTACCTAAAAAAACAAAAGGTCTTGGAAGGAGTTTTCACCTTTTACTTTCTTTAACCAGCACAATGTATTCAGCTGGGAGGTTTTCTGCTGTCATTGTTTATTCTTTCTTGACCCAAAACTTATGCCAAAGCAAGATTTTCATGCCAGATAGTGCTAATATTTACCCTGCTGAACAGCTCTTTCTTTCAAATAAGGTTATTTCCATGTGTGCTGCCCAGCAGGGTGTTTCAGATGAAGAATTGATACGATGTTGGGTATTTAATTTGGAGGTTCATATAACAGGTTTGCTGTCCTTGCAGTTTTGTTATTATCTGGAGGAGAAGTTTTGACATCTGTAATTGTCCACCCACCACTGAAACAGTCAGACATGCTTTATGATTATATGGAGAAACCTTATGGGCTCAGCTGCAAAATTGACTGTCCAAAGCAAACAATGGAGACTTGGCTGCAGAACACGCTCCCCTCCTCAAATCAGACATGAGCAGAGAGGCAAAAGAGTAAGGCTCCTGCATGAAAAATGCTGTGGCATTTAATAGAGTATGATAATCTTTCTACATGGATTATCTTCCAGCCTATAAAAATGAACAAGAAACGATACTTTGATTCTCCAATTAAAAAGTTATTTAGAACAGGCGCTCACTTTCTGATTCTACAGAATTTTGCAGAAATTATTTTAGAATTCTAGTAAATTATCTATTCCTAAGGATTACTTAGTAACAAACTTTAGGGGACTTATGCTTTATTCTTTCTAACAAAATTCTACGTGTTTTTCCATATGAATCTAAAGGCTGTGGCTGGAAGGTTTGCTCTCCTTGAAAATCAAAGGAAAACACTGATTTCAGGGGGAAGCAGTGATTTTGGTGGTCTCTGTGAATTTCAAGTTTCTCAGTCAGTACAGTTGCTGTTTTATAGGGACCTCAGGGACAAACTAAGCAAGGGGGGCTTGAGTTGTCCCCTTGAAGAGTGGGGCAATGCTGTGCCAGGTTTTGTCAGTGCAGCTGCTATGAGCAGATTCAGAAGTCAGGGACAGAAGGTTTTGGGCCACTACCTTGAAGTTGCAATTTTGTGGATTCCTGTAATGTATAATGGGGTTGGCAGGAAGTTTTAGGTCGGTCATATGATATTATAATATATAATATGATATTGCAAATGACATTATAAATGCTCTTAATAGGGTGGGGTCTGAACATATATATGTTTATTGCTAAATCCAATACTTGCTGGTAAAATGTATGGGAGAATGGAAGCTTGTTTTCTCTTAGAAAGTAATATATTTTTATCTGCTTTTCTGGGGTCAAAGTGCACTTTTAATTAGAATTTCCCAGCAACCTGCACTGCTGCTTGCCTCTATCCCTCAGCAGAGCACCATTATCCTGCATGACAACAGTTTTCTATTTTTCTTTCGCCCAAGTTTGTGAACTAATATCTTGTGAAGATGATTTTCCTCTCTGGCAATGCAGATCTGGCATTTCTTGATTGTAAGAATCTAGTTTTACTCACTGTAGCACACGGTAGCTGTGCTCTGAGAAAAATTTGCTTTGGTTATTCCAACATGTGTAGTTACATATGGTAATGGGAGCTTGTAGAAATTTATACAGGGGAATATATGCAAGTCTGTGTCTGGAGCTGAGGGTACATTAGTCTGTGTAAAACCTCAGCTGCATAAAGACAAAGTTTCCAACTTTGTAAACTAAATAAGTACTTCTCTGAGTCCCAGTTTCCCACAGTTTTTATGGTGTGTACATAGCAGGATGTCTCGGACAGCTCGTCGTGCGGAGGGAGGTTTCATGTGATGGGTGAGTTCATCACATGATACACATTTACATGTTCTTTTCCCTTTTTCTTAGCCTGAGACCGAGCCACTGTTGCAAATTCAGCTTTTGGAAGAGAGCAGCAGTGACAATATTCATATAAATGAACTCCATTTAAAAAAGGCAAACCTTTTGTGGTGGTTCACTGATTGCTGCCAGAGTCATACAGCCGGCTCTCCACACCCTTCTAGAAAAGCCTTAGCAATAGCTAAGCATCATTTCTGACACACCAGCGGGGTTTGGGACTCCTTGGAAACTCCCAGGGATTTGTTTGATGGAGGGATTTTCCACAGCAGACTCCCTGGAGCATCTGTGCTTTCAAAGATAAAGCTTTCTCTTCACAGCCTGCCAGGCGGGGACGTGCGCTGCGCTTCTCTCTGCGGAGGAAGGAGCACGGCTTGCTCCCTGGTTTAGAGAAACCTGCCAGCACCATCTCCTCCCTGGCTGCTTAGGCAGCATCTCTGCTGGATCCAGTGGCCTCTCGTGTCTCTGCAATGCTTTTCAATAAGGAGTCAGCGTGGGTTTCAATCAGAGGAAACATTTTCCTTCGCAGCCCCTCGAATCCACAGCTGACCCGCCTCAGGCTGCCACTGCAAGCTGTCGCCTCCAAACCTGTAAGCATGAAAACTTTGTTGAATTCTGTGAAGGAACCCAAAGCCAAAATACATGGAGAACACAAAGCCAGTTTGCCTGCAGCAAAAGAAACTCTGTTCTCCATTCCCTCTTGTTGAGGCAGGGTGTGGGAAAGGAGGCTTGTAATTCTGAGAGATTTCTGACAGAGGTTTGCTTGGTGAAAAGTCACCATAAAGAGCTTTTATTGCAACCAGAGGCAAGGATTTATGTCAGAATAAGTCCCCACAGGATAAATCCCTTTGCCCTAAAGTAACTGCTTGGAAACAAGGTATCATTCTCCCTATCAGATGCTAGGGAATTGTGTTCTGGCCAAGAGATGCCTGAACAGAGGCTTCAGCCACACATCAGGATGTTGATGGGTTTTGGTATTTTACCTCCTAAACTTCGTATCATACTGATGGCATTAATGGGGAGCCTGGCTGATAATGTCTGAAATGGGGGTCCCTGGAACACCCCACTTCCTGGAGGGCAGCAGCTCCTTTTTCCCAGTGGTCTCTATCTCCTGGTTTCCAGTACAAAGAAGACTTGGATGAAGGGTTGGGGAGTGAGGTATCCTGTTCTCTGCCATTCTCACAGCCTTGTGACAGCAAAACCTCTGGCCTGTGCCCCACGAAGGAGAGCAGAGATGCTGCTTGCAGAGAGCTGCTGCTACTGGTGGTACCTGGAATCTTGACTATTTGGAATTTTATCCCAGCTTTGTGTTTGGATTTCTGCAGGAACGTGAGGAATTCACATAAGAAACACAGTGTAATGTAAAAGTAATGCCTAAAACTGACACATAAACCTGTGTAGTGTTCCAGAGAGCTGGAGCACAGGGGAAGATCTGTGAGTCAGAGCAGGTTGGAGGCTGAGCCTTAGTCACCATTGTCATGTTGTGGCAGAGGAGGAACCTTGTCCTCAGAAGTATTTGGGAAAATAACTCGTGGGCAGGCATTGCCATGGTCATCTGCAGTAGTGCTGCTTGGCAACATGTGTTAATGTGTTAATGACCTAATTTGTTGTGTGTTAATGACCTAAATTGGGGGGGGGAAGGAAAAGAGGTAAAGGGAATAAGAGAGGAAACTGTGGGAATAACAACAGGTAAAAGAGGTTTGGAAAGCATGAACTACGTGGGAAAACTAAAGGAAAAATTTAGCAAAACACTTTAAGGAGTAACCTGCAGGCTGTGGGCCAGGCACAGCTTTTCTGTCAGCACTTGTGTAGCCACTTTCTGAGCCATTAACTTATGGAGAAGACTCAGGCTGTGGGTCCCGTTTTCCCATTTTTTTTCCAGTGTGTGGCCCGTGGAGCATTGGGGAACCTGCAAGGCTTTGGTGAGCCATGCATGGATGTGTTGGAGTGGGTTCCTGCCATGGAGCCAATGAGGGGGACATGCCTCAGGTGGCTGTGTGGAGCCTTGTGGGTTGTTTTGGTACAGAGGATGTTCCTGGATTAGACAAAGATCTGAAGTGTGTTGCAGAGTTGATATTTAGTCCTCCTTTGGAGCAAGGGAAAGGTGCCATGTAATTTTCTTGAGATGCCCAAGTGATGACGTTTTCCTATACTCTGTTTCATGTTTCAGAAAATAGAGTGTGAAGTGGGGGAAAGAAAAGAGTGAAGCACATGGAGAGTGAAAGTGGGAAGGATATAAAGGGTATGGTCAGACTCCACAAGTGTGGAATATTGTTAATAAGTTCTTTTTGATAACTTCCTCTTATCAGCAAATTCTGCACTCCACCTTAAATCCTTTGTGCAGTTTTGGGCACCACAGCATAACAAAGACATGAAGCAGCTAGAGACCATCAGAGGAGAGCCACAAGGATGGTGAAGGGCCTGGAGGAGAAGCCATTTGAGGAGTGGCTGAGGGCACTTCAGCCTGGAGAAGAGGAGGCTGAGGGGACACATTGTGGTCTTCAACATCCTTGTGAGGGGAAGCAGAGGGACAGGTACAGATCTCTTCATTCTCATGACAAGGAAATGGCATGAAGTGAACCAGGGAGGTTTAGGTTGGGCATCAGGAAAAGGTTCTTCACCCAGAGGATTCCTGGGCACTGGAACAGCTCCCCAGGGAAGTGGTCCCAGCACCAACCTGACGATGCTCTCGGGCACACGGTTGGACTCTTGGGATGTTCTATGCAGGACTAAGAGTTGGACTCAATGATCCCATGGGTCCCTTCCAGCTCTGGATATTCTGTGATTCTCCCAAATGCATGGGCTTGTCAGATGCAAGCTAAATACCAACACCACTGTGCTGCCAGCCACAGGAAATGTCACACATCTTGGCTGGGAGATGCATACCTGAATGGAGTGGGAGTGGAGCTTTCTGGAAATGGAGGAATTGTTATTTCTCCTTATCTAGACCTTTTTCTATTTAGTGAATAGTTCTTTCTCTTTCCTGTTCTTTCTTTTTCCCCTCCAGTGCTATTTCTAAATACTGGTGAGACAACACAGGGTCCAGCAAGGATTCACTTAAAGCATTTTAAAACTCTCGAAATGGAAATATTTTGGTGGAAGTCGTAGGTCAGATTGTTCTTATTCTAGTGAGAGGTCTTGCTAGTACCTCTATGCAACTGTGCAGTTTGGAGAACTCTGTGTTGGTTCTTTTCTAATTAAATGGTGAGCTGCTGCCTGCTTTCTGGCCTTCGAGCCTTTTACTACCTGAATCTGGAGAACAGGCTGTAAAACATTAAATATGGGAAAGCTGGGAAATGTAACACACTATAAATGTATGAAGGTAGGAGCTCAAAAATGTGTGGACATAAAGATTTTATTTCTTTACATAAGGTTTAAATGAAGAGTCTGCAGTATAAATCTCTGCTTTCAAAGTGAACTATCACTTTTCAGGAAGAAAGAAAGCAAGACTGACTATTAAGAAACAAAATATTACACATCTAGGAAGCACCAAGGGAAGCCTTATAAGACCATCTATATATGCAAATAAATGAAGGCCCCCAACCTGCCCCCCAAATATATCACAGGACTTTTATATTTTTTTTTAATCTGCAGCTTGGAATTGTATAGTTTTGTCTTTTTTTATTTGGTGAATAAGACATGCAAAGGTCACCATTATGCAATGAAACTGTCAGGAGACAGCTGGGAGGTCTTCATTTAATGCCCATTATGCCCCACATTTGATATCTGTGTCAGGCTCCTAATGGGTGGTAGGAGGAGGTGGAGGATGGTGGTAGTTTGGAGGAAACAAGCTGTAGCAGCTCCCTGGAAATCACTGGGGGGTGGACAGGGAGGAGGTGATGTTTTTATAAGCAGAATAACTGAAAAGTATTCCTTAAAACCTAAGGTTATTTCTCTAAGCAGAATTTCCGAATGCACCGAGAAAACGGTCTTAACACTTAAAAATGAAAACTGAGAAATCCTACATGTTCTAGCTCTTCTGGCCAAATCTTGTTTGATTTTTCTCAGGCTTTTTGTCCAGCTGGATCAATCACATTACTGACTTTTTAAGCAGAACTCTCCGTTATGAGCTATGTGACTTCTGAAAGTAATTTTTCTCGGCTGGTTATTGAAGCAGTGGGATCAGCAGCACTCAGCAATATGACTGCTCTGAATATTTGTTCTGTAGGTGGACCTTAAAGGAAATCTTTCTGAACCTGGAACAATGGGCCACTCATCAGCTGATTATATGAGGCCTTTAGACTTTCATGCTGTGTGTGGATATATTTCAACAGGTGAGCTTGACTTGTCTGTGTTTGGTTGTGTGGCAATATTTTCATCTTGTGTACTCAAACAATATTGTCTCAAGTCCATTGAAAAGCCACCCCAGCTGAAATTGTAGCACAATCCATGTTATGGGAAGGGGACATAGTCAATTAGCCAACGACGTGTTTTGTTAAACTAATTTTTTACCTGCTTGCATCCTGCGTAGTGAAATATCAGAAAAGTCTGTTTGGTCCAGGGTGTGTAGAACAAAAACCATCATTGTGTTGCTGAAATGATGAACCCCAGGCAAGGAAGAAGCAAGCATTAAGCTGAAGTCAGTTATTATTCAGAGGAAACACGATGCTATCATACTTCATATGAAAACCCCTCATGGCTGGGGGGTGGCAGCCCTTTCCTTCTCCCAGCAAGTCTGAAGTTAGTTTTGGCTTGAGGTGGAGGCAGAGGGTTGAGTATCTCCCAAAGACATTTTCTAGCTTCATCTTGCTCAGTCAGCAGTCTGAAATGGATGATTGCACCGAGGTGGGTTTCTGGACAGCATTGATGTTCTGGGTTGTTGGCATGGGGTGAATCTTGAAGAAGCAGCCTGCATCTCATAAAGATCCTATTGATAAAATGTGAATAAATGACCTCTGCATCTAGCTGTTATTGGTGTTCTGGGGCATATTAACTACCTCTAAATTATTGCATAGGAAAGACCTATGAAATTTATTTGACTTCAATGACCTCCTTAGAGAATGGGCTGTGTAATTTGCTGAATAGCTTTTTTTTTTTTTCCCCCCAATATACCTTTATGAGTTTCCCTGTTAGGAACACTCTGATATAGGTTTACTTGATTTTTGGCCCTTGCCATGGGCTTGTAAATTGCTTTCAGCCACATACAGGACTGTGTGATACCTCCCAGAAGTCCAGAGCATAAAAGAAATGAAGATACAGTCTGGGCCGTGGTATTAGGCTATGGCTCTTACATTTATTGCTCTTATATGTTAACAGTCTGCTCCTTGGGTTCTGCCCCTTCTCCCACATCTACCTTTTACTCGCAGAGCTGACTCTGAAGTCTCAGGGTGTCTCAAAGCTGTGTTCATTTGGACCTGCACCCTCAGTTCTGGGCCAGGAGGAGCTGGCTGGGCTGAGCCAGCCCGGGGGCTCAGAGGAGCCAGCAGTGCCACTGGCATGTTTGCTGGGACCTGTCCTGAGCAGCTCAGGCAGACCCACTCTGTGCCATATTGGGGCACAGCTTGCCCTTGCATTTCCCTAGAGCAGTCATTGCCACAAGCTGTTCAAAATCGAGTCTTCGTGGGGAGTTTATCAAAAGCAGCTGATAGAAACTCGTGGCCATGATGCCTGCTCTGGTGCGTGCCATCGGGGCTCATTTCATGCAATCCCATAGGCAAATGATGCTCTGGGGATGTTAATTATGCTTTAATACTACAATTGACTTCACAGTCAACTGTAATTGTAATACTGCAATTTGCCTTCACAGAAAAAAAAAAAATTCCCTTTATCTTTCTCTAAAAGGACCGTTCTCCTAGGGGCGATTTATAGCCACAGCAATCAAGCAAAGCAAAGAAGCAAAGAAGCGTTCCATTACCGTGATGTGGCCAAGGGGGGATCATTACCGTGGTATTACCGAGGGGGATCATTACCGTGATATGATCGAGGGGGATCGGTACCGTGATATGGCCGAGGGGGGATCGGTACCGTGATATGACCGAGGGGGATCATTACCGTGATGTGATCGAGGGGGGATCATTACCGTGGTATTACCGAGGGGGATCATTACCGTGGTATGACCGAGGGGGATCATTACCGTGGTATTACCGAGGTGGATCGGTACCGTGATATGACCGAG
>WBNO01032407.1:0-44964 GCA_013400575.1 Peucedramus taeniatus | reverse complement strand
GCGGTCAAAGCTCGCTCTCCGCTCTGCTCGGCCGCCCGGGGCAGCGGCGGCGGCAGCGCGGTGCCCGGGCCGGGAGCGCTCACAGCCGCAGCTGCGGGGCGGGCGCTGTCCCGCAGCCCCCGCTCGGGGACGGCTCACTAGATGGCAGCGATGCACAGCAAAGCTGCCCTCCCTCCACTGCTCCTTGCTTTGCTCCTCGGAAAACTCGCAGCAGTTTGAAAAGGGAAAAAAAAAAAACCAAAACAAACCGAAAAACCCATCTCTGCATGCGCTTAAAATGATGCGTTTTAAATTCAAACTATTGTGCTATTTTTTTTTTTTTTCCTTAATGGCTTTGACTATGGAGTGAGGACACATTCTTATTGGAGAACACAACATAGATCAGTCACAAGTTACCTTTGTGAAAGGTTTGTGCTGGGAAATAATGTTAAAAAAAACTTTCTTTTTTTTTTTTTTCCTCCGGCGTGCACCCTCGTTAGCTCAAATGCTTCTTGCTGAAGCAGCCATGGCTCTTGTGATGGGTAGGATGCAATTTCATGACAGAACACGGGACCTTCAGGGCATTCCCAAGGTAACTGTCTGACAAATGCTGTGGTAAAGCCTCAGAGATGTGCTCGAAGCACCTCTCTCCCTGGGTATGCTGACTTTTGCCAATTTCTCCATTTTCTCTGCAGTGTATCTGAGCTTTCACTTGGTTTGGACGAGCCCTTCTTTTTTAGATTATTTACGTTGTGATAGACTAAGTGCAAAGGTTTTCTTCCTCCTCCTGCATTCCTCTGAAGCTTTTGGGTTCCAACACATTTCCCTTGCAAATGGAGCAACATCCTTTAATATAAAAAAGTTGCTTTCTCCCAGAAGACAGTAGGAAGAAAGTAGAAATGGTAACTTTCCAAGAGAAATCAAAGCGGGCTTGTCTTATAAATGAAGTAATTCATGGTAAAAGTGCAGACTAAGCTGTCTGCAGAAGTTTAAGAAATTACCCCCACAGCTGTGCCTCACCCTTGTGCTGGAGGGAGCCATCCCTGGAGCAGAGATAAAGCCAGGGCCTTATCTCTGTGCAGGGCTCAGCTGCCTCACTGCTGCATATCCATGTGAATGGCACCTGGGGAAGATCCACTTCCAGCCCTGCTAATGCTAACAGAGGCAGATTCAGTTCTGGACCTGACTCACACTGAGGCACGACCTGACCTTTTCCTTGGATTTTTTCAGGTTTGCCATTTATATCCTTAAGGTACCTGCAGGTCTCTTTTTGTTGTCATCATCTGTATATGTGAGAAGCAGGCAAAGAGTGTATTTGTTCAAATACACATTATAGCTGAGCAGTGACTCAGCTTTCCTAGAGGCTCTCCTTTCCAGATTTTCATGAAGCTCCTCTTCCAGTTTGGAATTAAAAAAAAAAATAAATTCAAATATCTTCTTCCTTTGGGATTTGATTGTCTTTTCCTAGTTTTGTTTCCTTTTTTTCTTGGAAAAAGGTTCCAGGAAACTCTGAGAACCTTAAATAAAATAATTAAAACATTAAATTAATTTTATTAATTATTATTCATCAATAATCATTATTAGAATGACAATATTTTACTTTTGTCATTAAATATTAACATTATTAACTAATTAAAATGAAATTATTATTTAATATATTAAAATATTAAAATATTTTTTATTAATTAAAATTTGCACCGGAGCTTCCCTTGAAACCAGGACGTGGAAGGCAGCTCTAGTGCCTGGATGAACCTGCCCTTGGTGTAGCTGGGTTGCAATTAGGATGCAGAAGTGGAAGCAAAGTATTGCTGAGGGGTTTTGTAGTGCAGGTATAACCTAAGTGTCCCTGAGATGTGGCTCTTGCATCGCTGTAGCCTTGATACTGCATGATAAAATCCTGGGAATATGAATGAGGAAAGAGTTTAAATGCCTGTGGTGCTTTGCCAGAGAGGAATTAGGGTAGGCCAGCTCAGGCTGATTGTAGGAGCTCTCATCCTTCTTATGCCATAATTATTCTCCTCACCATGATGAAATTTTGCAGCCTTTCCAGTCTGTCACTGTCCTTTCAATCTGGAGCAGCAGCAGCGGTGCCTTTCATCCCCTGCAGCCAGGCAGGAGACTAGGATCACTCCTGCAGGGTGGGGGATGGCTCTCCATCCCTCTCCTGGCAAGGTTAGGCTGCAATTAAAGCCAGTCTTGGAGGAATTTACAGCTATTACAGAGCACTCCCATCTGGGGGGTGAGCTCCTGAGAGAGGATAATGCTTGTGCTGTGTTCCTGCACCAGTTCCCTGTCCTCATCCAGGTGCAACTCAAGCTGTTGGTGATTACCTCTAAATCCCACCATGTCTGGGACCTGTTATCTAAGGCACAGCCTCCCACCCCCTGCTGACACGTGGGGCATACAGCTGGCTGTTTGTTCCTCAGGTGAAGATTCCCATGGGAGGTTGTGAGGATTTCCTATTAGAAAGCTTCTCCTTTCAGGAACTTGGCCCTTACCCTTCCTCCCTTCTCTCCCCTAGACAGCCTGCCAGCACACAGGTCTTGAGAATTTCCAGCAGTCTGTATGGTGTCCTTTTTCCTCTCTTTTGGTGCATGTCTTTTTCTAGTTAAGATTTGTGTGGCAGTTGCTTTCCCGAGGTACTTTTGGGTTTAATAAATTAGCAATAATTGGTTAATCAATGGCTTTGAATAGTTACATAATTCATCAGCTAGGTTGTTTATAGCTATCCTCCCTTCCAATTTCTAGATTTTAAGCTATTTGCAACGCGTATATCATTCATGTCTACAAAGTGTCTTGTTCCTCTCTCACAATCTCTTTCCAAAGTATCCATAGAAGAGCATTAATAAGAAGTGTCACTAAACAGGGAATTCTACAATATATTGGTGGGGGAGGAAAAAATTAATTTTCCTGTACAGAAAATCATCACTTGCTCTTAGTTTAAGAAAAAGGAAGATGTTTGGAGTCTGATGGAAAGGCTCCTGAAACTTCTCCTTTTCTCTCACCCTCGCTTTCTTTTTTTCTTTCCCTATTTTTCCCTTCTTGTGACAGAGCACTGTTTCAGTGTCCTCATAAGGATTCTACAGAAAAAAAAATATTTCTTCTCTTGTCATCTTGAGGTTGATGGCTGCCTTCCCATTTCCTCTTCTGGAAGCTGTCTGTTCCAATACCACAACAGTAAAGATTTGGATTCAGCACTGATTCTGTTCCAGCAGGTTTTAATTGCAGTGAAATGGAAAGATGTTTCACTTGATTTGTCCTGGTCTATTCCAACTGCAAGTAATGGCTGGTATCATATTTGTTCAGTCAATCCTACTGGGCCATTTTGGAGCGTGGACAAATGAAAAATGGGTGTGGGCACCCATCCATTTTCTTTTTTTTTTCTTTCTATAGCTGAATCCAGAACTGCTTAATTATGTATATATTGCTGTAAAGGGAAGAATCTTTCTGTCATCATGTACAAAAATGGATGAGGCACCCAATCACATAAACTGTTACACCTCTATAGACTGTGAAGGGCAGTGCAGGAGATGTGAAGAGCTCTCTTCACTTGCAGAGGATTCCCTTACAAGAGGAAAATGGAACATTACCACTGCAGTTCTACCAGCCCAGTGTGTGTGGCAGATCCCTTTTGCACACAGTTGGTTGGAGGAAGGTCAGAGGATGATGCATGGAGCTAATGAGGATTGCAGAGCATGCAAGGATGGAGCTGATGGGTCCATAAATGGGCAACCAAACTCTTCTGAGACCCTGGAGAGGATAAACAGAAGTACTGCATCTCTGAAACTCAAGTGATAAGTAAGTTGGGTATCTCCCTTCAGCCAGGACAGATGTCTGTGTTTTCCATACCTGTTTATTCCTTGTGTGCAGGTTAAGGAGGAAAACTTGAAGCTATCTCACTTGGTTGGATTGCTGTGAAAGGGTGGATGAAGTGCCATTCAAAGCTTCACCCAGAGCAGCTTCTGTTTGCTCCTGGTTCATCCCAAAACAGCTGGTCGTGCCTCAGCTAGGCAGGACTTAATGGAAAAAGGAATTAACCGCGATTCTTCGACAACATCTTCTCCCACATTGTTATGCTTGTAAAGAGAAAGTAGAACAGCAATATTAGCCACAGCTTCTTGAGAGCTGTGAGCCCTGAGTCTCTGGCTGTTGGTAAGGGAGACAGCTGCCTACTGTGAGGCTACACTGACTGCCTTCTATCTGGGTTTCACTGAAGGAGTTTGTACATGAGAACAGGTCCTTTGTGCTGTTGCAAACTGCCTTACAACAGTGCTGGGCAAACAGCAACGAAGATGGCTTTTGTCTGAAAAATGAATTACTGTGGAAAGGCATATCCCCACCTTCAAAGTGCCAGGGAAAAAAAAAATATCCTTACAGCTGGCAGTAGCTCTTCCTGAATCTCAAATACACTTGAAGGTTTTACTCAGATCTTTCAGGGCTGGAACTATGACTGGGGCTACTGCTGTATGAACATGGATGGATTTGATTATTCAAGAATGCCTTCACTCTGCATGTTCAAGAGCACTGACTTGTGGCTTCGTTCCCAGGGTCACAGTGAAAATTCCTTTTGCATTCTTTTCCCCACACAGCATATAGAGTGGCAATGAGCATTTTCAGTATTTGTCATGCCCAGGGGGATAAACCAAAACCATCAGAATTTTCTTATGGTTGTTGTTATCTGTAGAATAATTTCTGTTTCATGAAGATAAGCTCACCAAAGAGGAGTATGTGATAGGATAGATTTCTTCCATCACTAATATGCAGTTAAGTACATAAATGAATGACAACCACAGAGGGCCAGAAATGTAATTACCAAATGATTGCAGAAAAATTGCTCAAAAATGGCCTCAAGGATTTGAATAACTACGAAGAAGGCATCTTATGCTTTTGATTAATTCCTGATATTCTTATCTGATCTCTCCCTTTTCTGTATTGTCATCACCAAAACCCAAATGGAGACTCCTATAGATGTCCTCTCCATTCCAAATCCAGGATGGCTTCAAATTCAGGGAGTGCAAGTGGGAGAGGAATTTGGCTGTCTACAGGCACAGTTCAAAGCTTAAGAAACAAGTGCTGTGGCATAACCCTGATTACCAACGAAGCAAGAAAGACCCTGTGAGAAGTGGAAGGCTGGAAGAACCAGGGAAGGTGGCCAGGAGACTTCAGAGGTGACTGACAGGCTCCCTAAGTTCCCCTCAATGGGCTGAGGTCCCCAGGGGCTGCTGCATCAGTGGGAAGGAGCAGCTGTGCTCCTGCTCTTCTGTCACACAGCACAGAGTCTTGATGCAGTGCCCAGGCCTCAGCACATGAGACTGGTTTTCAGGGCTCACCCTTTTCACTGGGGCCATCAACAGCTGTGGGACCAGCTTGTAAATAATGTCAAGGCGGGGGTTTCTTATAATCTGAGCTGCTGGTAACTGAGAATTCACAAACTCTGCTGTGTGCAGCTGCAACGAGCTGTCCTCTGACTGGGAAACTGCTAATATCTCAAAAGCAGCAATAAATATCTACAAGTTTCTGTAACAACAACAGTGCTCAAACACCACTGCTAGAAAATGCTTATTAAGGCCTAGGTGTGTACAAAACAGAGAGTTAAAAGAGGCTTGATTAATCTTTTTTTTGAGGCTTAACTTACCAGAGCTGATTCAGTGCTCCTATAACTTGAAATTGCTCAGCCAAAGGACTCTGATTCTTATGGTATGAAAGTATTGCCTTAAAACTGTGTCTTTAGACACATAATACATACTTTTACCTGTAATAGTAAAAGCCCACAGCTCCAGAACTCTGGTTTACAAACCTTTTCAGAAACTTCATTTACTGGGCCAGAGGTTTCTTGCACACCTTGGGAGAGGAGGCAGTGATCCCATCTCCCTTTATGCTTCTCATTTACAGTCTGAATTAATTCAAGGAGTGCAGCTATTGACAGCATTCAGAAAACAGCAAACAAACAGTGGCACGGGGCTGAGCCTGTGGGGAGAGCTTCTAATTCTGCTTTCCTTCTAAACAAAGCACATGGGCTGAGCACAGCCAGAAATGCCTGAGGTTGAACTGGGAGATTACTGCCTTTCCATATTTCTTCTTGCTGGGGTTAGATACAAGTTTGGGGTGTAGATTATTGCAAGGAGATAGTGGAAGAGTGGGACACTACTTGAAAGCAGTGGCAATCCATAGAAGATTTGCAGGAGGAATTCTGCTAAGTGCAAAGTGGTCTTCAGTAGATCCTTCAGGGACAAGGAATTTCATCTGCCTCTTAAACTGGGATGGCCATTAAATATTCACTCGGCTTTTCATCTCAAAATGTGCATTTCATTCTAATACTTGTTTTAGCAGAATCATGGTAATGAATCAGACTAATAAGGCCACAAAGCTTTATTTCTTTTTCAGGAAGTAGAGGAAAGTTCTGTGTAGCTTCTGAGGTTTTGTTTTATCACTGTGTATCTTGCTAATTAGAAGAGGATAAAGAGAATTATTTCCATTTTAAAGCTGAAGGACTGAGGCACAAAGAAGGCCAGACTTATTTAAATTCACCCTAAAAGAACTGGTATCCCAAATGCCAACTTGGCAGAAGACATTTCTAAATACTTAATAAATAATCATGTGGATTGTGCTGTGGGTGCAATGTGTGCTGTCTGAGAGATGAGTAAGCTGAGAAACACAGTCTTTAGAATGCTTGTCTCAAAGGAAGTATCAGGAAATGAATCCTCTTCCTCCAGGGGATGCTTTGTCCTTGGCCACTTTAATGTCCTTTTAATGCTGGATTTATGCAAGTGTGAAGTGAAAAAGTCAGTGGTGTAAGAGCACAGTTCCAAAAGGCAGAGAGCTGGTACACATGGCTCAGTCACATCTGCTAGTGTGGAGTGTGAGGGCACTGAGAGTTGCTAGAAAAATATAATGTGCCAGTTTAGAGGTGAGGAAATATGTCATTGTGCCTTGGATCCTTACGGGATCTGGTTTTCATATCTGTGTTCTGAACTTTCAGAGATAGACAAGAGTAAAAAAAAAGAGATGAGATTTCAAATCTCAGTGAATATCAGAGATTTAAAGCTAAAAATGAAATGCACCTATACATATTCTCAAAAAAGAAGAAATCCATCTATACATACATATACATAACTAGTGAAGGACATACAGCAGGAGTTTTTTGTGTGAGGTTATATCAGCATCTACAAATACATGGCTTGCATGTTGAGAACCTCAAATTGTATGTAAAGGTGGAATTTAACTGCATGTCATAAAACCTTTTCTATTATTAATTGGGCTTTTAATACTGTTTGTGCTCAAGGGAAGCTATAATCACTTTGTGGGCATGGACATCAGGCAGACATTAAAGTGATGCAAAACTTAATAAATAAAGTGATGCATTAAAAGTTACATGGCATGGAATTTTCACAAAACTGGAGAGTTTTCTTTGCGTCCTAAAGTTTTTAAACCAGAAGTGGAGTACTTTCTGAAGAAGGTAGCTCAGAGGGAATCCATAACCTTGGGGGGTCATGTTCAGTGGTCTGTCTTTTGGAGAAAGTCGTGTTGGGAAGACAAACTGGCTCCTTTCAGCTGTAGGAATGAAAGGCGCTCTTGACTTTTTGTCTCGTAACTGAAACTTAAAAGAAGTCTGCAAGCAAAAGTATGTGTGGGTGTGTGTTGGGAAATAGAGAAGATCTGGGATTAAAAGAAGAAAAAAAAAGTTGCTATGATGGACAGTAAAAAGCTCTTCTGTATTTTCCTCAAAATTGCAGGCTAGAGCAACCTAGAAGGGATCTGCTGGAAAAGTGATGGATGTTTTCATAAAGTCCCTGAAGTTAGGTACAAAACCTCTTCCAGTGGAAGTACTGTGTCTGGAGCAAGTATGACAAACAGAGTGAGGGGGCCCCCCTCTATGCTTGGAATCTTTTTGCAGGAGCTTGATTGAGTACTTGTCTGGAGGCAAAACAAAACAAAAAACTCCCCCATTAGTAGCCAAATAAAACTAGTGGCTTGACAGGTAGCTTTTCTTAGGTAGATAAAAGACATTGGAGCAAATGGGAAGCATTAAATAATGGCCTGAACTGTGAAATAACAGGCAGATGGCTTCCCCTCAGTGTTCAGGAGAAAATGGGTTAATCAAAAAGGGGAGCAACCACAACATTCCACCTGGCATAGAGAATGTAAATCAGGGGTGAAAATGGTATGCAGAGGTTTGCTTGAATACTTCTTTCTGTTAGAAAAATTTAAAAAAGGAAGTATTACAGTGTGCATTTTATTCCTGCAGTGCATTTCAAAGGATGTTTAGTGAGCAGCTCATCCAGGAAGTAGAGTCAAGTAGAATGTGGTCCAAGCAATATCTGTTTTGATTGTGATGCTGTTAAATAGTCCTTTTCTGCAATTCTGCATGTATCCAGTTCAACAGGCCCCAGAAATAACACAGAAATATAGTGATACTGTAGAAATGCCTTGGTTAAATTAGCAAATGAGACAGGAATACAGTGCATAATCTAAAGGCTCTATCCCAAGTTATGTGAGATAACTTGAACATCCTTTGAGAGAGGGCTGTGGAAGACTCTTGCCATCAAAAGTTCCAGTGTGTCAGGTGTGTGTAGAAAATGATTATATAGAGGCTGTGGCTGAAGCCATCACAAATAACACAATATTTCATCTTCTGGCCTGCAGAAAAGTGATGAGGTGTGTGTGTGCAGGGAGCAGATGGGCATTTAAACACACAGATCATCTTAGGCAAGATGAGATTTACCTGCCCTAAATTAGATAGCTCAAAGTTAGTCAGCCTAAGCTCCTAATCTTTGTTGAACCAACCTTTGCCATAAGAAAGCAACAGTGTAAGGAAAACAGTCAACAACACAACAATGGGAACTACTTGCTGATGATAGGATTTTGGTGGTTGTAGCTCCAAAGTGGAGTTGCTGCTGTGTAAATCACCATCAGAGCATTTTCCTCTAAGTTGAAAGATGAAAAAATAATAAGAGAATGCATTGGTTTCAAATATGTTGTACTAAAACCACTGAGTTTTTTAGCCCTGAGAATGCTGTTGCTCCCCTGGAGTACTTTTATTTTTTATGACTGCATCCTGGTGTGAGTCAAACTTTCTATGTCTCTCATTGTCCCTCAGCAATGGGGAAATGCCTTCTTTTATCATTGCACTCTTCGGTCTTTTTCCTGCGTTCCTTTTGGAATTTTCTATCACTAAGAAATGTTATGTTTGACGTGCACAAAAGACCAGCTCTCTGGAGAAAACAAACCCCATGGCTCTCTACTGTTTGTGATCCCCATCCCTACCTTTGCTCCCGTCTTTCTTGGCTCAGTTCTCCCTGCAGACCCTGTAGAGTGGCTGCAGTGATGTTCTGAGTGTTGGTGATGAAAGGAGGTTTCGTAGCCTTGCAGCCAGGAGATCTCTTGGCTGAACTGCAGGCCAGGTGAGGTTATGGCAGGGGAGTTTGTGATACACTTTTCCACACTGTCCTGCCAGGACAGTGCATACTTTTTCCAAGCTCACTTTCCCATACGGGCTCTGGGTTTTTGTTCATTGAGCCCCTGGTAGAAAGTGGTTTAGATGAGGCATTTTAATTTTTTTCACAAAAGCAAAGAATATTTTGAATGCATTCCTTCCAGAAGTTTTCTGGAACCATGTGCTTACCAAAAAAATAAAAAAAAAAAAATTAGAATATTTCTTTTCTCACTGTTTAATATTATATTTTATATAAAACTCCAGAGGATTTATTAAACTGAATAATTTCATTGCCTTTTTATAATGAGAAAAGTTTATTAGAGAACACAGGGTCATAAAGCCTTTTCCTATAAACATCTTAATTGATCCATTTGAGCTTCAGTCTGCTCTTTCCAACCCTTCAAACACGATCCCCTTGTGCACTTCTGAGGATGAGTGAGGATGCAGCATGGCCCTCCTGGACTGCTTTTAGCTAAACAACCCAAACATGACCTTCAAAATTATTCTGTGGTGAAGAACTGGAGTGTTTTGCTTCTTCTGTTGGCTCATCTGTTCCTTGGAATTCAATTGAATTCCAGAATTTTTATCTTGACAATCAGTAGAACCGCGGCTGTGGAACGGTCATCGTGAATTTCGAGCACAATGATTTTGCTGGAATGGTTAAGATATTTTGTCATTTTCAAAGGAAAGGGTCTGGAGTAAGTAAAGCATTGTTTAGGCCTGTTGCCCAGGGAATCCACACATTTGTTGTGTACACAGAATTCTGTCACTTGTGCTCCCCACAGGCTTGAAAGGTGCATGCACACAGTGTTTTTCTGTTTTATTACTGATACAGCTGTGTCCACCACCAAAACCTTGGAGGCCACGTGCCCTTTTGCTGCCTGATTAAAAGAGAATGATGTTGTTTCATGTCTCAAAACGTCCTTTGGCAACTCTATCTTCTTATTAAGTTATTGAAATTGGCAAGCTGACTGTGTGGGAAGAGGTTCAAGAGTTGCATCAGTTGGATCTGGATTAGTTCCTGGCTGGATGTGAGATATTTCTGTTGTAGGCAGCTCACACTCAACTTGAAATGCTACCTGTCCATGTTTGGAGCTGCCTGCCATCTGAAACTCTCAGAAGAATAGCTGCAACTGGATCTGAGTTTATGGCACAGAATTCCTGTAGAGATGCAGTGTCGAATAAATCACGTGTGCTTTTTAGGGAAGATACTTGTTAATGTAATTTCCAAAAGCTCTGCTCAGGCCTCAGGGGTTGAAAAAAAAACCCAAAAAAAACCCAAAAGAGGTCAAGAGCAGAGGGAGAGAAGTAAAAACAGAGAAGTGATGAAGAAAATTTGATTTTGGTTTAAAGGCTAGTTAAAATGCTTTTTAACTGACTATCAAGAAAGATAAAGTGTTAATAGTGTAAATATAGAGGATAGTTGCAACACCTGTAAAAGTTTATATGAATTGGTTTTGTGAATGTCCAGGAGACTTTCTAATGATACATTATGCATATAATGATACATATGCATAAAAACCTAAATTATGCAGTAATAAGGGGAAATCAAGTTATTTTTTCAGAACAATTTTTTAACGTAAGGAAACAAAAAAGTCTTGAAAAGAAATAAAATCTTCATAGATCTTTCTTTCCCTTTTGACTGTAATACTCATGATAGTGCTTACTCTTTGAAATTATGACAGTAAATAATTTGAGTAGACTTGGGTTATGGAATGGTTTGTAAACATTCTGAGGCAAAAATGTTAGTTTATTACTCTGGCTTTTGCAAATACAGAATTAAGTAGACTTGTGGGGGTTTTTGGGGAGGTTGGTTTTTGTTTGTTTTTTCTTCGGCCTGTACTGTAAGCAGAGCAGTGTCACATCTGTTTGTTAACTGGATAAGGCAGCACCTGAAAAAAAATCAGTGGGAAGTAAATTATCCTAGGATAAGAGTGTGAGACACACCAAGGGCAAAGAGAGAGAAGACTACCAGGTCTACTTGTGTCCTTGGAATGTATAAAATGTATAAAACCTTTTCCTGTCTTCTTCTCCAGCAGAAGTAGCATTCAGTTTTGGCTATGTACCTGAACACCAGACTTCAAATTTTCTTTAAGTTCTTAAGAAGAAATTTAGAAAGAAAGAAATTTAATTCCTTCCTGGTCACATTTCTTGAAGACAGGGCCCGCTTTAGAGACAGGGTGGTCAAAGCAGCAGTTCCACTGCTGATTCACATTAATTTAGATATTTACAGACATAAATGCAAAAGTATTTGTTCAGGTGCTGCGTTCAGAGGAGCACTTGCTCCCTGACAAAAATTGATTTGCACAAAAATACTTTGCAGGAAGGCAAGCCAAAATGAATGCATGTTTAATAACACAGGAGGGAATTCCCAAAGTGCTTGGCATGGCTTGGATTATGCTCCGGATGTTTGTGAGATCTTTCACTGCAGGTAGTGATAAAAAGAGTCAGAGTTAGCTTGATCCAGTGGGAAAAAATGTTGAATTCCTTCTTGTTTTCTTCAGAGTCAGTTGGCAGTGTGTGAGAGGCAGACATTCTTCTGAGGTTGGGTGGAAATACCATCAGATGGCTTTCTTGGGATTTCATGGTGAACTTGGACTCTGAGACAGCCTCTGGGTGAGTGGGGAGATGGTAAATGGAAGCACAGGTACACACTCATTTTTGGCCATATTTTTAGTGCATAAGAAGATGGTTCATTCCAGGAGAGTTGTGCTGAAGCATCTTCAGAGATGTGGCCACAGCTGGCTCATTTTTTGGAGGCAGCTGAGGAAGGGTGGAAATCAGTGTCACTGTACCCAGAGAAATTTAGAAAACATTGGGAAAAGGCATTTAACAAAAAAAAAAAACCCAAAAAAAACCAACAAAAAAAAACCCCCACCAAAAACCTAAAACCAACCAAACAAAAAAAACCTAAAAATTTTGAGTTTCACAAGAAAAAATAAAGATACACACATGACCTTAACACTGATCTATGACAGTTTATGCTGTGCTGATATGGGTTAATGTCAGTTTTGCAACATGATTTATTCATTAACAAGGGTGGCATCCAATCATATGACTAACATATATGTCTGAAATTTAGATGATGACTCATTATGTATTTCTACACAGATGCAGACATGCACACTCTCTATAAATATATATAAATATGCATGGGGTTTTGTGTATCACACCTGTCATTTAAATACACACAGATACATGAACTGTACAGAACTTTCCCATGTTGGGGGGTGTGTCCAAGGAATCTCATACCCACTGGGATGCATTGGCTTCCAGCACCACACTAAGGGTGTGACATGTAATTATAAGAGTAAATCCATGTGTAAAACCAGAGGCATTTGGCATGGGCTTGCATCCCTGTCTTAACTCATCCAGATTAGCATGATAAAGTAACAGTGGAGCAGAGATGGCACAAGGTTTTATATCCATCAAAACAGAGTGCAAACCCTTCCCCAGCTGTGGTTATGTGCAGGAATCACAGACCCATAAGGCTGTGCATTCTATGCTGTTGTTACCTGGATTGGTTTAAGCTGGGATGTTTCCCATCATGTTTGCTGTAGTCACCATTTAAATATCTTATTTTTTCCCTTTTATTCCATCTAAAGTCGCTGTAGAACTTCCATAAATCCTTTACCACACCACTGAAATAAGAGGAGGAGAGAATAGCAACTTTCATCATTTCTCTTCGAAGGCAGCATTTCTTGAGAGCTGGAGGGAAAGTGCTGTGGCTCAGAGCTGCTGATCACTTTGTAACTCGTGAATCATTAAGTAATGAAGTATTTTGCCATGTAAGCAATTAAAAGTCCTGTCACCTATTGAGCTGGTGATTCCAGAACCGCATTTGTGTCTCGGTGACTGTTTATGAAGCCATGCAAATTTCTGTGTCTGTTCAGATGCCAGGCCTCTTCATTTCCAGCTGGTACACATACACAGGGTGCAGAAAAGGCTACAAAGAGCCTGAAGCCTCAGAGAGGATTTCTCAGTAAGTCTTAGGTGTTGTCTACTGGCTGTGGTCAGGATGGGGTTTGATGGGGGAAATTGAGAATTGTTCTTTCCCCAGCAGTAGGGAAGATACTGTTTAATGGCTCAAGGCAGGAGCCTCCTAAGTAAGCTTGTGTCTGGATATGATTTAAACCATTTCTTGTGTGGAGAGTAAAATTTATTATCTGAAAAAGCCATAAAATGAGTGCATGGTCTGTACACCCTGGTATTCCGGATCTGTCAAAAGAGGACAGACCTAGTCTGCAATGATGTAGAAACTGAAATACTAAAATAGCTGGTTGTTGAAATAAAATAGAAATAACAGGATGAGATGACAATCAAAAATCTTTTAAAGTTCCAGAAATAGATCTGCCCCCGAACAGAATAGTTTTTTGTACAAGTAGGATCAAAAGTTTGCACGACTGGAGAACAGATCTGTCTTTCTTCTGATTCCTAATTTCTGATTGTTTGGGCACCTGAGAAGTGCCATGGAATGGCTTGGAGCTCTGCATCTCAGGCACATCAGTTGTTTGGTTTTACTATACTATAGTTCATGAATAAATTTGCTTTCAGCTGGGAATTCATTCTTAAACAAAAGCTGTTGTACAGCCAAGAAAGATCCAGGATCCCAAGTGCTAAACCCCGAGCTCTGGTTCTTTCAGTGCTCGAAACACTCGAAAATTTGGAAGTGACAACAAATTGGTTGTGAAATGAAATCACTCCACCAACATTAGGGGGATTTTGCAAGTAATCCTTGGCTTAGTCACCAGGTTATTTAAACTGTGGCCCTCTGCTTCTGATGCAGATCTTTCCAGAGGAAACTGTGAGTGGAAGCTTTCAGATGCAGCACGATTAAGTCAAGGATATAGAGATATGAATCTCTGAGGAGCAAGGACATGAACCCAAGTAGGACTGATTGGCTTTCCAGCTTTTTAAGAGCTCATGTTAAAGCACACAGCTCTGTCAGTAGAGCTCAAGAGGTAGCTTTTACATTGCAGCTACATGGTGTCTCTAATAGGGTTCAGCTTTCGTGCTAACGGTAAGTGAGGGATCTGCAAAAATTTTCCAGATTTCTAGGAGAAAAAAAATAAAATGAATGCAGTCTGCTTCACATAACTGTCTGCAGTGAGCAATAAAATGGCTGTAACAGGGATCATTGCTTCGCACATGGAAAAAAATATAGGTTTTCTATATACTTGTAATGCATTTGCTTAAAATTTATTGCACGTGTATTTAAAATATATATCCCCTGTATAAAATAGTCTGTTTGAAATGGGACAGCTTTGCCAATTTTCATAATATTTCAAATATGTGGTATAACAAAATGCATTCAAAGTATCATTAAAAACTGATACTTTTGGAACATTTAAATGCGGTTATTTGTTGTCTTGAGTATCTTTAAAAAAACATGTGTGGAGCATTTTTCAGATGCATAACTGAGAAGAACAAAATGGAGATTCCTCCTTCCCTTCTGGGCAACCTGTGGCAAGATTTAGTCCAAAATAAGAGTATCTAGTGTAAAATAAGAGCAGGCTGAAGGTGCCTTTGTGTCTCAACTCCCTGTGCTTTGTGTAGTAGCAGTGTAATATTTTCTACTGGCCAGATTCAGTATAAAGTCCTGACTTTTCCATATTCCAATGATGCAAAGTATCCGTGGGCTTGGCTAACACTGTTTTCTGCTGCCAAAGGACTGCAAAGCACCTGGAACTTATTGGTGAATCTGGTCTTATATCTTCCCAGTGAGTTCAGAAACCCATGTGTTTGGTTGGGTTTTATTTATTTATATTTTTTATTTAAACACACAGCAGGTTGCGGTGGGAAAGGCTGGTTTGTCTCCTGAAATGAGAAACCAGCAAGGTCCAGAGCTCAGAGCTGCTGGATGCGCAGTACTTGGGCTGAGCTCTGCCTCCACAGGTTGAACATGACCAACAGGGAGCACTGCACTTGCTTTGACAGACACATTTTATCCATGGAAGCTGCTCGAAAATGAACCTGGAGCACTAATTCCCTGATGGCAGCTTTAGGAAAAAGAGGGAGAACAACTGAAGGTGCAGGAAGTCCTACGATGGACAAATGGTGTGGGGACAAGTAAGTTGTGCCTGAAGCTGAACAGGAAATAGATTTCCCAGCCCACAGGGAAAAAAAAAGTAAAAATAAAATGGAGGATGTAAAACTTTTCCTACTTTGTGTCTGGATAACAATAGCAATTAAGAAAAAATAATTAAGAACAAGGCCATTCTATCCTTTGGTAAAGAATAGAATGAGGTAAAGTCATAGAATGACTTCTGCTTTGCGTGACACAGATTCAAGACCTCTTCTCTCTGAGTCAAACCAGGACTTAAATCTGCATTCCTGAGGTGAATCTCTCACCTTTAAGATACAGAAGAGATGGGTAGTAGTATAAAATCTTGGGGTTGCTAGACAACTTGTGTTTTGGACATGGAGCACTTTAAGTTGATACGTTCATACAAATGGTCTTGCTTTGACAAATCTGTGCTATTTGAAGAGAAACACTTTTCAATAATAATAATGATAATGAATTAAAAAATCTGAACAGTTGGGAAGGTGCCTGAGGATCTCAACACACTCTTTTTTTTCTCTGCTGGCTATTTAATGTGAAATATTTATCAGAAAGGACTGAGCCTATTTCTCAACAAACTGTAGAATCATTTGGAATGTCAAAACATCTTGTGGATATTAGGGCACAGCAAAGTTAATTATCTTATTTAAAGTCTCACCAAGAGGTCCTGGAAGCTGGAAGTGGGATAGGCACCTTTTGAGGCTTCTTCCTGCATTTCATCCCTGAACTGTTCTCTGGGTCCCTGACAGTCCTGTAGGTATTTTGACCCGTGCTATTTTCCCACAAACTGAGCATTTTCTCTTCTCCTTTCCTCAGGATGTGACACCTGGCACTAGGTGTGTGACTGTGATCATCAGTCAAGTCCCTCATTTTGCAGGAAGAAAAGGTGGAAGGTGTGGAGCCTTTTATGACTTGCTGCATATTGGGCACAGCCATTCTCACACATTTCTGGATCCTCGTGTGCCTCCCCAGCTCGTCAAGGAAATTAATTCTTGCACACCCCAGAAATTCTGATTTTGTACTTCCCTTTCACGCTGAAGTGCTTTTTCCTTTGGGGAAGGTGATGGACAGTAGTTTTCCCTTTTGAGATGCTTGGCTTCTCTTGGTACCCTCTGGTCAAGCAGACATGGTTCTTATCTTCTTTTCCTGAAAATCACCCAGAACCTGCCTGAAAAATACTGAGCCCAAGGGACAGAGTATTTTTGAGGAGAGGGGAGGTTGTGCTGAATGGATATGGGGAGCTATGGGAGCTGCCTCAGGTTATTTTCCCTCCAGGATACTGAGCAGTGCCTGTGGCTTCACAGCTATTGAATTCTGGTGGGCTTCACACTCTAGAGCTCAAGTGGCAAGGGAAAAACATGGCTTTGTTCTTAGTTTCCTACAAATGTAATTATTTCCAGGGGTTTACAAATCGATTGTGAACGTACTTTGACATCTATTCTTTGTTGATTTTTACTTTTCCAGTCTTTTCGATGGTTGGACAGTTAAAAAGCTAGCCAGGGAAATCATAATCTACTGTAACTAAATACATAAAAATCCAATAATAAAATTATTGGGAAAAACCCTGAAGACATTTATAAAGTAACGCAGAAAAATGTAAATCGTTTAAAGAAACACCAAAGCATGGTGTAATTCATGATTATGTTAGTCAAATAACCATGAGTTGTTTTCAGTGGGAAAAAAAGTGCCAGATTTTATCCTATAAGCCAAGCAAGCAGTAGAAAACACTGTCTTCAGAGATCTCCATCATGTTCAGAAGCACTGAGAGCAGTGCCCTTCACAAAGGGAGTTTCCTTCTTTAGCTTTCCCACAAGAGAAAGGAGCAAGTGTAGGTACAGCTTTTTCTCAGGGAATAAAATCTAGGCATGGAATTGTTATGGGGTTAGATGCAGGCATTTGGATTTGGTTGACTGAAATTTCATGTTCTTAGGGAAAGTTTGTAAAAGACAACAAAAGACCTAAATAATCTATGACACTACTGTGAACTATCAAATAGTTCTAAATGGTTTCCGAAAATGGATTTTTATTCAGAGCCTTACTAATATATTTTATTCTTTTCTTACTGTTATGTACAGTGTTTGTTAAGTTCACATTTTCATTTTTCTCCCTGCAACGCTGAATGGGACATGTGGATGTTCCTTAATATTAAATGTTATTTAGTGAAGATGCAACTTTGAGGGTTTCTTGCCACTAACTAACTACAGGTTCAATTAATTGGAAGTTGAACTGAGAGCAATTTTTCTAACTGTTGAATGGTATTCAACAGTACATGTTCCTTGAAAACCTTGCTTGAGTAACATAATGAGCAAAGTATTTGAAGAGAATAATAAACAATCCAATCAACTCAAATCCTTTTCGGGCAAATAGGATTCTGATACTTTTTTGGCAAAGTTCCAATGAAATTATTAACTTTCTAAGAGGAAAAAAATATGTGCACCTTTACTGTATGATTATGATTAAACATAAAATTGCAGAATTATTAAGAGAGTAATCTGGCAGGTATTTCTATCCATCAAAGTCTTGGACTGCCATAAATCAGCAGAAGTCCTTTTCTCACAAGAATTATTAAAAGAATTCTAAATCAGCTGTTGGCCAAAATGAACCTCTAAGGTTTTAGAAGTTTATAAAATGATCAGTACAGCTTTCTTAGGCAGTCCCCAGTTCTGGAGGACAGTTTAATCTGTCATTTTGTCAACATTGCTTTTTGCTCCTCAAGAGAATATCCTACAAGATGTTTTTTTGACACGTAATGTGACTACAGTCCACCATAATCTCTTGCCAGATGATAACGTGAATTACACAGAGGAATTGTTCTGCTGCAAGATTTTGGTTATATCAGGAAAAAGTCACCGTTAGGCCTAGAGACTAAAACCAGTAAAATTCCTGAAGGCTGGCTGGACTAGTGAGTGCAGGGTGCTTTTACGCTGTTTGAGCTTTCAGAAAGCAAAAGCAGAAACCTGACTGGAATGCTGAAATGATTATTTGAGCTCACATGGATGAAGAGCTGCTACAAGACCCATCTCAGTTCTAACTCTGTTTTGTAAAACTATATATAGATTAGGCACAGTCATGTCCATTGGTAATTTCTGTCTTCCTCTCATGTAAGCATAAAACTAGTTTAACAGAGTTTCCTGGGAAGAGCATGATGAATCCAAAACACACAAGACCTCATCCAGCTTCCTGTCTGTAGGTAATGCTGCAGTCATTTTGGATTAGCGATAAACGGTCGTGAAATTGGAAACAGCTTCTCCCAGCTTTACACAAGAATCTGCAAAAACATGAATACTTGTACCCAGAAAGTATGATTCCAATCCAAACATCATAAAATAATACACAGTGCATGCTTGACTGCGTGCAGGTCCATAAGAATGTATTAAATGACATTGCCAGATGCCAAAGACAAATACGGTGTCGGCACTCGGATGTATTGGAACCCGGAGGAGATGATGGCTTTTCTTGCACTTTTGTCAGGACTCTATTTCTGTAAGATGATTTTTGTTCTTAGTTTCTGGTGTCGTTTCCCTCCTTCTTTTGCCGTGACATTCCGCTGGATGCCCGACGAAGCTCTGGCACAACCTCAGCCCTGGTCGGATGTGCTGGCTGGGTGACCTCAACATTCCTTGAAGCCCTTTAAGGGTACTAGGCCCCTTCTGGAAGTGCACAGTGATTAAAATACTGGGGAAGTCCTCACCAAATTTGGTGCAAAATGCATGGGTTTTATCCGGCTGGGAGAGTGAATTGCCACCCGCGCGCTTTCAGCGGACCAGGTTTCATTTCTGCAGCCAAGGTCAGGGATCTAAGAGAGGAGAAGGCAGATACAGCCATCAGCAGTCCCTCACACAGGCACTGCAGCTTCTGCAGAGCACTGCTGGGATCACAAAAGCCAGGAATGGAAATGCTGATCTGAACGCCGGCCCTGTGCAATTTGAGAGGAAAATGCAGATACAGTGAGTAATTCATACTAGTCAGTGTTCTAAGGACTTGGAGGGTGAAGCTTTCAAGTTTAGAATTTAAATATAGAATCCAAACTGAAGACATAAATCATGTTTAAATCATGCAAGTTGGGAGGCAATAATCTGAGAAAGCACTTACTCTGGGTAGCTCATTAAAAAAAAAAATAAAATTGGAGTGGAGCGGGGTATTTGCCAGCATATAGCTCTAAATTTGGAGCTCAGTTGAAGCCATCCAATGTGAAAAATCAATGTCTTTTTGCTCATGCTTCCTGAAATGTTTAGGCTTCAGCAGATGAAAAGCAAACCTGTCTTTTTCAACCATAAGATAAAGCAATAATAAAAAAAGGCTGCAAGGAAGACGTGTAAAAATGACAAAACTAGCCAGGCTGCTACTTTCCAAAATGCTTTTTCATATGTGTGAAATGAATTAGGGATTTCCCTAGGCTTTCAAAGGAATCCTGACTTATAGCATTGGTGCTAGGTGATAGCATCTCTCCCAGTAGGAACTGAATCAGAGTAAAGATGTTCAGTGACAGCAGAAGATCCCCATACTTACCACCACAAATGTGGGTTAAAATCTTGCAACTTTGAAATTAATTTACTTTTTTATCACTGTTGCTGATGTTGTTGCCTCTCTGTGAGAATTGTGGACAAGTCTGACACCATCTGCATGAAGTCTCTTGCTCTTTTAAATGATCCACAGTGACCCCTCATCATAATTCATGTAATATCCCAAAATCCCAGAATGATTTGGCTTGGAAGGGACTTCAAAGACCATTTTGCTCCAACCATCCTGCCATGGGCAGGGGCACATTCCCTTAGAGCCCCATCCAGCCTGGCCTTGAGCACTTCCAGGGATGGAGAATCCACCATAACACGCTTCTCCTACAGGACTAGGGCAAATATTCCAGCTGTGTAAATGTGTCTAGCTGAAAATGCAAAGTCTTAGGGTAAGAGTGCTTTCCAGGGACGTGGATGAGCAGCACTTGGATACCTGCTCCAGCCTCATGCCCCTCAGAGTTGCAGACACTTGCCAAGCACTCTTACTGGAAGAGTGTTACTCCTGCAGCCTGGTCATTCATCAGTCATTTGCTTTTCCCTCAGAATCTGCAGCAAAAGCTCTTTTAGTTTTCAGCAAAACTTTGAAATTTCTTGCCAAAATCTTTCAATATGAATGGAAATTTCAGTTCCCTGGGAATAGACTCATATTTTGTCTTGGACCCTCCTCATTTTCAGATGCAATTTGTCTCCTAAAGTTACGGTTGCCACAAAAATCTCCAAAAGGTTGTGTTGCAAAGCATGCCTCTGGTGGTTTTCTTACAAAGCATGAAAAATGATAACAAACCAAAGCCTTAGCACCATGCACTTGAATGCTGTGAGATGGATTTTCTGCACTGTTTGAATAATCAGGTTTCTTCAATACAATATCTGATTTCACAGACAGAGGTGATAAGGGAGGAACATGGAAGACTTATAGATTTACTGGCAAAACTCCATCTCTCAAATATACCTGTAATGGTGCTTGGGAGAAGCATTCTACTACTGTTATGTTTTCTTTCACATGCAGCAGCAGTGGCAGAAGTACATGATGTTATTTCACAGTTACATTTCAGATTTATTTCAATAATCTCAAAGTATGTGTGGCTGGCTGGACAATCCTTCCCACAGATAACACCTTCATGTCTGCCTGATCTCAGATATTCATCTTTAAAGTGTTTTTTCTCAAACAGGCACACTTGAAGCTTTGTGGAGTCAACAAAAATGTCATTTTATCACACACTTCTGTCTTAGGTATCTTTGTGGTTTTGCCCTTTTTACTATTTCAGACCAGTCCTTCTTAGTTAACTTGCCCCTTATCTGCAAGCAAAGCAGTTCAGTTTTGCAAGAATAACAGAGACCTTTCTCCAGGATTTCATTTCTCAGATTTTCAGCTTGCATTCTCAGAGAAATTAGTTTGAATGAGATAACTGTTAATATAATCATAATTTCTGGTTGCAACAGCATCTATCTATCATCTGTACACTGAATTACAGCAGTACTACAGAGGGATTAATTTTATCTGAGGTTTTTTTGGGTTTTTTTTAAACCAGGAAAGCAAAATAGAAATCCAACACAACCAAAACCAAGAAAAATCCTAGCCTCCAGTTGCAGGTAAGCTCTGAGGGGGTTAGTTTGCATTAGCAAAGTTAAATAAATAAACAGAGGAACTTCTGGCTTGATTCAATGAGCCATACTTAGACTCTCACAAAGCCACTGTTGAAGGCCTGTTTTTGCTGAACTGCCACACTCTGCAGGTCACAAGGACAAAGTAGGCCCATAAGGGAAAGTATTTTAGGTTTAAAAAACAGGGGAAAAAAAAAAAAAGTGCTGATTTGGGCATTCATAATGTCTGTGGCACTGCAAACTCAAATTGCAGTAGCTCAGGCAGCATGTTTTTTGTCAGACTGCTGGCCTGCTTTTCCTTAGGGGATCTGGAGACTTATGGAGCTGTGTAAAAGGAGCTCCTCTTATCCAGCTTGGTGTCCTTGCAGCTCTGCTGATGTGGCTTGCTCTGCACTGGTGTCACCTGGGGGCTGAATGAATGGACTGACAAATCCAAAGGGTGGAACTGGGCTGAGCTGGGAGCTGCCTCTCAGTGGGAATTGCCCAAATTTCTCACCTCTTGTAAATTCATTAGTGACACCCAAACCATCAGGAGGTGGCTGAGCCCAGGTCTTGGTCTCAGGTGTAATTTGGGAGAGATCAAGAGAGCAAGGTCAGTGAGGCTTCTGTGGGCCTCTCTCACTATTCCTACCTCTTCAGCCACAGTAGCATTCTTCTCGAAAATTAAAGAGGTGGCAGGAGGTAAGGATGGCCAGAACTGGGCTGGGGGTCCCATATCAGGTGTTCTGGTTTTGAGGTCTCTGCAGCATTCCTTCCCCACAGGAGCTGTGGCTGAGAGAGGCTAATAAAGTACTTGAGTTGGCCAGTTTAAAAAGTGGAGAGAGCAAGATACTTTTTCATTGTGCAAATTTTGTTCCCCCTTCCTGGGGGACTGGTGTAATTAACACTGATTTCTTTTGCTTTCCATCTGTAATTGATGGAGAAGCTCTGATGGTGGAATTTTAACCCTTCCATCTTCCTACAGCCTTAACACTGACCTTAAGGTTTCCCATGAGAAATAAGGGAATTTGCTTAATCTCTTTCTCTGGGGCCAGCCATGGGTTATGGAAAATGACCTATAGTTATTGTGCCAATGCCTAAAGTGTCACAAGTAATTTTGGCAAACCTAAAGAGCAAAGTCATGGAAGGACTTGTCAGAGAAAGTCAGGAAAAAATAATCTGTTTTTAATATCTACCAGGGCTAAAATCCAACCTTTATTTCACATATATAGATATTAACTCTGAAGCATAGAGACCCTTTCTAGAATTACTTATGGTACAATTTTTCAGAAAATTGCATTAAACAATCTGATCAATAATCAAAGTGATCCAGATTAAAACTTCAAGACAAATTGCTTTGCTAGTTCCTGCTTTGAAAGGAATTTTGAACTTTTGAAAGGAACAGGCTTTTCTTAAAAAGATTATTTTTAGGGGATATTTAGGAAAGCAAGGTTAGCAAAACCATTGTGTAACTGGTGATGTAGGATTTATTAATCCCTAGGTGACATGTGCCATGGAGCTGCAGCAGTTCTGTTTCCTTAAAGATGGGCTGCTCAGAAATTAAGAAAGTGTAAACACAGAACATCCCCTGACTAAATGCTGCTGTAAGGAGCCAAGGGATCTGCATGTCTGCAGTGTGGTTGTTGCTGGTTTTATGGTACCTTTTCATGGACTTGAAGAACCAAGAAGCAGCAGCTCTACACAGAAATGAACTTCTTGCAAGGAGAAAAATCTGCAGGGAGTGCATCTATGTGCTGGTAAATGGCATCACTCTACTACCTACACACTCCCCAGCACCTTTTGCTTTTCAAAATAACTTCAACCAGGGCCTGGCCGATGCAGAATTGCAGATTTTCATTTGACATGAGGTTTTTCTGACAGTTTATATTGTTTATTCTTTTAATGTGTGTCATGGAAATCAAGCTGTTACCCCCACCAAGATTTCCCAAAGAACAAAGTGTGAGAACAAATTCTTTCCAGCCTTCCACCAGGGCAATATATTACTGACTTTTCAAGGCCTGTATGATGTAAGTGGGAGCAGTTTGGCTTTTGTTGTATAGCATATGTATATAAATATATGTGTGTATGTAATAGAGATGAATGTAAAAATGTCAGCAAGGGAATATTTTAGGCTAAGTGTCAGGAATTGTTTCTTTGCACTGAAATCTTTTATGATGGAGAATAATTCCTCCATTGGGAGAAATGGTGGGAGCTTCTTTACTCAATTAAAAACTGGACAAAGCTCTCGGAGCACAGCATGGAGCAGTTTTGTGTTGGCAGAGATATGAGCTGAGCACCTAGGAGCTCTTTTCCACCCCCAGTTTCTATGAAAGATAGATGGATAGTTTGATAACCCTTGAGGCAGTTTTAGCAGCATAGTGCTAATGTAGCTTTTATGCTTGCCAGACCAAGTTTTCAAAAGACATTTGGACAAACTGTGTCTGAAGTGGTTCATAAATTACACTGCATCGTATCAGCAAAACTCTCTTCACTTCAGGGAGGTGACTTCAGCAGCAAGAAGTCAGTACATCCACTGGGATTATGGTTTTTACTCTTGGGAAGCTAAACCCACGTGAAAGACTTCCCTGTGTACCAGTGGAAGAAAGGTGACCAGGAAAACATCACCCAGGCTGGGCCTGCCTGTCATCTCCCCTTGAATTTTCTCTAAGAAGTGCCTGGCTCAGAGAAGCCCTTGGGTGAGTGTTAGAATTGTCAGTGTGCCTTGGCCCCACCATCACCACCACAGGAGAGAGGATTTATTTGCTTGGAGGGGAAATGGGGAAATAGTGGAATTTACAGAATGAATTGGAGAGGAGTTTACACCTGATCACAGAGGTAAAGAAACACAGAAATGAAATAAGAGCCTACAGATGGAAACATTTCCTATTGCTGGTATGGACACTTTTATAGAGAATTTAAGCCACACAATACTTGCTTTCTTGTTAGGTTTGCCTTTCACAAATCCTCTAAAAGCTGTTCACAAGTGGTGATGAGAACCAGTGGATGGTGTTCACAAATGGCCAAGGAGGGAGACAGGGGAGGGCAGTTCTTCTGTACATTGATTGCTCTTTATCAGAAGATGTCTAGGTTTTCTGTCTTTTCACTTCAGGCTTTTGAAAGTGACACCTCTAAGTTTAAGTAGTGTGTCTCAGAGAAATTCTGGGCAGCTGATAGATGTTTTCAGTCAGAGATATTGTACCAGCTTAGCAGCTCCAGCAACAGGCAAGGAGAGAGTGGAGGCTCTGCATCCCTTCCAGTAAAGATTTCTCATTGCTACACGACAATCATTAATGGTTTATACTGCGTTGGTTTTTTAAAAATATTATTAAGATTTCAGATAGACTTTTTCAAAGACTTGTACAGCACACTTGGATTCAAGGACTCCTTTTGGAATCTCTGAGCACACTGCAGAGCTGCTTTTAAACTCTGAACTTGTCCCTGATTCTGGGTCCACAGGCATGTCTGTGTTTTATGTGTGTAGAGCTTGTGGCAGGGCAGTGCCTGGGAGAGGAGAGGGAAATAAAAAGTTGTCATTGCCAGGAGCTCTGTGGAGTGTTGAAAGTGGATCCTGGGAGCTCTGGGATGCACCTGTACAATAATTATCCACCAGGAGTTCTGTGGAATGTTTAAGGTGGATCCTGGGAGCTCTGGGATGCACCTGTACAATAATTATCCATCAGGAGCTCTGTGGAATGTTTAAAGTGGATCCTGAGGGCTCTGGGATGCACCTTTGCAGTTATCACCCAGCAGAGCCCCAGCAGGAGCTGCTTGAGCACAGGTGATTCTCATGGGGATTTTTGTTTTCTCTTTCAGGTGGGGGATGTACTTGCTGGTGATGCTGCTCTCTCACTCTTTTCCTCCTGTTCCACAGTTAATCTGGAGGTCAGGATTTCCACCCCTGCTGGAAGTGGCTAAAACATCAGGTAAAGATGAAAAATATTTTATTGTTTAAACTGTGTTCAGCCCTGGCTATTGAGGAAATGAAAATGAGGTTATTTAGGGAAATGGTATGGTGGGATTGTACTGGGGGAGAGTTACATGTAGCCAGAAAGGCTCATGTCAAGAGTGTGAGGTTCAGGAGAAAGCAAAATGTTTTCTGTCAGATAATTTGATGGATTAATCTCAGACTAAGATTTGTTATTTATTTCTTTGAGATATACAGTTAATGGTAATTAATTTTAAATGAAATCGAGAGGGGTAAAAAGGTTGCATTAGGCCTAAGTGAAAAAGAGATGTGACTATTTGCAAACTTTGTTAGAAACATTCACAAAGCCTCTAATGAATCAGATTCAATGTTTAGAGCCATAATTTGGTGGCAGCAATGTTTCCTAGAGGACCATTGCTGCTCAGTGCTGTGACTCAGGTGTTTTCAGGGGAGTTCAGAGACATCTGTCCATGTGTTTTCATTTAACTCATAGGGGTATTTTTTAGTACTCCTAGTACTTTTTAAAAAGAGAGTAGTTTAGTACTTTTTTAAAAAAGAGAAGGACATTTGAAAGATGAAGCAAAGGTCTTAATGAATAAATAATATTACATAAATACTCAATAGTTATCATGCATAAGATCTGACAGGACATAAACTTTGCTGAAAAATCTTGTTAGGTAACCTGCCAAAAGCTGACTATATCCTAATGTGTCATTTGTCTTCTTACAGTCATTTAAATCCCATGAATAAATACAGAGGAAGGGGTGGGGGGGAAAAAAATCTTAGTTCAAACTATTTTTAGCCACCAGTGTGTGGCAAGGAGCTTTTTCCAGTGCACTGGGGTAAAGAAGTGGACAGGGAGGAGGGAAGCTTGGTATAACTCCAGAAATTCCTTTTATTTATTTATTTGTTTGTTTGTTTGTTTGTTTGTTTGTTTTTTAATGGCACAAACCACTGGCTGTGGAAGTAGTTGGGAGCAGGCATCACTCTGCCTGGAAAGGGCTAGCACATGTGAGGAAGGATTGGCATGGCCAGTCACAATTCTTCATGAGGTTACACTGGGAAAGTAATAAATGCACACATTAAAGGAACCCCTTTATGTAAGGCCTTCTTCGAGCCTCTTTCCTGGAGCAGAAATCCTTTGTATTGAAGGAATTGTCTGAGGCAGCAAAATGAAGCACTTTGAGCCTGTTTTATGAGCCATCCCTCTGGCTCTCTCTCCACACATATCTGTGTGCAGCCCGTTTCAAGTGCCCAGAGTTTGAGCTCTAACTCCATTTGCAAGTGCTGCACTTGGAGTGTCAGGATTTCCAGATTAAAGCCTGGGTTCTTTGGGGAAGGGGGGATGCCACTCAGTCTGGCTTGCAGCAGGGGTTATGCATCATTTGTAAGTTTTTAATCAGATTTCAGAGCTGTGAAATGATGGCCTTTGGTGCTCAGCCTGTGGTTTCCATCAGCTGCCTGGCTGTGTTTGAGCTCTGGGAAGCTGATAATTTGGGGATCATGGCTCACTCCTTCACAGAAGGTGTTGGGAATTCTGAGAATAGGAACAGAGCTGGATGGGTTGCAAATGCCTGCAGATTTCAGATGGGCTGAGAGGCTTGAGAAGGATCACAGTGAGCAGGCTGCAGTGCTGGTGGGCCTGGTTTCACTCACAGAAGGGCCTCCAGTGAAAGGGGTGAGGTTTCCATGCAGTGTGGTAAGAGGTGCCAATTAATCAGCTGGAGAGATTGAGAATTGTCTAAATTAGCAGCTTGAAAATAATCTAAAATAAAATAAATTGAAACCACTCAGAGGCTCTTTAGGCTATTGGGCAGGGAAAGAAAGTTTGCACACAGGTCTTATTGCTGAGTGGAAATGACTGATTGTGGCATTCACTGATTCCAACATTTATATTCTTTTGTCTGAATATGTTTTGCCTTCCTTTGGAGAGGATTTGCAGGGTGAAGAATTAGTCAATTTTCACAATCTGGTATTTTTAATAATAGCTGTCTGGACAGCTGGGGACTGTTTGCCCCTGACTGAGGAGGGAAATCCTGCACTGAAGTGCTCTCAGCTGGAGAGCCAGCCTGGTCCCAGCAGGCCACAGCTTCCTCCAGACTCTGCAGCTGAGGGTGACACTGCAGGCATGGCACTGCTGCCACCATGGCACTGACAGCTCTGATCAATTATTCACAAAGCAGAAATATCAAACAGATAAAGAGATTTTTATTTCTTTTTTAACAGCTGCTTCAAAGTGGAAGTGCACAGTTTAGAGTATAGGGGTTCCTGGAATGTTTTCATTGGTGTCTTCTGACAGCTCTTTCATTGCTGCTGATCTAGTGTTCCTTCCTCTCTACTGCTGTTGAAACGATTATTCTTAGGAAATAAAGACATACTCTGGGATTTCTGCTGGCAAAAATAAATACACAGTGTCCTCATGAAGTAATAAGTGAATAGGATCCTACTGTAAATATTTTGCAGGAGGGAGATGGGTTAGGGACTGAGGCACAAGGAGCAAAACACGTTTCCAGAGGTCAGCCTAATTTAGTACAAAAAGAAAAGCTACCAAATACCTAATGATAGATTTCTTCCATACCATAATGTATTTATAAAGATCCTCCTGATACTTACAAGTTTCATGTAAAATAAGAAGAATTCATTTTTTCTCTAATTTTTTTCCTGCCTTAGAAGATTTGTATTTTTTTTGAGTGATTTTAGTAAATCACTCTACGGCAATGCTTACCACCACCAAGAAAGCTTTTACTGTTTTATAAAGTGGTTGTTTTGTAAAAAAACCCTATTTTTCCAAAATAACAGTTCAGCTTCTTGCAATGTAGCTGTCTAAATTTTGGAGAGAACCAGGGACTTAGATTTACATGGGAAGTACTTTATGAAAAGCAGTTTTAGGGTGCCCCTGAGGTGCCCACAAGAACTCCTGAATCCACACCCCTTTCTGAACATTAAAAATTGTGACATTCTGGGCTTTGAAAAACAAAAAAAGAGAGTTATGCTTAGAAAGGTAGAGGAGCTGCTGAGGTTGGCAAGGAAGGATATTAGGTGGGCAAGAGGAAGGTGCTTGCTTTGGAAGGTTTTCTTCAGAGCTACTAATGGAGCTTTAATTGCAGCAGAGGGTGGAAAAAAGAGGCAAGGGCAAGATGGGGGGAGAATCTCAGGCAGACACTCTTTAACTGAATAGTATTTGCAACATGTCTGTAATATTATCTTAATATTATCAATATTAATTTGGTGGTGTTAATATTTTGTAAGTATTTTCTGTCTCATCAAGTGCCCTGAAAAATTATGTTGTCACTTTAATGGAATGGCAGGTTTTTTACCCCTGAAGTTTCTTCATGGGCTAAAATGTGCAAGCTTTGACTTAGGCCTGACAGTAAGAAAGAGATAATTCTCATTTTAAAAAGAAAAAGGAAACTTTTACTAGATTTACCCCCAAAATGACACTTGGTTTGCTCAGCTATTTCTCATGTGAGGTATCAGCACGGGGCCTGTTTTTGAATACTCTTTGGCTTATGGCCAGGTATCCCCAAGGCTGGCATCCAGCTTTTGGAGATCAAGGGATCTCAGATCACAGGATCTGATGGTACTCTCACCCCTGCAGAGGCTGCTGAGAGGAGAAGTGACAAGGTTACTCAGGGGGTTACAAATCAAACTGGAGGTGCTGCATAAGAGACCATAAAATTTAGTCAGACTAAATGATCATGATTGTCCCTCTGAACCTAAAATCTTTTTAGCAATGAACCTAAAGAAATATATCCCTAGAAAATCCTTCCTAGCCTGATTCTGTTCTGGTTTTTTCTGCTTTGGATTTACTGGGCTTTCTTTTGTTCTTTTTCCTCTAAGGAAACACAGCACTTCTGAATTACCCTCAGTAAATCCTAAATCTGCTGTGGGAGCTGGGAGAGGCAGCAGAGCCCTGGGTGAGGTGCACTGATAATGGTTCCTGCAGAGTAGAAGGGACAAAGATGGCACAGCTTAGCACAGAACAAAGCAGCATCGAGGTTTTGAGCGTGGTTGTTGCAAACCTCTTTGGGATTCTAACTAAACTTTTTTGTTTTTTTCATTCAGAATGAATCTGTGTCAGTGTTTGATGTTTTTGGTGAGTAGGTTTCAATTCTCTTTGTGTGTCAGCAAAGGCATTTATGCCAGAAATTTCAAGAAGCCTTATTCCACTACCTGCGGTGGAGGGGGAAATCTATAAAAGAGTAAAGTAGAGAAAGAATTCCACATATCCACCTAAGTTTTTCTCATTCCCCAAGGCTCTCTATTTTCCTTTTCTTGGTGCTGAGAATAATTTTTCTTTTTCCTGTCTTCTTGATTAGCTCTCACCTAATATATTTTATCTTGCTAATAAAATAGTTTTCTGGTAGTTTTAATTTTAAGTATGTTTGTGACACTACCTGGGTCTTAAAATTGACAATAAATGACCACAGTTCATAAAACCTAATCTTAGAAAATGAGAAATTGATTCTCATCTTGTTTAAGTTATCAGATACCATGGTGTGTAAAATAGATAGTAATTCTGTGTGATTCTTAGTCCTGTGCTCTTGCCTGCCCAGGGACACATTCTTCAATTTTGTAATGAGTAAAACTGGAAAGCTTGAAGACCAGAAAGTTTGGATCCACCTGCAATTGTGAGAATCAGGTAAGACTTCTTTTGCAAGAGCTCTACAGAGTTGTGGGATTTCAGTGGTAGCTGGAAATAGCATGGGGATGGTGATTTTTAAACCTCTCCAGCCAGTGAAGCATAAACAGAAAATATTGCCACTTCTCACTGTGAAGAACTTTATAAAACTTTTTTCGTTTATTTGTAGAATTTTTCACTTTTATTCTGGAAAGTTGTGTAAGAACAGTCAAGTATTTCCATTTCTCACTGCAGCTGGGTGAGTTTATGCCCCCATCACCATGGAGTGCTTTTGCTTTGGCAGGAGAAAATGCAGATAAATTCAATCAATCTTCACATCCCTGCGGAAGCTTTGGATTCATTTCCTTTCCAGGGGCAGAGGAGCAGATAAGAGCAGTTCAGCCAGGCCAGATCACTTAGCCAGGATCCCATCTTTGGGGCCAGGAGTAGCTTTTATGGGGAAACAGAAATCTGACCAGTGACAATTATTTAAAAGGGGATGGATATTCACCTGTGAGTAACAATCAAGATTCTGTGTAAGGAAAAGGAGAATCAGCAGCTCTGTATTCCATCAGGGTCAATCTAGAAGGATTTTCAGGGTTTTGCAAGCATGTTTCTGAAATAAATTTTGAGGTGAAAGAGGTTGCATTACTTTTCTATGGATCTCCATTACCATGCTGGCTTAGTGAGGCTGTTCCTTGGAATTTTATTTGTTTTGTTTCGGTGGGCATTTTTTAAGCTCCTGAGCTCATTTTCATGACAATGTGTGTGATGGCTCCAAGCTTTCAATTCCTGACTGGTAATTACCACTTCAGAGTTCATTTTTTGTGAACAAATAAGATAGAATAAGATTAATATGTATAAATGTAGAATATAGCATGGAGAGAAAAAACTGTCACCTTCTTCCCTACTCATTTAGGCTCACAAGTTGGCTCCTACATAGCTGGAGCTCATCTTTATTATCTTGGATAGGAGTCTCATATCATCATATCATTTTTCATGATAAGCTAAAAATGTATTTGGGAACAGAAAGAGCTGTTTGCTCTGGAATAGGAATTTGACTCTGTCTCCACTCAGCTGCAGCTTACCCTGATGGCAAACGTAGCCAGAATATGGGAAACAGTGGTGTCCCTGAATCTAACACCTCTCTTTGATGGCACTGGGGTCTGGAATTATTCTCCCAGCATCAAAGTGCCAGGATTCAAAATAAATACTGGTGAGTGGATGAAAGTGGAAAAAAAAAATCCAGAGAGTCTAAATTTGTTCAAGACCCACGATGGAAAGTCACAGCAACAAGTGAAGTTAAACAACAGAGATGTCATTACTGATGTGGAGGGCAGGAAGGGAGTTGGGTACAATTTGGGAGCTGCAGCACAGTCAAGCCCTATTTTGTTAGGAGACACCAGCAAGCCTGTTATTTTATGCTGAAACATGGGATGAGAACTTGTAAAAAATGTGCGTTTTTCTTGTTTAGCTAAACACTTCCAAGAGTAATGAACAAAGATGGACAACTATTAGAGGACTTTAAATATTTAATGTTACAAGTGGGAACTGCAGGATTGAAACAAAGACATCAAAATGCCATCTGCTGATTTTTATCTGTTACAGAATCAATTCAGCTGCTTGTAACTTTAGGTTCTTATTACTGCAGAGGTGAAAAATGCAGTCTTTGTGGGCCTTGTAATCAGTTCCAAACCCTTGGATCCTCAGCCACAAGGCATTTAAATGCCCTGGGACCTTGCTCTTTATCTTCTTGGAGGTAAAAGTAAATGCACAAAGAAAGTGCAGTTATTCTGCCACATGTTTGGCCACGCTCATTCCCCCTCCTCTCCACGAATGCTCCTGGATGTTTTCCCTTGTCTTGGGCTTCCTTCAGCCCTGTGCTTGTACCTGATGAATGATCAGTGTCCTGGAACCTCTGTTCTCTTGGGCTCCCAGCCTAACCTTGAAGCCTTCAGGTGTTTCATATATTCAGTGCCTTGGATTTATTTATTTTTTTTTTTCCATCCATTTTAATCCTCTGTCATCAATCTGTTAACAATGGCTGCATGTTTTGTTTCATCTCAGGAAACATCTGGAACAGCCATACATATTTAGTGGTTTTTGTTGAAAGAATCTTTTTTTTTATTTGGTTTCATATGTCGTTTTTCTTCTTTCATATACCTTGCTCAGCTACCTATTTTCACTTTTATATATGCTGGGTCATAATTTTGTTAAGTGGATGCTTGTCCTGCCATCAAACAATGTGTATGAGCAATTGCTTATCTATGCAGCTTTTTAGGAGTAAGCCTTCTGTACTATTTAAGAGCTGCTTGACATAACTTTTCAAAACCAGTAAATAAACAAAAAATTCTTAATGTTTTAGAAATGACCAACTAATGTGACTAGGTACAGACTTAACAGTGCAAATGATAAAAAAAACCAAAAAAAACCCTGCTAGATAAAAAGCTGACTGAAGGTAGAAGTGCAGAGCTTATCTAAGTGCATCACAGTCATAGGAATTTTAATTAAAAAAAAATTATAGTGCAAATCTTTTGTATAACAGCCTGTTGCATAGAGCTCTTTGCTGGGGAAAAAATAAAATTAAAAACCAAGAAGTAGATTGAGGGTTTGTCTGTGTTCTCAAGTCTTCAAACCCTGTTCTGAAGGACTGTGCTTCGAGAACTAAGCTAAAATATAGTAATGGTAAAATGGTGGTAAATGGACTGGGAGGGGCAAGGTGTTCATATTTTCCTTGAAGTGATGCCACACACAACCAGGAGTAGCGTAAGGATCTGAGGAAGGGCCAGAAAGGGAACAAAAATTAAATGAGCTCTGGACTAGGAATCCTGCAACAGGGAGTCCTATTTCTGCCATGGTTTGCCCAGGGGAGGAGAGGACTCTGAGCAGCATCTGCTCTCTGCTCTCATAGTCCTGAGAGACAGAAACACCCCTGAGCACCACAATCAGATGGAGTCTCTGTCAGTTGAAGCCACATTATCTGAACTCTCTAAGTGCCTGTGCTGCTGGCATCATGGATGTGCACCTACAGAGGCGCTGGCCTTGCGTTTAGAACTGCCCGGGAGCTCTGTTTGCTGTGTACCTTCCATTTGGAGGGTTATACAGCTGTTTTTTCTCCATGGCTCCTTTGAAGAGAGATGATTTTGCAATTTGAGCCACAGGCAAATTCACTATCGCTCTTGGCTAGTGCATTTATGGACTTTGCTTTCAACCTGGTTTTAGAACTCGCTCGTGTGTCTCGCTGGCTCCTGTGTTTTAGGGGGATCCAATGTCCCTAGAACCATTAAGATTTGGCCACGCTCAGCCCCTCAGAGCTGCAGGAAGTTTTATTCCTGTTGCACATCTGCAGTGAGAGCCAGGCATTTGAAATCTGAGCCCCTTAAGGGCCCCTGTCTCAGAGATATTGATCATCTCCTGCAATTTTTCTGCTTTCAATTCCCACCGCAGCCAGCGGGAGTCGAGGCTCTCTGCACCTTGCAGGACGAGGCTCGCAGAGGTTGCTCTTGGAGGAGCTTGTCTGCCTTCAGCTGGCTGGCTAATCTCTCATCAGATGGCTCCATGTGTTGTTGAACACCCCAGATACTCCTGCTGTCAGCTGAAGGCAGAACAATATCTGCATTGTCTGGGCTCGAGCTGAGAACGCTGCCGAGTGAGAGCAAGCTGGAGTCGAGGATTTCAGCTTTTTTGAAAATTTGCATGTGAGGCTTCATTTTAGAATATTGCCTCTATTGAGAAGGGGCATATTTTCCAGGGACTTTGGTGTTAACTTTTTCTGTTTAAGAGTGTTTAATAGTTAAAGCAGGTTAATAATTAAACGTGGGATTAATTTCCAGGTGGGGCTTCTATCCTGCTCAGACCAGCAACGAAACAGGGAGGTGGCTGGAGAACTCCAGCTCTCTGAGATGGTGGAGACAGTTAATGTGTGATCAGGTCCCAAAAGAATCTTCAAAAATAGCTGTGAACATTTAGCATGACTGGAAATGAGAACTGCATCAGAATCAACAGGAGGTGAGGAGGAAGAGAACCTCACCTGAGCACAGCCTTTTTTTAGTGGAGGGCTAAAGGAAAGATTTGTAGAACCAGGGCCCCAAATTCTAATATTTTTTGAGGATATGAACAGTCCCTTTTTGCTGCTTCTCTTAGAATTTACAAATGAAGAAACTTATTGACATTAACACAGGAGCATTTTTACAGGAGATGACAGTGGATAACTGTGGATAACTCATGGGTCCTTTTTCCTTACATTCTGTGAATAAAAGGTTTTCTGAAAGGAGACTAAAGTATAAGCCAGGTTCTACTTTCTGCAGAATTCTAGCACTTAAATAGTGAAGAAAAAGACAGATAATTTAAGGCACAGAAAGAGTCTTATTTTTAGGAATCTGAAGCACCTGTCAAACGGAAATTGCACAGAACCTCAGAAAAGCAAACTCAAGCTACATTAAAGTAGCCAACAAAAGTCGAAGGAATTATTAAAATGTTGAGCTTAACACTGACTGAGTAAACCCCTTTTTCTCCCCTACTTGCACACAGCTATGTTGAGTACACTCAGCACACACTTTATTCTCCAGGCCTCTATTCCCAAATGGGGCAGGACACTCTTAGTTGCCTTCCCAGTCAGAGCTTTGGTCTTGAGTTTTTCTGTTTTCACTGGAGTCAGCTTAGGCTCTATTAAGCCAAAGTGCACAGTGTATTGGACAGGTGAAAACTGGCAATTTGAAAGCATGATGCCTTTTCCAGAGACTGGATCTATCCTTATCCCAGGCAATTATTTTGGCAGCGCAGTTTCCGTTTTCCAAGCAGCAATACTGCCAAAGAATCTGATCAGTCAGGGGCAAAAATTCTCCTAAAAAAGCTAAAGCTAAATCAGCAGCATGTTGAAATAAATAGGTGGATGTGGGACAGTAAACACAGAAAAGTAGAAATGTACCTGCTACACCTTCCCTAGATTTTGTTCTTGTGGTGCAAATATCTGCTGTGCCTGTAGACTCAATATTGATAGTTTAAAAGTTCAATAATTTGTCTGTGCAATAGTTACCTGCAACCTGGTGCACATATTGTCATTAAGTAGCCCTTGTAAAGATCTTTGCAGCTGACCAGTACCTTTTCAGAACGAGTTAAAGAAGTGTTGCATATTTACTGAATCTTCTGATACTGAAACTTTTCTGTCAGAGTAAAAATTATTCCTTTAGGGAACCTCCTGAACCCAATCTGAGTATCCTTGATGTGGAAACCAGGGTGTGGGAAGAGGAAATGGTGCATGCCAGGCTCCCTGTTTCAAAGTTAGGGCATTGCCAGGATGTGCATCTGAAGCCAAGGATGCTCCTGGATGCCACAATATGGTTTTAGTTACAATGGACCCTGGTGTGGCAGTCATGGCCTAGCTATCAGTGCTCCTTCTTCAGGTATCATTTGCACAGTGATTTTATGGTTGGTTCACTCTCCAAAACAGTTATTCTAGGCTCTCTGAGGAAAATAAATTATTTGTGCTTTTGCAGAAAGAAAATATTTGAAAGCCTAGGTATAGCTTGGTCTCGTTTTTTCCCAACTGGAAGAAATATTCCTGCTTTTAAACAATTTCAACAGCTGCAAGAAAGCCATTGTTGTATTTGATCTGCCAGTGAAATTAGCTCTTGTTAATAAAACCTGATTTCTTGGACTGGGTGTTTCAGAAATTGCTGTGCAGCAAATGTAACCATCAGTGTGGGAACAGGAGTTGGCATTAAACTTCTGTGTTTATCAGAACAGATACAGAACCTAAACACACAGAAAAAAAGATGACTTTATTGGTAGGAGTGTGGGCACTTCAAGGATTAGATATGAATTTTCTGGGTATTTCTGTGAACCATTTAGGTGCCTGTCTTGTTTTAGGCTGTATTTAACTCATGTTAGATTAATGTGTCTCTCTGATGTCACTGGGACTATTTACTTGGGTAATTTATGCCTTTACATATATTAAGAAGAAATCCTCAGGGAGGTGTTTCAATAACAAAATAAAATAGATTTGAAATAAACCTAATTAATCAAGAATTCTGATTTTCATTACATTGTATTGATGAAAATCAGATACTGGGCAGAAGTAGAAACAGAATGATAGAGGTGGTAGCATTTCCTGTAAGATTTCTGGTATGGAGCTTGTCATCAGATAAGGAAGATCAGAATTTTAGCACTGAATTAACTTGTATTAACTTGTTTTCCATGTCACTGTCCAGTTGGTCTGACTGCAGAGAGGGGATGCTGGGCATGGGCACAGTGAGATGGTTTTTTTGTGCCCTTGATGAGTCACCTCCAATAAAATAAAGAGGTTAAATACCACATGCAGAAAATGCCTACTCCTGGAGTGATAAATGTAAGAAAGTGAGTGTGCATGTCAGTTTACTGTCAGGAACAGGAATTACTGTGTGTTTTTTTTTTTTTTGGAATTCTTAGTGATGTAATTCTCTTAGTAAAATGCCATTACTTTAAAGTTCATCATTACATTCTATAATAAATATGTGTTAAAAAGTAGGAGCCTATGCAATGGTAATGGCATGCCAACACTCATCCTCTGATAATACTGAAATACAGATCTTTCCTCTGTGCCTATGAAGTTTAGGCTTGCATTATATTCTTGGGTTGTTCATGCTTATTTTTTAAAGAAACCCTGACTGTGGTTCCTCATAGCACTCACACATTTATCTGCTTGCTGTGTGAACTGAAGATGCTTTTATTTGCTGGAAATGCTTTATTTTTCAAATATTTTTTAACACTCGTTTACTTCAGCTCCACTATTTAAAGGCAAAACAAACTACTAAAAAACCCCACAAACTGTGAAATGCTGATCAGAAGCTGGTTCACTCTGCTTGTACATGTGATCTTATCAGCCTGGCCTTTTCCTTTCCAGATGTCACAGTTTTATGTGGTGTAAATGAAACATCTCATTACCCAGATGGTCTAAGGAGGCAACAGCTTCTGGGAGGTAAATGCTATTTAATTCTCTACATCCAGGGTCTATAAAAAGAGAAACTGGTCAGTAAAGTGTCTGAATATTGTAATATTCATTTGGGAACTGAAGCCTTGAGCCTACTGAGTGTGCACTTGACCAGATGTGGCCTCATCTTTACAGACAGCAGCCAGACCACCAATAAAATTATTCCAAATAAGACTCAGGAGTGGCAAACACAGGACTGCTGTTCTCATCACACTGAATTCAGCTGTGCACAAGCAGTGAGGGTTTAGTCTCATTCACACTGAATTATAATGTCTTTGAAGGGAGGAGGGGTTTTCTGCCTTTTTTTTTGAAGATTTTTTTTTTTTGTGTTGTTGTTTGTTTGTTTGTTTTGTTCATTTTTTTTCCAGAGAAGTAGCTGACAGTGATTTCCATCCCAATTTTCTGTACAGATATTTTTGGGAAGAAGGGATGTAATTCAGCACAGCTTAGGAGAACCAATAATTGGGCACAAAGGGCTTAATTAATTTTGTTCTTGGATGATGGTGTACAGCATTGGAAACTCACTGAAATTAAAATCACATATCTGAGGGCAGAGCTGACCCATATAAAGTAAGTGTGGCCTCCCTCCTAAATGCCAGAAGCTATTGGACAGCTTTCAGAATGTCTCCTTGGAAATTACTCCAAGTCAGCAAATAACCAGACAGAGAAATATTTCAAATTACCTTGTTTTTATTAATGCTATGTTCGTTTTTCTGGAGACAGATCTGCATGCAGCAGAGTTTGCTATCCAGCTGAATTAGGTTAAAAATAGACTGAGTTAAGGTAAGCAGGTGCCATCCCAGTGGTGTTCTTGAAATAGCACCAAAGTACTCTAATTCTGGGTCTAGCTGCCCCCAGATCTTTTGGTATAAATTTCTGCCAGAGTTTGCTGCCTCAGAGACTTACAGGTGATGGAAAAGTGCTTGTCTGCCCAGGGGAGTCCCCAGTCCCAGAAGATCCCCCAGGGTTGGGGATCTGGGGAGAAGACATTGTACAACTGACTGGTTTTTTTCCAGTTCTCATTTGGGAAAAATACAAAAAAAAAAAATCTTTTCGTGGTGGTGAAGTATCAAAGGAAAGAAACAATATTTTTGGGTTTTGGGGTGGGGGTTTTGAATATTAAAAAACATTCAAGCTGCATTGAGGCCTTACTGATACTCAGTTCTAGTGCTTCTTCTGTCTTTGATTTTTCTAGTAACCTGCTCTCCAGCTGCCCTTTCAAACATCTAGCCTCTGAAATATTTTCCCGCTCACCATCTATATTTTTTAAGTGTAAAAGAGTGAGAAAAATTGCCAAGAGCTGAACAACAGCAACATCAAGCTGAAATTTTATTTGGTTTGCTAATCAGAACAAGAGCCTTGAATGCTGTTAATAGAAACACCAGCAAAGTGTGACTTGAAGATAGCCACATTTGAAGGAAGTAGTTAATGTTACAGCACAACTGAGCAAAAATCCTTTAAAGGCTGTTGTTGATGCTAATATAGGTTGATAACCAAGGCCTGAAATTAATAAGGGCAAGGCAAGGCTTCTAACTTACTGAGGAGTCAGAGGATGAACAGAAAGTACTTTTTGAATCAGCTGATCTGCTTTAAAGCCAACCTGAGTGCAGGTGGTAGGAGCTGAAAGCAGGAGCAAGAGTGGTGGTTGAAATGTTCTGAAGAAGTGCAGGTGAGTTTGGGGTGGGCTGGGTCACAGCTGGTAGTGAAAGAAGCTGAGTGTCTGAGGAAAGCTCAGACCCACCCAGGGTTTTGTGGTTATCATGTGCACAGCCAGGGCTCAGAGCTGCTGGTCCTTATATCCAGCTCAGGATGTTCTGTGTTCTCTTTGGGTAAAGTGTCCATGGGTGGTGGAGGAGCTGGGAATGCCTGGAGAGTACTGGAAGGTCTGAAATTTCGGGGAATTTCAGGCCATTGGAACTGGCCACTGGGCACTGAATTGTCTTCTAAGAAGCAGGTGGGGTGGAGGGTCACCTGTGCAGCTGGAGCTTGTGCAGCAGCTGGGGGCAGAGGGGAAAAGGTGCTTGCCAGAAGAATAGAAAGCCACACAGAGAATGCCAGGAGCTCGGCTAAACTCACGGCAGAAAGTTTTGTAAACTCAGATTCACCCTCACAGTGCCCATCACTGGGTGTGTTTTGTTTTCTCCTGGCTTCTGGTGCTGCAGGGGTGTTCCCATTGCTGGCTAGGAAGGTCTCAGAAACTAAACTCAGCTGTTGCCTTCCCTCTGGCTGTTATCAGTGTTCTCTGTGAAGATCATCTTCTAACCAAAGTTATCTTTCTCCTTGGAATTCAGTGACAGAACTGTAGTCCTCAAGGAAAGGTATCACTTTTTCACCTTGGGAAACTGGAATATCTGCCTCAAGACCATTTTTTCACTTATTGATGGAGATATTTATGCATTATTTTATGGTTTTTTTTTCCCCCGGTCCTATTTAAGTAAATATTTCATAATGTTTAAGTATATTAAAGTATTTAAGTATATTTCATGATTATTCATTATTATTTAACCACTAAAAGTAAAGCCCAATGCTTTTGTTATCACTTTTTGTAATTGCATAAGCTTTGGAATGGGATAGACATATAACACAGGTTAAAAATTCTAAAATTAAGATTTTTGTGTGTTCCCCTTACTTTGGACTGAATCTCACTGTTCTGGTGTTGGGAGCTGGAGATCTCATTGGAACTGATAAGCATGAGAGGTCAGTTGGCAAAATGTCAGAAGCACTTTGTCTTGCCATTACTTAGGCAGCCTCTCCCCAGCCTGAAAATGCCCAGAGCACCAGGCCACAAGAATGCTGGATTCTGAACTTTTCCCTGGGCCCTGAGTACATCCAGGGAATATTTTTAGTGGAGAGGAAAGCGTGTGCAAGAAAGAATCAGAAAGTGAGCCCAAAAAGAGAACTTCTTTTTGCACAGAGGAGCCCACGCTGCAGCTGAAACCAAAGAAATTCTTAGAATTGATCCTTCCTTCAGAGGAGAATTAATACAGGGAAATGCAAAGCTCTAAGGTGTTCTTCATGCTGACCATCTCTTTTCAAGTCTGGTACTCACAGAAGTCAGCTGCTTCCTTTCCTGAGAACTTGAAAAGTCAATATTGAATGTAATAAACACAGTTCTTTTATAAACCATGTAGTCTAGCTAAATCAGAAAATAAAGGCTTGATGAAGGAATCACTTGGTGAGGGTCTGAGCAGGAAGCTATGTGCTAATTGTTATGCAGGAAATCACACTAGATAATCAAAAGTGTACTTCTGGCCTCAAAATGTGCAAATTTCTCCAAATAACATTTTTTTGGCCATGTTTGAGGTAACTGGTGGCTCCTTTGAACTCCTTGTTTCTTAGTCTTAGTTCTTAGTTCTTAGTCTTAGTAGGTCTTAGTTCTGTTTAATTCAAATGGGAATCACCCTTTCTATACACGACACAAACAAATGTCTTTGTTTAAGAGCAAATAAACATGTATCCATTTATCTTGAAGCTAGGGTTCTTGAAAATTTTCAAGGGAATATTTACAATCATTTTTTAAACCTCAGTGGAATATAGTGCTATAAGAATATAAAACATTTATAGAGCATAAAACTTGTCTCTTTTTTTCCCTTTGTGTGCATGTACAGTAATAAAGATCAAACAGGGTTTAAGGATAAAAGTGACTATATTTTTCAAAAAAGATTATGGCATTTCCAGATAAATGCTGAAGTGAATAACTATGCCTGCTTATGTAATTTTTGCTCAGCACCACCAGGCCACTTGTCCAAGATCACAGTCATCATAAACAAGATCATAAGACTTCAGATATGATTTGACAAATTCAGTTTTCCTTCTGGGACTGTAGCCAGTATCCTTAAATAAAGCTGCTCAGGAGCTGGCCTGCTTTACACATCAATCAAGTGGAAGCTGGAGTGCTAAGCTGGTGATCTTGAAATGGTAACTTACTTTTGGTGACCAAAAGAGGGGAAAAAAAACCACCCCAGGAGATAGTAAAGGTGGTACACTTCTCAAATATTTTATATTAAATATTAAACAAGGTTCTCAGGACAGGAAGCATGTTTGATCTTAGTTATTCTATTGCTGCAGATACTAACTGAAGGAAAATAATTGTCCTCCTTTAAAAAGCAATGTCTCTTTTTTTCTTTTTTTTAATATGTACTTTTGCATTTGATTTAAAGATATGCATATTGGCTTTGCTTAAGGCTTTGAACAGAAGAATAAACAATGAAATATGTAATTGAGTCTTTGTGACTTGTCCTAAAAAAATATAAATTTGTAGATTTCTGCAAACTTAGCCAAGAGCTAAGCCATCTGAGAAATGCTGCTACTTTAGAATTGAGGAGCTCACTGGCCACCTTCATCTTTTTCTGGGTGAATGTAAACTGCCTATAAAAAGAGAGAATGGTTGACACAAAAATTATTAAATCCACATTCCTTTTATCTAGCTCTTTGCATTTGGGATTAGAGCTCAAAGAGCTGTGGAAATGCTTTCTAATGAGATTTTGAAATTCTTGTAGCAGGGAAACCCTTGTAGCTCCACAGGGAGCTTTTCTCCTGGAATTTGCTGGGGTATAACTCTTTCTTGATTTCAAATAATTCTTTAGAAGCATTAAGGATCCTCATATCAGCTCAAGAAATAGTATTCTCAGGTGTGACAGTATAACTGAACAGGCATTTTATCTGACTGTGGTGGCATGTGGTTCCAAAGTAAAACTTTTTTGCAACTATCAGAATTTCTTAGGATGTCATCAGGAATTCCACCAGACTGAATTGTGCTATCAGCTTTCAGTTTTATGACCAGAGATTTATAGTGCTGATAACAAATTAAACATTTTTTTATTGCCTCTACTGAAGTCAGTACTGACAGTTGGGTGTCAAACCCAGTATTTGTAATGGCTTGGAAAAGATTTTAAAAGGTAGCCACCTGAAATAGCAGCAGTTGAAGGAATTTCCAATTTGTGGGCAGTTATTTGCTAAGTTTAACATGTGTGGATGTTAGGTCTCCAGAACTGCTGTGATTTCTTGAAGTTTGGTACCTCTGACATAAATTCAAGGAGGAGTTGCCTCAGGTTCCTGAGCAGCCTTCAGGAAAATTTTACTCTTAGAAATTCAATGAGGAAATAAATTATAAAGGTCATTACACAGAATTAGTAATCATCTTCACACAGTGGGAGCTTGTGGAAATTTGTATTTGTAGGTTTGAAATGGCCACACAATGTAAGCCCTTCACATTTTAGTAAGTGGGTATCTTTAAAGGGGAATGGAAGAGTTGTACATTGGTCATCAGTAGTGTGGATTTTCCAGATTGATAAATAAGGGCTATGTGAACTAATTTGTTTGCTGCTTGTACAGAAGTTGCCTTGCAATGTAACATCAAAGCCTGACAGCTTTCACAGCTCCCCCCCAGTTCTCACCCATCCCCTTTCCCTTGCTGGCTAATGACACAGTTTATGGACATAAAGAAAGGAAAGCCTGCTCCCATCAGACAGACAAGGGAGGGAAGAAAGCCACCCCTCTGTGACTGTGGTATCTGCATTGATGATTCTGTTGATTTAGTCAGACCCTATAGAAACCCACACTCTCCTTCCAGTGCCCCTTTTGGTCTATGATAGCTCACACCTGATGATCTTCTGTCCCTGGCTGGCCAAGGTCTCCTAAGTATCACCTGCATTTAGGAGGAAGGAAGCAGTGCCCCAGGATTTCCTGCTTGGGTTGGATCTTCTCAGGTACTGTTTGCCACAGGCACATAGGTACTGTCAATGTGTCTTTGCCTTGCCCCTAGAAATCTTCCAAGTAGTGCAATCAAGGGCAATTACTGCATCATTTGCTTGTGTTTATAACATATTAGAGCTTTCTGGGCTTAAGCACTGCAATCCATCCTGATTGCTACCAAGTAATCCTTTGCAGACTTATAAATCAAAACTGTGGCTGATTTTCAGCAGCACCATTGCCATGTTTTGAAACTTTGCTAATTAAAACTTTATGGGCGTGCAATTAAAGAGCAGAGAGCGTTTTCCCTGCCTTACAACTGAAAGTAAGCCATAGTAGTCCCAGCAAAAATCGACTTCCTTTCTGTTTACCTTTCTTAAAAGCCTGATATTTGGTGGTTTGAGGCTTTCCAAACCATTTATCACATTTGTCTTTGAAGCTCTCTCTTCTGGTTGACTTAGCAACCTGAAGTTAACAAGTCAGACTGATGAGCCAGACCTTCTGCCTGTGCTGCACCTTCAGGTGCAGCCTTTCTCCAGTGGTTTTGTGGGCTCAGTGAAAATAAGGGTTTCAGATGGAAAACTCAGTGCTCTGAAGTATGAAGTACTGCTTACAAAAGGTTTCTGGGATCAAAACACAATTACTCAGATTTGTGAAGGCAAGGTTTCCAGAAGTCTGCAATGAAACTCAGGATAAGAACAGTTACAGTGAATGGAATTAATATGGTTTGTTAACTCTGAGAATATGTCCCCCTGGAGAGTTTCTTTAAACAATAGGAAAGGAAAGAAAGTAAGGGTTCCTACAGAAGCTATTAGGCTGAGCTTGTATTTTGGGTCACTTGATAAACCCTACAGAGAGTGCCTGCTCCTGATTAACTTTGGAATCAGGTCATTTGTAAAATGCCAACAGTTGCTAATTTTTAGTGATTACAAATAATCACTTTCACTTTAATTTCACACAAAACTGCAAGGCAGAAATTAACTCACTTTGAAGTGCCCCATCCAATCTCAGTAAAGATATCAACATAATGCATAGAAATAGCAGCAGAGCTCCCCTTTTGCTGCATTTTTTCATTTAAGCAATTATATTTCTGAAAATAGGATCTGGAATGAGAGGAAAACAAAAGGAATTATTGAAGAAGTGTGGTTCTCTGGAATGTGCAGGATATATAAAAGTCTTGTATGTGGTGTGATCAACGTTTAATTCCTACTAGTGTGAATCCCTGTGTACATTGGAATACCTATTCCTCTAAAAAAATCCAAATTGAATAAAATTAACTCATTTTTTATGACTTTTCCAGATGAATACTTTGGTTGGTGTCATGCAGGAAATAAGTATGTGGAAAAATATGAATTTGATCATAAAAAAAAGTGGAAATCAGAGCAGAAGGCATGCTTTGACATTTATTAACATGCAAATTAAAGATCTCATTGCACAGAAGAGATAGTGCCAGAATGCCAAGTGGCAATTTCCCAATATATGTTATGGGATAGCAGTAATAATTATCTGCTCATTCAGTCTGCAGCCACACAGATTTGTAACTCTTTGGGAAATGTGTGTGCATCACTAAAAAGTGCATTACCCTAGCTATGCTCTTTGGTAGGTATTCAAAGACAGGCTTAATTTCCTGACTTCTCTTGTTTGATTTTGCATATTTAATATCCATGTAATTTTTTCCTTGCAGTTTCAAAGGTTTTTAAAAGGTTACAAAATCAGGAAGGATGAGGGGGTAAAGCAAGCAGTATGATCACCCTACATAAGTCACTGGCAGGTTTTAAAGCTTAGGTGACTGTGCCACCTTGAACCCCACTGGAGTGCAATGCTGACTGATGGGTGCTTTTTTTGAGGTGTACCTGCCACTAGAGGGGAATGAAAGCACATGTTTTGCCCCTGGAAAAGTGATGTCCTGATTACAGGCTCTTGGAAGTGCTTGTTCTCTCACAGTTCTTTCTGTTCCTTCTCTTTCCAGCCCATTTATTCTCCCCAACTTTGGTCTCCACTTCTGTCCCAAAGTTTCTCCCATTGCTCCACAAACTGTACTCTTGCATCACCTGTGATACCCTTCCTTTTGTGTCAGCTTTTTTCCCTTCCATTTCTGTCCTTCTGTCCTCAAAGCCTGGTTCTGCACTCTTCCCTGCCTTGTGCTCCAAAGTCATTCTGTTCTGCATGACCCCTTCCCTTCCCTTCCCTTC
>WBNO01032405.1:0-36754 GCA_013400575.1 Peucedramus taeniatus | reverse complement strand
TGAAGAATTTCTTGATTATCTTTTCAATTCTTTGGACTTGTTATAAATGAATACTCCAATTTAATAATTAAGGAAACTTATTAAATAATCAAAGTATAAATTTGGAAAAAGCCACAAGGAATTCAACTCTGAGCCAGGTGATCAGAGTCGGGGAAACCCAGGATCTGGCCTCTATCTCACCAAATCCCCGTTTCTAAGGGGTTTGTTTTATACAGTCTTTTGGGCTCTGGAAGGGGTCCTTCTTTAGCATACTATTATAGTTTTTCTTTCTTGCTGCTGCGTTTCTCGGAACTGGTGAATAATTGCTGAAAATTTGTCTGGTGAAAATCTTCTGTGATAAACTTCTAGTGTCAAATATTATTGATGATGCCTATCAAGTGCATCTTGCTGGGTTCTTGTCAGATGGAAAAAATCCCTTGGAATATACATCTCTGGAGACAGTGTCCTTCCTGGTGTTTGAATATCCATCCTTATCACTTAGCCTATTACTGCTTGTTGTCTGACACTGGCTTTAGCACACAAAATGCAGTGTTTCTTTAATTTCCTTTAGCATTAATTATTTTATAACATATATTATGGGCTAGTTACAAAAAGTATCTTACATCACATAGTTTCTATTTTAATATTATACTATAGCCTAAAAACTATATTTTCCACACTACTTAAAATATATTAATATAGTGCTACTTAAAGGAGATTGATACAGCATAACTTTCCAACATAACACATATAGTATTCATTTTAATATTTGCAAAGAGCCAATCATATAATATGCATTTTTCACAACCTAAACACAAGGAGTCCTTGCAATATCAAAAGCTCTCAGGAATGTGTGAATAATGTATAAACTAATGGATATGCATGTAACCCCAGCAATGTAACCATATATAGAGAACATATGGAACCCAGCACTGGAAATATTGTCCTTCTTTTATCCTTTATTAAACTTTTAAAATTATGAAGAGTGAATTCTGTTTTTCACAAAGAGAATTCTTGCATTTCACTTTTTTTTTGCAGTCATATTCAAAAACAAGGCTTGGTTCTTCTTTCTGTGAAATTAGTTCATCTAAGCTCAACACCACCTCCATCCCTACTCCAAGATTCAGTCACCAGATACCTAATTAAGACCTGCTGCACTGGTCAACTTGTAAAACACATTTCTTTCCCCAAAAGGCACCAGTGCGGCAAAATCTTCCCCTAATGTCTAGTAAATAAGAAACAAGGAAAGCCCATGTCTACCAGGCAATTACAGGCATTCAGACACAGCAGTCAAGGAAGCACTTAAAGCTCACGACACACAGAAGACCCCAATGAATCAAATATACAACCCTTCCTACAAAAGATGCTACTGCCTCCTAAGCCCCAATTAGCACCATAAATAGCAAGATAGCAAATCAAATAAAACCAAATAAAAACACTGCAGCATTTTTGGTTTTATTTAGACAGTAATTGCAATGTACTCTTGCTGGAGGTTAGGATTTTTCCTTTTTTTTCTTTCTCTCAGGGAATTTTGTCCCATTTGTTGCTAAGAGACAGTAATGACAGATACTTAAGAGACAAAAGAAATGGCCAAGGTGGGGACAGGGGTGCAGTTGGATGCACTCTCATAGCTGCAAGGCATTTTCTTAGGAAGGGAAAGATACTAGGAGATTTTGGCTGGGGTGTGAGGGGCTGGGTTTGGCTCAGAATTCACCACCACTGCAGGGTTCCATCTCCTCCTGTCTTCTCCTACCCTGAGAGACACTGTGCATAAGACTGGGACTGGGACCTTATTAACACCCTATCTCACTGGAAAGGACCGTCACCATCTGCTCAGATACCTCAGGGAACTCAAGCCCCTGAGCCGCCTTCCGAGGGAGTCACTGAGATATGGGGATTAGAAATTAATTTAGGTTAGAAATTAATTTAAGATTTAGGATAGCGGTTTTGGACAATTTATATTGCATAATATTTGCTGTGCTCTGTGCTTACAAGGTAGGATTTTTGCCTGCGGAGACAGGACAAAGAATGTAAGGATGCTTTGATAAAAAAGCCACAGCAGAGCAGAAGGAATGCTGGACTAGCAAGGTTTGCAGAGCTATTGAGATAAGAAGAGCTCCTTGACCCTTTAACCAGACAAAGACCAGCCAAGAGGCTTGGACTGAGAGTGAGAGACCAAGGTTCATGCACAGGGAGATGAGGTTAAAAGTTCAGTGGTGGAAACCACCAGGCAACCCCCGAATGACTACTAGAGGGTACTGTGCAGGTGCAAAAGGACTCTGAGCAGGCGCAGAAGAACTTAAAGCTCATTATAATACAAAGTGAGGCTAGGAAATGAATATGTATTAGGTGCATTGTGTAACTTTATACATATGTAAGACTTTAGAAAATAAATAGAAGGATAGTTGCTGCTAGTGCATATGTCTTTGTGGAGAGATTCCGCTTTCACCTGGCGCTGAATAAATACATACTGAAGCAATACGCGGAATAAATAGACTCCACAACTAGGTTAAGTTATGAAGTGGGTATGTATGTTAGTGCCCGGCACAAGTGAGATAGCTCTCATAAAGACTTGTGCCCCGAGCCTCGGGCTGTCCCACAGCTTTATTCACAAAGGTATTCCATATGTAAGAGATTGCACAACTTTCCCATGCATATTCAACCCCTGGCCCCACCCGTCCTCGCCTCATATGGTAATCAGGTCCACGCCCTTCTGGGCATGCCTTGTTGGCTGTGGTGGTCGCACGGGGGTCTCTGGGGGTCTCTGAGGCTGAAGATTTGTGGTCTTCCTCCGGATGAACTTTTGACCCTTTCTCCTTTCCGCATGCGCTTCTTGGTCCCTCGGTCCTTATCTGGGTACTCCGTGGTCTTAATGAGCTTGGAGACAGAGGGGTTTCTTTATCTGGGCTTTTTGTATCTCTTGATCTCCTCTTGGTATTGTTTTCTATGCAAGAAACCTTAGAAATTTGCATTTTCCTATGCCCTTTGCACCATGGCAGGGGTTTATTAAGTAAAAAGGTTAAACTTCAACCCAGAGTTCTACAGACTAAACTTTAAATGCTCAATTCATAATGCTATTTCAAGTGAACTCCAAAATCTCTATTTCAATACCTACTTTACAACTTCCACAAGTTGTGTCTTTCCACAAATCACATCTCCCAGCTGCGTTCGGGAACCCGCTGTCACTGCCCAGCCTTTCTACTTCTCTGCCACTGCTCTGTTTTTCACTACACTGTAACTCTGTACCTCCTGCCTGCCAGGACACCCCATCTCCTGTTACAGCTGAGGAGTTTCTGCTACATTTTGTTTGCTACCCGGGGTGTGCCCACCTCTGCCGTTCCAGCTGCTACTCCAAGCTTCCTGCTACAACCCATTTCGCCATCTGGAGGGGCCCCAGGATTGACTGCCCCTATAAATTTGTAAAGGAAGGCCCTTTTTTAGGTCTTCCGCCCACACACTGCCATTACCCATGTGGAGAGATGCAACTGGGCTCGTGCAGCAGCATCCCCTGCAACAACAAGGGAATCATCGCACCTGCCCTGCCCAGCTGGGAGCCAACAGCTCCCCTGCGGCTGTGACCATAACTACATCAAAGGTTGTCAGAGACTGAAATATTATTGTTTATGAGTTAAACATTTTCATGAAGAACTTTTAAAACTGTATTACAAAAGCTGCAAAGAATACCACCACACTCTGAATAGGCCTTCCAAGTGAGGCCCTGGACCGTTTGGTGATAAAGATAAGATAAAGTAACAACTCTGAATTGGGGACGTTCACAAAGCACAAGCTTAGCACCTTCGGGGAGGAGACCACAGCCCCAGGGCTATCAGCTGCCAGGCTTCAAACAGACCCTTGTGCCAAGGGGTGGGGGGAGAGTAACTTTGGGTGCGTGTTGGAAAGGCCTCTGGTCAGAGGCAGTGAACGCCTCAATGTGCAGAGGAGCTCAGCTATGGGGCCCTTCACCCGGGGAAGCATATCCACAGCAGAAGGGGGTGTCATGGCCCACCAAAGGCCCCCCCATGGGGTCCTCAAACCCTGCACCAGAGCTCTGCAGCATGATGCAACAGACCCTCAGTGTTGCAAGGGACAGTGTCAAACTGAGCATTCCAAACTAGCCCAAGGCGTATATTAATCCACTCAATTCTATACTCTTTGGTGTGTGGCAATGTGTGGCGTGGTGTGGTGTGGCGCAGTGTGGCCACAGCGGGGGACCCTCACCACCAAGAAGACCAGATAGAGGCGTGAAAAACAAGGTTCATTCTCCTGGTAAAATTTAAAAGTTTAATAAAGGACAATAGGAGGCAAAGACAATAAAGCACAGATATACGGCTGGTTGCTTCTTGGCACTCAGCCAAGAGCACATCTGCTATTTTGGAAACACCCTTTATATACCATTTCTATTTCATCAGCCTCAGTTGCATATTCATAAGCAATTATGCATATTTAAACGTTTCCCCAAACTAGTTTACATGTTCCAAGAACAGTTTAGCATGGCCCCTCCTTGGGTCTGCCTTTTTAGAGCATGCGCATTTCTTGGTTGTGGTTTTAGTCTATTCTTATTACCACCTCCAGTTTTTAGGCTTGGTCCATACTGTCTTCAGACAGTGAGTGCTGATAGTTGGCATACCAGTAGCAGGGGTCCTCATCAGATGTTCATTGGATATTATCCCAACCAAGCAGGCATTTTAACACAAGCATACTTATATCAGCTATTTCACTACTATATCTAACAGAAATGAAAACTATATCTTTATAGCAAAGTTATTTTAACATTATACATATAACATCCATTTTAATATTTGCAAAAAGCCAATAATATAATATATATCTATAACAGAGGGGAGCAATGAGATGTTGTTGGGACCCTTGGATGGGTGATATGCTCCTACCTAACCCCTTTCGCTCTTCCCCTGTCCCCCTGGTCCCCATGCACACTTCTTTATCTCCTTCTTTCTCTCTCTCTTTCTTTCTCTTTGCCTCTTTAACTATTAAATAAAATATATCAATTTTTTGGCACCAACATCTAACCTCATTTGGCTTTAATCTCGTTTTTGGATATATTTTGAAACTTGCAAGTTCTTTGTGGTTTATACATAGAGATTTAGTTTTCTTTGCTTTTCTGAGTTTAAACTGGATCGCAACAAAGGGGAATGTGCTTGACAGCTGAGAGAAGGCGGTTATTTGGGTTTCTGTTTTTGTTGTTGTTGCTGCCATTATTGTTGTTTGTTTGCTTTGTTATACATATCAGTAAAGAACTGTTATTCCTTTTCCCATATCTTTGCCTGAAAGCCCCTTAAATTCAAAGTTATAATAATTCAGATGGAAGGGGGTTATATTTTTCATTCCAAGGGATGCTCCCGCCTTCCTTGGCCGACACCTTTTTTACAAACCAAGACAACTCTCTTATCTTCCACTCCTCCACAAAGCTATTAAACACACAGGGCTTTGATTCTTTGGAAAACTAGACATTTACTATTTATTTTGTAACAACATTTTGCTCGGATTTCCATCTATAAAGCCCCCCAAAATGCCACATTATACAGTAACATCTATATTGATATAATAGAAAGATTCTGTGATGTTTAGAAAGCCTTTTAAACTGTATTAGCAAAACTATTTTGTTAAATTACATTTTCCAACTCATCAGTCCTTATTATGCTATACCATTTGAAATGCCGTGACATTTTTTTGCTGCATTAAATGTTGAAAAATTATCTTGACAATGGCAATGTAAGGAATGCTGCTACCCATATATTGTTATCCAAAGTAAAAGCTGAAAAATACTTAGATCTCTTGAAATTACAGATTTAAAATATCAGAGATACAAAGTTTTTAAGTCATTAAATACCACAGGCCATCATAAAGGAGGATCCAGGTTCTGAAATCCTTGTCCTGAATCATTTAAATGTGAATATTAAAGAATGAAAGTCCACTATGAAATTACAGGATTATTTATATAGACTGGCATAAACTCACTTTATGGTATTATGCTTTCAAACATCAAGCAGTATGAACAAATACCTGAAATTACTACCTAATATAATGACTCAATCAAGTACCTTCAAAATAATAGTTGTATGAAGAGTGAAATAAGTTTCACAGACTCAGGTATAATCAAAATCACTGTAGTCAGAGAAATTTATCTAAATCAAGGAATAATACTTTAAACACAGTTATGTTTAATACAAAAGAAAAGTAGAGCAAGAATTTTCAACAACCAAAAAATAAGCTGAAAAAACATTTTGAAAAATCAATTCTGCCACTCAGTTTGCTTTTTCTGGGCACACCAGTTTTCACCAATTTCACACCAATTTCACACCAATTTTCAAATTTCAGTCAAAAATCCATTGTATGCCCTATGGCTTCTCTATTTTACCTCACTTTGAGAGACAATTTTTCAGAAAACAAGTTTCCAAGAAACATATGGCAACTGTACATCAACAGCATTAAATAAAAGAGTGGAAAACACAGCAATATATGTATCACACTTCAAAGACACAGGTATATCACTATACAACTGCAGAAATCACTTTTTTGCAAGACCATTGTCAGAGTTCTTCCCCTTCATATATTAATGCTAGACAGTTCTCTAGACATTACATCAGTAGGAAAAGATGTAGCTCACCCTTGCATAGATGAAGCACATAATCTGACCTAAAGCACAATTACTCATCATTAAATCACTTTCAAATGAAACAATACCACTGTTCAAATGAAACAATACCAACCTTCAAAGTCATCATCATATAATGAGCTGTCTTTGTTGATTTTTTGGCTAGTTAGAGACTTTGTGCCTAGTAAATAATCTTTTGGGGAGGGTAATGAAGTGTAAGAAATTAAAGGCCAATCCAGTCAATATTATTTATGGATTTCTTTTTACGCTTTTTTTCAGTATGAAGATATGCAGCATTACAGAATCTTTCGGTATCAATTTCTGTCACCAAACCCACACCACAGATTTAATCTTAAAGAGATATCCTCTCAAAGACAAATGAAGTAAACTCATATCAGTCAGACCTGAGAGATGTTTTCACCAATGTCTCAGGACTGTCCACTGGCAGTAGTTCATCTGCTAAAATTTCTTCAGGAGGTCTAGGGTCATTGGTAATGGTCAGCTTTGACCTTTCCTTGAGGTTGCTGGTCAGCCCACAAATAATGGTGTTCCACAAGCAGTTTTGTGATTTTGACCCTGAAAAAGAATGAGAAGGAAAATAAATTCATAGGCTTATTGCCCATCATGTCAGAATTCTGAAAAACAAAGGTGGTCTGCTATCATTTTACCTTTGCATGACCACAGTTTGGGAATAAGCCTGAAAACCTAAAAAAAAATTCAAAGTGGAAATAAGCACAAACATTAGGGTCATTCCAAATGCAAAACTGTAATGCTTCCCATAAAAATATTTTATTACAGAACATGAAGCTTTCACACCTGTCCTGGGCTGAAAGATATGGTTTGGGGGTGTTTATTCTAGTTCCCATATGTTAGAGGTGGGGCAGTTATCTTCTGTTAACTGGGCAGTTTACTTTATCTCTTCCGCACCCAATCCTCCCTCCGGGGACATATCTTTTGTTAATGGACCGTTGAGTCTCACTGCATGTCGGATAAATTTACATCATCCCCTTGTGAAATGCTCCGCCCAGGGGGAGAAGCCAAGCATTCCTACCTGGATATAATCTGGGATTTGGAACACAACAGGCAGCCTTTTCCCACTGGGTTCCCAGACGAAGACTAGGCCCATCTACATCACCACTGGATCTCCAGAGGAAAACTACACCCTTCTACAGGATCACTGCTCCAACAGAATAACATCTATCACTCCAGAAGGACTGCAGCCGCCATTTATTTAATCAGACTGCTACCAACACCCTGACCCACAGGGTGTCAGGTCGTATTCTGACTCTGTCGTTGTTTTGTATTACTACTTTTTTTTTTTTTTTAATTTTCCTCCCTAATAAAGAGCTGTTATTCCTACTCCCATATCTTTGCCTGAGATCCCCTTAGTTTCAAAGTTATAATTATTCATAGGGAGGGGGTTTACATCTTCCATTTCAGGGGAGGCTCCTGCCTTCCTTAGCAGACAGCTGTCTATTCAAACCAAGACAACACCTCAAAAAAAAAATCCTCTCCACATCACACTTAGGTTGTTAACTTAGTATGTTTTGATGTGGGTCTTTAGCCAAAGAACTGGTTAAAAAACAAAGAAGCAAATCAGCACAATACTAATTGTTGAGATTCTTTAGACTAGTTAGTAGTGGTTAAATTATAGATAAAAGGGATAACTGCTGGATTAGTACCAGAAAATGTTTTTTTTTTTTTCTGTCAAAACTTCATCTTTTCACAGTAGGTATTCAAATGCCAAAACATTTCTATGGATTTTTTTAAAAAATTATTTAGAAGTGCCATTAAGTGGCTCTTGCATGTCATTCAGATAATCCATCCTTATTTGCAAGTCTGGTTCCACTGACAAAGTACAAGTAGCATCCTTCAGTCAGATGCCTACCCTGCTGCAAGAGCTGAGAATACATGACTTAAATTTTAAGTGTCTGTTTCACATTTTCAAATATTTCTAAAGAGTTTCTGAATAAATCAGGCACTTCTGGAAATCCCAGCAATACTCCCATACTGAACACCTCTGTCATATTCTAACTTTTAAGTATTATAGAATGATACATGACTGAACTAGCAGACCAAATAAGAATAGCTAAATACTGAAATGCTGATTATTATTTCAGACTTCCCACAACAAAGGTGCAGCAAGCATTAATTTTGCCCCATTCCAAGTTAGTAATACAAACTAACTCTGTTAACAGTCATTCTCCAAGGGCTTTGTACCAATATGCAATTTTTTTTTTAAATCTCTGAAGTCAACAACTGATTTTAATTAGGTAAAATTTTCTAGTATTTTCCCAGCTTTCAGATCAATTATCCAGTGGACCTAATACATGGATTAAGGGTTACTTTTTGATGCAATACACACTAAATACACAACCAATCAGAAGTGCTGTTATCCCATGTGTCAAGAAAATAAATCACAAAAAAATACTGTGTTGGAAGCAGCAATATCTGCTGCTATGAACAGGAGCCAGCAGCATTTTTTTGCTGATTGTCTTAAATATCTTATTTTCACAGTCTACATGTTACAAAGACAGAAGATCTGCAATAATTCTCATCTACTTTCTCAATTCCGTAATTATGTTCAGACAATTTCCCAGGTAATTAGGAAAACTGCATACTCTTCTTTGCTCTTAAATATGAGCAGCTACCTAATGTGCAAGAACTATATTCACCCAGAGTTACAGGTAGCCTTGAGATTCCGTGCCAAGCCCTGTAGCTGTATTTTTAGCTGCAATAGCTAGAAATATAGCCTCTCACACCAGGTAGTCCAAAGCCAAGAAATGGCTACACAAAAACAGCAGAAATATATGCAACATCAACACAATATTATTATTAAAGGGCCTGTAATGTTATGGCTGTTCTTTAGACAACTGTTTAGCAAACTTTTCTGTCTAACCATCCAGGAGCCACTCACACTCCAGTCATCCAAGACTTTCATTGTTGGGACTGAAGCCCCTTTGTAGAGAGCAACTCTGGTGAATTGACAGCACCCCACTTGACTCACTACATACATCAGTCAGAGATTTCCCTCACCAGCTTGTCCCCAGGTTTCCCATAGCACACCTGGCTCCTGTGTGCTCAACATTATGACAGCTGAAGCTGGGTGCCTCCAGGGAGGTATCCCAAAAAGAAGTTCCTGGGGTTTTAACCCTTACAGTCTATGTACCCATTAAAATGCTGATATTTATTCTGAGGTCTTCTCATCCTTCACTGGCTCTTGCAAGAGTCTCTGGGTGACTGACCATTCTGACCATCCTCACCTCACTGGACAATGGCCCAGATCCCCATGCCCTTTTTTATTCAAATGATCTGCGCCAGATCATGTCTTGTTGCCTATTTCCTCACACCCATGGCACAAGCTGTAACTTGCACTCCAGGCTACCTGCACTGGGTATAGTCCTCAATAGTATTTTCTTTCTTTTATTAAGTATACCTGCTAATACATGAAAATACATTAAAAGGGAAAAGAAAAACCTTTCAAGGTTTTTCCACTACCCTTACATACCATATTATCACAAGTAACAAACAACAAAATTAAGGCTAAGATAATTGTCATAGGGCAGAGTACAAGATTACTGATTCTTGTGCACAAGTGCTTAAATAATTACCAATACAGAAAAGGATTCTCAGAAGTTAGTTATTGGCCAGCTGGTTGATTATCCACTGCTCGTTTGATGTAAGAATGGTGTATCCAATTTTCCTAACCTAAAATTTTAACAGCCAAATAGGAACACCCTAAAACAGTAGGGCCATTTAGAATTACAGAATATCCTGAGTTGGCAGGGACCCATCAGGATCATTGAGTCCCAAGGATTACACCATGTGTCTCAGAGCATTGTTCAAACACTTATTGAACTAAGAGAGGTTTGGTGCTGTGACAACTTTCCTAGGGATCTTATTCCAGTCTGGCACTTTTTCATCTGAGTAAAAAACCTTTTCCTGATATCTAACCTAAATGTCCCCGGACTCAGCTTCATACCATTTCCTCAAGTCCTGTCACTAGTCATAAGAGTTGAGAGATCAGTACTTGCCCCTCCACTTCCTTCATGAGGATGTTGAAGATTGCAATGAGGTCTATCCTCTGTTTCCTCTTCTCTAGGGTGGGCAAACCAAGTGACCTCAGTTGCTTCTCCTAAGGCTTTCTCTCCAGACTTTTCACTATTCCTGTGGACCTCTCTGATAGCTTAATGTCTGTTTTATATTGTGGTCCCCAAAACTGCACACAGTACTGAGGCCTCACCAGAGCACAGTAGAGCAGGACAATCTCTTCATTTGAACAGCTGGCAATGCTGTGATTAATGTACCTCAGGACAAAATTGGCCCACCTTCCCTCTAAAGTACACTGTTAACTCATAGTCAACTGGCCATCATCCAAGGTCCCTTTGCACAGCACTGTTCTACAAACTATCTTTCCCTGGTACATACACACAGCCACAGTTGCCATGTGTGAGAGGCTGGAAGGACTGCAGGCTCAAAACATTACAGGTGTGTGCCAGGGAAGGGGAAGGTTGGGCCTTGCTTTGATGAGGTGATGGCACTGCTTCACACACCCCATCTCTCTGGACATGTGTTCCAGCCCCACAGTGGCTGGCAATCCCTGGCACACTGGAGGCAGTGTCCTACAACCCACCCCTGGAGCCCAAACCTAGGCCCAGTGTAGCCAGATGACCAGAAGCCCCACCTCGGGGAAGGGCCCAGTAAAGTCAAGGGGTACTTAATCCAGGACTTGAGGCATGCACATGACTTGACCCTACCTCCTCTTTGAATTTCAGTGGAACACTGCTGAAATCAGGACTGATAGCTATATTTGTTATTTTCTCCATATTTTCTCTCTTTCTTCTTCTTCTAATTCCCTGTTCTAAGAGTTTTTAGGAAATTAAAATGAGATAGGCGTGGGAACGTAATAAACCCCTCAGGGAAACCTCCAGACTTTGCCCTGGAAAGATCTGCCATAGAGTTTTCCCCACCTAGACTGAAAGAGAAGACTTCCCCAATGGTGCTCTGCAGCACTATTACCAATCTATATTAGATTGCTTCCCCCATTGGCAGGTTGACCCTGCTCACCCCAATTGTTCATCCCTCATACCCCCTACAGGTTGCTGCCCATTGCCCTGCCCTTTGTACCTCCCCTGTGCCCTCAGGTCATTGGCTCTTGGGATTCTCCTGACTAGGATGTTCCCGAGAGTCCTTTTTCACAGCCAGGTGATCGAAGAAAGAGCCAGAGTTCCTTTGCTTTCATTTTCAAGGTTGTTTATTTTTTCTTATCTATAACATGTTCTCCCTGACCAGCCGAGATGCGTTCAGCCGGTCAGTCCAAGGCACACTGCCCGCCCTCCGGGCCATGTTATCTTTTTATACTATAAACTACGTAGACATTATTTACAGTTGTTCCCCAATACCTATCACCTATGTTAGACAGTCAGTTTCTACTCTAAACCAATCCAAAAGTGCCACCATCACCAAGAAGATGGAGGCCATGAAGAAGAAGGAAGGAGGACAGTACACGCCCAGATTCCTCCATCTTGACCCCCCTGTACCCTTATCATATAAATCTTAACATTGTATTTTTCTACTCAGTGATAAGCTAATCATTCTACTTTACTTTCCCTGGCTTGTAACTCTTCACATACAGTTGATAATTTTTTCCATGGCTCAAGATCGAAGACAAAAGGGTCTTGGGCTTCATGCCAAGCTCCCTGAGCCCCCTGTCCAGGGCTCAGCCCATCCAAAGCAACAAGAGACATGTCCTGGTTTCCCACAATTGGCCACTGACCCCACTTAAGCCTTTGCACACACAGGGTTGGGACTTTGTCCCTGATCCCTTTGGCGTGGTGTATGCAATAAACCTTTGCTGGAATACATTGTACAAAAACCATTCCTGCCTCTCCTCCGCTGAGCTATCTGTGGCGTGTGTGTGTGCATGGATGTGAAATGGCTTCTCTAATAGCCTTACCTCAAGTAGCTTCTGCAGGAGACGCTTCAAGGGAAGTTGCAGCATTTCTACCATCCTGCTACGCAGCAACAGATAGGCTTGGAGTTTGCTAAGCTGAATGAGCTAAGTTTCTGCTTGGTGAAATGTTTCCTGTTGATTGAATTTAGACTTAAAAGTGTTCTCAGATCACCATGCTCTCTGCCGGCTCCTCCTGAACTGCTTGTAGCAGTGGGCACATGACAGCCTCTCAAAGGCAAAAGATGCCAAGAGATGTCACAGTGCACCTGTGCTAAAGAGATGTTGAAAGGCGGCAACACTGAATACCTTGGCTTCACTTCAGTGCTGTGCAGAACACAGAAAGAGGAAAGTGATGCTACAGAGCACCAAGCTTTTGTGTGCAGTGACAGCAAAGGCAAAAATCTAGCAGCTGCTCATTCACAAGCACAGGCAGGTGCGTATGCTCTTGCTTCTTGAACTACTCACGTTACCCTTCTTTTCTACAGCAGCCATGGAGTTCTCTGCAGCTCAGAGCCTAAAGAGAGGTGCTTGATATTCCACAAAGGGATGCAGGAGGAGAAGACAGAGGCACAGGAAAGGTGTTCATGAACTCCTTCCGTACGAATGCTACCGTCAATTCAACAGGCAGGCGAGTGGCCACCAGCATCCTCCAGCAGCCGGAGCACTGCACACACAAGCCGGCTGCTTTGAGGCTTGCTTCTCCCCTTCTTGCGAGCTGCTGCGATCCCTGTCTTTTGGAGGAGAAGAAGCGGCTGCTTCTTGCACCCATTGCTGTGCCAGTGTGATGCGCTCCGGAGCACTGCTCCTGCGGAAAGAAGTTCGGCACTGGCACTTGGCATCGGAGAGCTCCGGAGCCGTGTCCTCTGTGTCTCTTGTCGTCTGCAACATAGCGAAAAGCTTCTCCACTAGATCTCGCAAGGAGAAACTGTGCCAGGACAGCACACTTCCCTGGAACTTCCTGCTGAGACTTGTATTTGCTGCACATTCAAGGGACACTCCTCTTACCTAGGCAACTTTAAAAAGTTTAGACTTTTGCCAAAGTTCTCCAATTTTCTGAGTTTGCCAGTAAAGTTTTTTGTTCTTTTGACCTCTTGAGAATATCTTGTTGGTATATCTCCCACACATTAAACGCCAAGTACTTAAGAAAAAGCAAGTCCTTTTAAGTTGCTTATCAAGCCAGTTTTGGGGGCCTTACACTGGGTCCTAGGTGCAGAATCTGGCATTTGACTGGTTAAATTTTATACAGTTGCTGATTTCTCAGCCCTTTAATTTCTTGAAGTCTCTCTGCAGGGCCTCTCTGTCCACAAGGGAGTCAATAGCTCCAGTTTAGGGTCATCAGCAAACTTAATATTCTCTCAAGTCCTGCATCCAAGTCCTTAATGAAGAAAACTTTTCTGAAGATTGAGCCCTGCAAAACTCTACTAGAGAGGTCAGTAGTTTGATGTTACTCTTTTCCCTATAGCTTTGTTTCTGACCTGTGAGCCAGTTTCTCATCCATCATGATTATTTAGTTGTATGCTGGACATTTTGTCGTGGAGGATCCTATGAGAGACAGTATCTAAAGCTCTGCTGAAATCCAAAAGGATTACATTGAGACATAAACTTTAAAGAATTTAGAGATTTTAGAGAAGTTAAAATTTTTAGTTAGAGATAAGCTTCATTGGAGTTAATTAAAATAGAAGGGTAGGCCTTGATGAAGTTAAGAATTAGTAGTTAACTAATAATTGATTGCTTGTCAACACAATGTTTTAGCTCGGTTTATAATGAAGAATATAGAAACTGATGAATAGCTTTTAGGAACATAAGACAATTGTCATTGAAGACGGGAGTTGGAGTTCGACGAAGGGTTCATTTGTCACATTTACATTGAAAAGGCAGAAAGGTCAGAACGAGGAAGACTTCATTTGCTTCCTCATTTTGGGACCCCTCCCCATGAAAGGGACCACCGATCCATTTCAAAGGACAAACTACACATGCTTAACAGCTTGTGAGATAATTACCATAGGGTAATTATGGTTAAGCAGGGAATGGGATGTACCAAAGTTATGAATATGTATTTGTATTTTGGGTATTCAATACTTGTGTAGATAAAAGAACTCTGTAATCACCTGTAAATTGCGTGTGTATTTGGGAGCTATCCCGCATGCTGCCCTGCATTGCAATAAACATACACTTTTTAACTTTAAACTCTTAGAGAGTTTTTGTCCATCACAGTTGGATATGGATACTAGATCAATATCCATATTTTTTTAATAAATCAACATCCCCTGGCTATCTGAGATGAGCTAAGTGGGTTACCCTGTCATAGAAGGAAATCATATTCAACAAGCAGGACTTTACACTCACGAAACCATGCTTGGCTGTGACTGATGACTGCATTTCCTCCAGTTTTTCAATACTTCTCAGAATAATCTTTTTTATTATTTTACTAGGCACTGAAGTGAGACTGGCAGACCTGTAGTTTCCAAGGTCCTCCTTCTTGCCCTTCTTGAAAATCGGGACAACATTTGCTAGCTTCCAGTCAGCTGGGATCTCTCCAGATTCCTAAGACTGCTCAAAAATCATTGAAAGAGATTTTGCAATAACGTCACCTAGACCTTTGAGGATGCTTGGATCAAGGTCCCATAGAGTTTTAGGGATCCAAATGAAGCGGAAGATCCCACACAAATTCAGGTTCAGCTGGAAACATTCTCACAGTCATAGTCCTCCAGCTCAGGGCACTGAGAACCCCTTGGTCCACCATCCATGTTGAAGACAGAGGCAAAGAATGCATTAAATATCTCTGCCATTTCTATGTCACTGTGAGATGATCATCCTCAACCTGCAACGGGCCAACATTATTTCTACACTGTCTTTTGCCAGTAATATATCTTTTAGAACTCTTTTTATTGTCCCACCCTTGCTGGCCAGCTTCATCTCCAATTGAGCTTTGGTCACACAAATTTTCTCCCTATAATGGCAAGCAGTATTTCTGTATTCTTCCCATGTCACCTGACCTTGCTTCCACTGGACATACACCTTCCTTTCTTTGCCTTATTTCCAAGACAAGATCCCTGTTCAGCCAAGCCAGCCTTCTGCCTTTGTCTGCTTGACTTCCAACATTTGGGAATTGTCTACCTCCTGTACCCTTAGGAGATGATGTTTAAAATTAATGAGCACTGATGGACATCAGCACATGTGTCCTAGTTCAGGCAAATTTGGGAGAAAACCCCCAAAGGGGCCCCTTCAGAAAAGCCAACCCACACGGCCCCTCCCCCCAGCCAGGGTTCGGAACAAAATTCCTTCTGAGAGAAGTGGAAAGAACCTGTTTATTTAACAGGCAACGCACCCCCCAACACACAAAATGAACAATACTGGATGACAAAACTCTTTCACCGTTCTGAAGAGATCTCAAATTCAGACAGTCTCTCCTGGGAGTGGTTGCTTTGTTATTGGCCTCTCCAGTGCTGGGAATGGCTGCTGCAGACCACAAAGTGCAGCTCTTGTTGTTTCCCAGGTCCCAGTCNAAAAAAAAAAAAAAAACAAACAAAACAAAAAAAAAACAGTCCGGGAAAAAATTCGGACTGCCTAGCTAAACTAGCTAACAAGAAGCAAAAGCAAGAGAGAAAATCAGAAGCCAGAGCAAAGCAAGGGCAAAAGCGAAAGAGCAAAAAAAAAAACCCCAAAAGCAGCCCTATGTACAGTCTGTGTCTCGCTGTCTGTGTGGGAGTGAGCAGGCTGATAACAAAACAAACTTCATTTTTCAGAGTCAGTCTTAAAGGTACAGAGCATAATATCCAGCATAACAGAACAGACAACTGGGGATACAAGCATCATAATGTCACCCTAGGACAACATCAGAGACAGATCTATGGTGCAAGACATACAACTACAGACAGAGCAATCCTAGCTGGAAACTAGGAAAGCTTGAAAAGCTTTCCCAGCTAGGAAGTTTGGAAAACACTAGGTAAATATTACATGCTGTTTTCCATTACATAATACATTACTGTGGAAGAGCCTACACTGACAGACATCTGAGATTTATCAGTCAAGTCTACTGGACCCTAAGCCACTGAACTGAACTATGTTTTAGCTATTGTAAAGCGGCTGAGGATTTGGAGGAAATTACTGAAGAGCTGGTTCAGTTTTCTGTTTATATGAACTGTTATGTTAGTTCTATGAAAAACAAAACAGAAACCCAGCCCAAAAACAACCATGAGAAAATCTCCAAAATTAAGAACTTTAAACATGAAGAGAGGAGGATGATATAGATGCATTGGTTGCCTTGTCCCTTCTTTCTTTTTCACTATTAGAGTAATTATTGTAGTTGCTGTAGTTTGAGTCCTTGTCTCAGCTGTAGTATCCTCAAATGCAGTTTGGGTTCCTGCCTCAACTACAGTCCTCTGAGAGTGCTGCATTGTGGCCCAATAGACACTGTGGCCAGGCCCCAGTACTGGGTGAGAAGCTGCTGATTTTCATTGCAGTTGGAAAGACACCTTTCTGTCAGGGGATGCATCTGTTTGCCAGGGTTGATCACCTGTTCAGATGTAAAGTCACAGATAAAAAGATGGCCTTTCATGTTTTATCCAATATTACTTAATAGTTTAAGTATTACTTAATAGTTTGGCATAATAGTGGTAAACTTAATCTTAGAGAATAAAAACAAGAAAGTATTCTTCATTTACACAAAATCCAAGAAAGAGAAACAAAAGAAATATACATTTTAAAGTCTCTCAAATCATATAGAGGTTCAGCAACATCCTTCTAATGAAAAAGAACTTCTAATCAAATAGAAAAATTACCTAACCATTGAAGAAGTAGTAAGATAAAGACTTATAATAATTTAGTAAATAAACAGTAAAACGCCATAAATGTTTATATCTATCATCCGTAGTGTGACACATTTATTTCATTTGTATTCATCAACACACAATCATCAAGCCAGATTTTGCCTGTTTGAGAACAGATTATATCAAACCATACCTAGCCATATTTAACCATAGTTTTACAAAACACATTGTCCTTAGATGCTCTGAAAGAGTTCAGCACTCAACCATCTCATTGCTATTGTTGCTTTGGATACAAGAACTGCTTTGAATCAATTTATTAATTAAGGATTTGAACTTGGAAGACTCTTTGCGTTATGGCTTCAATCCAGCAAAGCACTTAATGCACCTGCCCTCTTTAAGCACTAAAATGGTTTCAGTAAAGTATGACAGCTTATGACTTTAGAGTTTAATTGCGTGCCTAAATCTTGCTGGATTACAGCCAGAGCATTTAGTACCTTGCAAGAACAGACTCCAAGCAAGAATTATCATTATGAAGGTAAGTAGGATAAATGTGATACTTTTTTACTAAGTTTTTGTAACAGAAAAAAAGCATAAAGTGTTTGCTGCTTAATTTGCAGAAGATTTTTACCTGATTAAAAACTTTCATACATGACAGTTCATCTATTGCGTAAAATCAGCTTTATGGGGTCCAACACCATATGATGTAAATAAGTTAACCAGTTATATGTTATTGCCCCATGACTCACATAAAAGCACACAGCATTAACAGGAACACACACTGGTTGGGTTCTGCAGAGTAAATTTGCAGTCTTCAGATTCACAGTATGATAAAGGACTACTGAGTTTACCAACAAATTTTATAAATTTAAAGATGAATTGTAAAATATCTGCAGATTTTAATGTGAAACGACCTTTCTTCAATACTCTTGTCTTCAGATTGTTTGGCCCTTATCCCTTACAGCTGAAGCTGATCCATTGTTATGAATGTAGGAGATCAAGTGTAATTATGGGGGATTTTTTGCTAAACAGAATTACAGTGTAACCATGGCAATGGGGGAAGCAAAAAACCTCACAGTAGTAGATAACTATAACTAGAAGCTCTTAGACCACTCTGCAGAAGAGCAACCAGGTTGGGTTCTACACTGCTCACACTCCCCATTTTTTGGAACCCATTTTTTGATGTTGCTTTCCTTCCCCAGGAGACATAGCCTGACTCTGCCCAGGGGCTTTCACTGGTACAAAAGATAATGAGTAACCAGCTGGAGGAGTTTGGGGCACTACTGGGAATGAAGCTCAGATATGTCACCTGCTGAATTTCCCTCAGTGAACAGTCAATCTGCCCTTCACAGGCACCAGGCCTTGCTTCCCACCTAGGGTGGAGCATTAGAATATAAAGATGTAGTATTCAGGCCCCTGGGTTTTCTCCTCAGTTGAGCTGGGCACACATTCTAAAAGCAGAGTCAGTGGAAGAAGGAATTAGGATTTCACATTTGTCACACCAACATAGCAAATTCCCTTACCACACTCCATGCTCATGGTCAAATTAAGAATATCCACTGCCCAGCCTCTTTTCTTCCTTACTCCTTTAAACAATGACTAAATTGGCCAGACAAACTTTTTGATTCCAATTATACTCTGCCTTGCACTATGTAATTGGCTTTCTGAAAGGGTTACTGTTCTGCTTGAAAGCATTCCAAATGAAAAGGCACAAGTAAAAGTGCTCTGTAGCCCTCACGAGAGTGAAAATTCAAGCCTGGGTAGCAGAGACTTAGAAAATATATTCTGACATCTAACCTTTACCTATACAACAGAGATAGCAATGCTTTCCTAGTGGGGAGGGATGCTATGTGTATTTGAAACACAATCCAAGATCTGAGCAGGTAATATAAATTTTTTTAAAAGGTATTTATAGACAAAGAAAATAATTTTTCATTTGCCTCTTAACCTCCACCAAAACAGATTTCAGAGTTCCCTTACTCTATCCTTGCATTTTTTTAAGTTCAGTGTTCTCTGGAGAGCATAGAAAATTCTGACATATGGGAAAAATCAAGAATATAATAGGAAGTATCCCGTCTAACTTCTCCCCCTCTCTCTATCTTGCCTAAAACTGAATAAAACAAGGAGAATAATATCTACAGACCAATTAAACTCAATAGGCTGAAGCTACTCACAAGGGACCAGTCACAGTTTAAGCAGACAAATCTTGTTTAACACTCTGGAGGACCATTAGCAAAAGGCTGCATTCAAGTTTTACCATTCTCTTTTCAGCTGTTTAATTGCCACACACTGAAATATGTTGGCCAGTTCTAAGAAAGGAATTCAGACAGATCAAACTGGAGTTTACTAATTAACTTACAGATGGGGGTTATGGGGGTGTACAAAGTTGTTGTCTGAAGCCAGATAAGGAATCACCTGGCTTTGCTCAGTCTCACAGAGGATAGGGCCTGAGCACTCAGCTCTGCTGACCCCTTACTCCTCCTCAGGACCACTTGGGGTTCATTCAGGAAGCCTGAATTATTCCTGGGATGTGTCCAAACGCCTTTTAAATGCTCAGCCTCAGAAACACAAAATAACTTCATCTGTTTTCTCTGCTCACACATTGGCCATAACTCTCTTCCTTAGACTATGCCCAATGTGTAGCCGGTTCTCAAATCTCAGAGGTGGGGAGGCTTGTGCCCTAATAGCATGCAGACCCAGACCCAGCTCGTGGCCACTGATCTGCCATGTGCCAGTGTGGCTACCTTCACTGGCTTCACCCCTAAGAACTGGCCAAACCACATGCTGCCTGTTGTCTGTTAAGCAGGCACAATTCTCTCTAGAGCATCAGGAGTCTACCCACAAGCTCCTTGTACATTGCTATTCAAAAAAAGGTACATAACAAGGTGTTGGGGGTTGGATCTGTTTCTTTTGTGTTTGTGGAATTTTTTCCTGGTGGTTTTGCTAGGTAACTAATTGCTGGGTACTTTATGAATACTTGACTTAAACAAAGGAGGCAGCAGGTTTCTCCGGGGGAACAGCAGTGAACGGCAGTTTGGTCTGAGGACACAGCTCCGACAGGACTGGAGTACCAGAGGACCCTGCTTGTTTTCTCTCTCTCCACTGGATTTCTCTCCAGAGGAAGACTGAACACATTTTCGTCACCATCGGACTTTCCTACAGGACTATTTCACTTCATAGAACTGCATTTACTGCTCAAGGAGGATTTCATCTGGACTGCTTTCGCCACTCTGATTCCCAGGGTATCAGGTCACATCCCTGCCTCTGTCAGAGCATTTTCTGAGGTTTTGTTGTTTCTTTGTTTTTGCTTGTCTCTTAGTGCTATTACATTTGTATTTGTCTTTGCTTTGTCTAATATTCCTAGTAAAGAACTGTTATTCCCACTCCCAAATCTTTGTCTGAGAGCCTCCAATTGCAAAATTATAATAATCTGAGGGAGGGGGTTTACATTCTCTATTCAAAGGGAGATTCCAGCTTTTTGCTGGCAGGTACCTGTCTTTCAAACCAAGACACAAGGAAAGAGGATGAAGGACATAAGATACAGACAAGGCTGCATAGACATAATCTAAGATATCAACAAGGCTGCATTTCTCTTTTGTACAAGAGAAAAAGAGAGAAAAGCTGCTAGCAAATAGTATTATTCAGAGCACTAGATGTTCTGCATATTCTGATTTCTTCATTAATGATTAGTGTATTCAAGTAGCAACAGACTACAACATTTTTGCTTTCTGAGAAAAAAAATTTATTTAAAGGATAGTTAATACATCAGAAAGTCTTTCCTGTTTATGTGTACCAATAGGAATAAAAACAGTTGAACACCAGGTGTTAGGGGAAGAAATCATTATTTACTTGGTTTATGAATTCAATTATCACTATTTTCAAAGAGAGGAGCTAACTACAGTGAATGACTGGGAGACGGGAAAAAAACAGCAAAATGGTAGTTTAAATAATTCCTAAGATATCTTCTATTTAAGTAGCTTGTGAGACACGAGTGACAAACCGGTCAGAGATCTCTACCAGTACCTACCTGTACTAGTCTGTGAGCTGCTTCCAAACAAAAACCATGCTGTGAAGATTAGTGTATTGGGACAGGAAAAGAATTGTAATTGACCTGGATTTTATTTAAAATATTAAAGACCACTGTTTCACAAGACTATCAATAAAGACAGTACAATTGCTGAAATTGCTTAAGGGAAAGCATCAAGAAAATGTAGTGTCAGTACAATAAAAAATCATGTATTAAGTCAGAAGATATTTTTGAACAGAAGGCTACTTTCTGTTTAATAAAAGTCTATATCTATAATTCCTGTGCATTTCAAACAGAAAGCTTGTGTGAAGCTATGTACTTCCCAAATAATCCTTTCCTAAACCAAAGAAGGGCCATTGTGTACTAAAAGAAAGCACAGCTTCTACGTATACAAGTTAACATATGGAAAAGGCATGGAAGGTTTCACCCATTTTCACTGGCTGCAGCCTTATTTGGTAAATAGTCATCTCTCCCTGATGGTGAAACCAAAACACAGGGTTTAAAACTTCAGCCCAGTGTGTTTAAATGGAGAAGTATTACCTAAAAATAGTTCTCAGTAACTACTGTGTGACCAGTACTGATTCTCTATTTAGTAGTTAAAAATCAAAATTAATTTCCCCACTGCTTAAAGAGGTGTACAAGGCATGCAATTATGTTTCACCTGCTCAAGAAAGTGTTTGAAGACAGCTATCATAGCAGTGAATAAGCCAAGCCTTTAAGAATAATCCTCTGTAAGTATATACAGTGTAAAGCTCTGTTAATATGAGAGGATGATCACATGCTTCAAATCTTCCAAGATCCATAAGACTATATTTATTTTTTTATTTCTATTAAGAAAATTAGATGTTTAAGGCAATACAAGTAGCAGCAATGGGTCATATATGGCAGAATGCTGTGATGCTACAACATGAAGCATTCACAATTCCACACTGGCCTTCTTTATATGTGGTTCACGTGATTGTACAGCTTGCATTAATGACCATATTGCTAAGGAGACCTGAAACTTCTTGGTTATAGCCATCTGTAATAACAAAGACGATAAACTTACACAAGACGAAGTAGCTGGGGAGAGAGGAGTAACAACAAAATAGGTGCCAAACGTGCTTACTGGAAAGAAATACAACAGAACGAACATGATGCTGTCCATGATGATTCTTAGAGGAAAGGCTAGCAGAAGCTTCATTAATATAAATGGTCCCCAGAGACCATTTTTATTACCCAATCATTCCGTAAGCCTTAAGAATAATTTTTTATTCTCTAAATATATATGTAGTGATATATATAAGAAATGAGAAAAAACAAGAATGTTAAAGAACACTGACAGAAGAAGGAAAGGCTGGCTGGGGGTAACAGGCAAGACCATTTTATTCTGGCACCTTTTGTCTTGAGAAAAATACTTGAATGTGTTGAATTTTGGAAGTGGAATGCAAATTTCAATGGTGGACTCCTGGAAGACAAGGATTAATTTCTTTTCCTTAAGAAGGAAGGAAAGAGCGTAGACCCAGTATTTATAGTACAATTGAGAGGCTGCTCAAAGTACATAACAACTCAAACTTTATGGGAGCAATCCTTGGAAGCACAGAATTTTGGAGGTGGAATCAAAATTTCAGTGGTGGTTTCATTGGAAACCCTGCATCCTGATTCTGTGAGACTCTAGGATTATATACTTATAGATCTCAGAAAGAAATTGAAGATAAAAGGCTGTGTGCTGCAATTCAATAGAAGCAGTTAACGGTGAAGCAGCTTTCTCACCTGGCACTTGCATGAGTTATATTTTTGTCAGAGTCTTGCGTTTTGGTTGCTGGTCTCTCCAAGAATGAAAAAACATCTTTAGCACACATAACTGGTTGTTTGAGTGTGGTGCACTTAAGACTCTGCACATGGACCAGGAAGGTCAGAAAAACTTATATGCATGTAATTTGAGTGACTAGACATTTTCATATTTGGAGCTGCACATTGGGGGATTATGTGTTTACACAGTGCTATCTAGTGCTGATGATGACCAGCGACATAGGAAAACTCGACTAGATGGACTTAAACAAAATGCACCCTACTTACTGGCAAACAGCTAAATGTAAAGCACCTAAGTCCAGGTCTTTCAAAAATTTTGCCTGCATATGGAGACCTCACTATCTTTCAATTTCCAAATTTGTATCCATGAAAAAAAGTAGCACTTATTTTTCCTTAAACCCTCTGCAATGTAAAAAGCAGCATGCTGCATTGCAAATTAAACCTCACCTAAAAGTAGGATCACAAACTTTAAGTCTCTGAGTCCCAAATGCCCATCAATTTAAAAAGGGTTTTCTGGAAAGCTTAAAGACAGAAGGACTAAGGCATTTTTCTGTGTGAGAAGTGCATCAGACTCTGAGACTGAGTGCGCTTGGTACATCTCTGAGCAGCTCTCATGGAGCACCATAGTGGGCCCTGGGGGAAGGGGGCCACAGGGAGGTTGGGGGTTTTGCGGGGAGGCAGTAGGGTGGTGTGAGTGAAGTTTGCAGGATGCAAATGGAGCAAATGGACATTTCTGAATGTAAGGGACAAGTTTGAATAAAGTTTTTCTCCTGTCACACTCATCCATGTGAGATGCAGCCAGAAACTTTTCGGTGTTGATCATGCTGGCAAGCGTGATAGAGAATGGGATGGTATGATGAGCTGAGAAGGAAAGTGCAGAGAATCAGTGTTTTCCAAAAGAAGCAGTTTGTCCATCCTGACATATTTTCCTGTGCCTGAAGGAAGTGCACATATAGGACTCTTGAGAACATGACAATAAACTCAGCTGGGACTAGCCAAGTGCATAGCTCCAATGCTTGCTTCGAAGATGAAAGGCTGGGAGGAAAAGGCAAGCAGCCAGGTTAGCAAAAGCTTTCTGTCCTGGTGCATTTAGTTTTTCAAAGTGGAAAGGCTGTGTGGTTTTGCTGTGGACTTTACGACATTGAGAGCACATGTGGTGCAGAAGGGAAGGGAGAATCACCTGTATGCCTGGCAGAGTCCATAGGACATGTTGCATGGAAGCAGCTGTTGGATGTTACAAGCTTTTGGGGATCTGAGAGAGTGAGAGACCCTGCTGGTACCTAGAGCTTGAGGGAAGGTGCACACTTCCAGGCTGTGTGATGCAGTACATTGGCCGGGAGGTAAGGCATGAGCAAGGAAGAGCATTCTCAGATGACACTGCCGTCATAGAAGAGACTGGTGCTATGCACTTTCCTTCTCAGCTCTACACACTATGGTCTTCAGGGATTTTTGCAGCCTGAATCTAAACGAAAGGGTTTCCAGCCATGGCTCACACAGAGAAATGTGCCAGGAGGGAGTGGGGGGGGGAGAGAGAGAGAGTTTGTGAGAGAAAATTCGCTGACCTTGCTCTTTTCTAAGAGTAATTTATATATATTCATGTTGTGTTCAAAACTGCATGGTAAATTATTTCAGATACTATGGACAAAATTAATGCAATAATCACAAAATAAGAATTTAAAAAGTCAAGTAGACAAGAGAAAAGTGTTGGGTTTGTATCTGCCCACAATCTGGATCACAGCTGTGTGAAAAGGGTCTGTGAGCCAGGTGCAAAGATGCACAGCAGGGACAGCATTGTCACATCATAAGTACCTCACGTTTCTTTATTAATAGCTCTAAGGAGTAGGACAAAATTTAATGTTTGCTACAGAGATCACTTTTGAGAGGAGAAATGTTTTGATAGAAGAAAAATTGCAGGAGTTCCCACTGTAGGTTACATACACACTTTGTTGTATCCTTTTACTGCAGAAACCCATCCTGACCACTTGAATTACAAGGACGCACAGAACCTATTTCACATCTACTCACTGAGCCTGAGGAATGGTTTATAGTGAAAAGGAAAGGAGAAGGACCAGGTGAATCGTTGAAACCGAAAATCACGGACAAAGACTCTCTAACTAGTTAAAGTTAGAAAGTGTTATGTTTATTACACCGGCAGGTGGCACGGGGTGGGGGGGGGTTGTCCCTGAAATGCATGACTGCACTACACAAAGACTTTTGCCTTCTGTTTATTTCCCAAAATAATGCATATGCGTAACCCCAGCACCTCCCATCCCCGCTTTGTATTGAAATGAGGTTATCAGTCCTTCACGCGTGCTCAATTCTTCTCTTGAATTGGGTCGGTGGTCTCAAATTGGGTCAGTGCTCCCAGGGATGAAATCAGGAAGGTCTTCGTCAGGTCTCAGTGACCCTCTGGCACGATCCAAGGCCCCCTGCTTCATGATGGATTAACACAGAGTCCAGGTGCTGGGCATTGTTCTACTGGTTTCAGTATGTTCCTATAATGGTTCACTTTCTCCACTTCTTTCTACAACTGAGCTCATAATATAACAATTAGCGTTAGCTTAAGTATCTAATAATCATTAACCTATTGTTGGTATATCTAACTTCAATATGAATCAGTTCTAACCCTCAGCTAAAATCTTAACCCTTTAAAATCAAGATTCACAGGAATACAAATGAACTGAAACACAAGTAGCTAATACATTCAGGCTTGGTCCACACTAATTTTAATTCAAATAAACCCATCAAATTTTTTTTCCATCTTTCCCATTGAAGGATATTTATTTTGACTTATTCTTTAAGCATTTTCCAGCAGTATGTTTAATGTTATTTCTTTTGGAATGAAAGCTATAGGATTGCATTACAAAATGTTTCGGGAAAACCTTGGCCATGACTCTCAAGTTGCAACATGCCAGATAGTCATAGGCTTTCAAAGCTGGTTGAAGATATCATGAAAGCATCTAAGGTTTATGCATGAATGAGGATCCCCTTGTCAAAATGTCATGCTGTAGTGGTCCCTGCAGAGCTCTAAGACTGGATTTAAAAGCGAAGTTCAACACTGGCTCTTGAGCCAGCAGGATTAAACATCCAAGACTATACCTATATTACCTCTAGGCTCAAACTATTGTATGAAAACTTGTTACTGCTATGGCAGTTTCATAGTACTCCATAGTAAACCTCTATTTAAGTGACTCCAATATGCTTTCAGTGCTAAAGTAGGTGAGTACGTTACCCCTGAAGTTGTTGGGTAGGCACATTAAAGAGGAAAGTATTTCATCTTCATCACTTTCCTTCTTTCTTGCTTTGACAGAATTAAGAAGTTTTCAAAAATCTGATAGCACTGATGGTCACCATTCCTCCAGTTAGACTACATTCAATTACACTGTGCTGCTGAAGAACAATGAAGTCCGGTGCTTTGGATATGTTCCTCTTCTGCCCTGTGAATTGCTTCCCATGCTATAGCTTTGCTCCAGCTGTGACATCAAACCAACAGAACCAAGGAGGTTCTGTTAGAATGAACCAAGAATTCTCACAGTGTAAGCCTAGCCCATTTCTCTTGAAGGGTACAACAGCAGTCATGGCAGTGAACACTGCTCTTCATTGGGCTGTAACTCTGAAAAAAACGTGCATCACCTCTCAATCTAAACCATTAACCCTCCTAGTGATGCTGATTTAGGAAGTGTCAAATTGCAATTAGAATCCAACAACTACTTCCCGTGACCTGTCAACAGAGCACTGCATAGTTCCAACAGTCCAACAAACTAAAGGGATTTTTTTTTATGTCTGCTTTTCAAACATAATTGACTTATATACCTTTTCTGTGTTAAGTGAAGGTGGCCTGTCCACCATGGTCAAAACTGAGAGAATTTTGGCCCCATTTGCTTGCTGTCATGCAACATGTCATGACACAACCTCTTGGTGTTGATGTGACATTCCCATTGCAGTGGCAGTCATTACATGACTTAAGGCTACCTGCTGACAGATTGTCCATTCCATTGCTACACCCATTTTCTGGCCCCCTTTAAATGACTGAGCAGTCTTACTGTTTCCAACATTCCTCAGGGATACATGACCACCATCTCCTCCTTTCTGAAGTTTAGGAACCTAATCTAAAAGTAGTATCAGCAATACCAGTTTATCTAAAAACAGTATGCTCCATCAACAAACTCCGAGCAAACACTGGTAGTTTGAAGACTTTTACATATTTTTTACAGTGGACTTTTTGTTTGTATCTTTGTTTTTAAAGCTCATGGAGTAGTGTGCTCTTTCCCTTTGGCAACCAGGGTGGCACAGAGGCAGGCTGAGCCCTGGCGGGGTGGTACAGGGGACCATGGGCGCTGATGGCTGCAGCCTGTGGGTACCAGGTCGGGACCAGTGGGCAGGGCTGCACCCCACCTCTGCCACACCAACTGCAGCTTCTGCAGCCTGTGACATGGCTGGCTCAGGGGTTTAAATCAAGAGCCAAAATACTTCACTGGTCAATTTGGGGCAGAGAAAGGTTATCACTTCTAGTATGGTATAAGCCTGCCACTATATTTCTGTGAAGGACAAGCACCTTGTTGGAGTGAAACACCTGGGTAAATACTGAAACATTTTCAGATTCATATTATCCTACATTTCTGTGACCTTCTTTTACACCTGCATTGTTTCATAGTGCTGCTTGTGGGCACAAGTTCTTTGTACACTATCCTGGAATTAAAAACCGACACCTACATCCTCCCCCACCACCATCCCTCCACCCCAAAAAAGCCCCAAAAATCTACAACCCTAACAAAATCAATCTGCAGCATGTTCAGTGTTTCAAATGAGAACAAGCATAGAGGGGACATAAAAAGATGGGTCCTCTTTAACTGTTTGTGCATGCTGTGTTCTACAATCACTCCTAAATTCTACTTCTTGTACACCAAATATTTGTTTTCAGAACTCCTAGTTTTCCAATTAAACCCTTCTGGGAAGGTAATCAAGGACATACTGTATCTATTTTTAGCACATGCTTCATTAGTCAATTAAATCAAATGCACAGGATAATTTGACTAAACCATCAGTGGTAACTGAGGTGATTGAAAAACAAGCACATGTTCATGCCTTAATACCGAGCTCTTCAAACTGCTTGAAAATTGAAGCCTTGGACCAGGTTTAAACAAAGGAAAATCCAAAACATGGACAGCTGTAGGAATGCCCCCTGCTGATGGAGTGACCAAATTTTCCTTTGTCTCCTTAAAAAGGAAAAAAGCCCAGAAGTTTTTCTCCTCAATATTGTAAAAAGACACTTCATAGGACCTTTGGGACTTCACCTCAAACCTAGGGCAACCCAAGTGGACAGAGGCCAAAAAGTCCTTCCTAAGTAATTCACTAGAGAAAGAAGAGAACAAAGGAAATAATTGCTTTTGTGAAGTGTTTTTAGCAGGACCAAGAACCTCTTGCCTCTCGCTCCGGTTTTCTCTGTAAGAGCTTTGTTATTTTGCCTTTTATTAAAACTTTGTCTGTTTCCAACACTACCTCAAAAGCCATCCTGCTGAATTTATGCCATTCCAGGTAGCAGAGCTATCTCTAGCTCTGTATGATGGGTATGATGGGCTCCTCTGAGAGCTCGTAAGACCTGGCTTGAGGAGAAAACCCATCAGAGACAGCATCTTCCTTCTGCTGGAAGCCTTGAAGTCCACCACTGCAGTGGCAGCCTACACATATCATCTGGGTCTCGTAAAAGTTCTCCAGGGAAGAACAAGAACATGGCTAATGCATGCGCACAAATGCTGATCAAAAGCGCTTGATGATCTTGGAGTAAAATAGGTAACCCTTACTTTCTCAAAGACAAGCTGACTGTGTTCTTCTCTAGTACTAGTAATAAAAAAATCTGATGTTTTGCAAAGCAAATTTTCAGGGTTTTGGTAAGTTCACAGAACTGAGACACACAGAAAGACCTGTCACTTTTTTGTAGAATACCATCTAAACTGCTAGATTTATTTCATCAACAGTCCACCTAACATCATCTGCAAATAGTGACCACATGCAGTTCTGGTTAACACAAACCCCCATGGCCTAAGAAAGGAACAACTCTGCAAGCAGTTTGCAAAGATTAACAATTTAGCATTACTGTGGCTGATTACATGCTCTGACCTTTTTTACCTTTTTTACCTTTTTGCCTACACCTCCTACCCTCACACATGCCACTGAAAGCTCCTTGTGTTGAGCTCTCGCACCACCTTTGCCAGCATCTGTGCCAAGCCACCCCTCTTCAGCACCACCTCATCTACCACAAGGTAGTCGCATCTTGGGGAAAAAAGAGGTCACCAATTGAGACAAGTTCACCCTGCTGACAGCTAGCCTCCAGATTCAGTGTCCCTTATATCTCCTTCCCAGGATGGGTGGGAAAAACACCTAGGGGGAGCGCGGCACTGGGCAGGAGCAGCTGGCAGAGCATCAAGCGTGCTCCCCACGGACCCCCAGTTTGCTGGAATCAAGTGTGAAAAACAGGTTCAGCCTCCTGTGAAAATTTAAAAACTTTAAAAAAGGACAATAGGAGACAAAGACCATAGAGTAAAGGTTATTACAGTTGGGTGCATCTTGGCACTGAGCCAAGACTACACTGTTACCTTTAGGATACTCCTTAAATACCTTTTTCCTTACTTCAGCCTGTTGCATATTCATAGACCCTTATGCATATCTGTTGGGGGTTTGATCTGTTTCTTTTGTGTTTGCGAAATTTTTTCCTGGTGGTTTGCTAGGTAACTGATGGCTGGGTACTTTATGGATACTTGACTTAAACAAAAGAGGCAGCAGGTTTCTCCGGGTGGAACAGCAGTGAGCGGCAGTTTGGTCCGAGGACACCGCTCCGAAAGGACTGGAGTACCAGGGGACCCTGCTTGTTTTCTCTCTCTCCACTGGATTTCTCTCCAGAGGAAGACTGAACACATTTTTCTTCACCATTGGACTCTCATACAGGACTATCTCACTTCATAGAACTGTATTTACTGCTCAAGGAGGATTTCATCTGGACTGCTTTCACCGCCCTGATACCCAGGGTGTCAGGTCACATCCCTGACTCTGTCAGGGCATTTTCTGAGGTTTTGTTGTTTCTTTGGTTTTTTTGCTTGTCTCTTAGTGCTATTACATTTGTATTTGTCTTTGCTTTGTCTAATATTCCTAGTAAAGAACTGTTATTCCCACTCCCAAATCTTTGTCTGAGAGCCTCCAATTGCCAAATTATAATAATCTGAGGGAGGGGGTTTACATTCTCTATTCAAAGGGAGATTCCAGCTTTTGCTGGCAGGTACCTGTCTTTCAAACCAAGACAATATCCATAAACTAGTTTACATATTCCAGCAACTATTTTACATGGCCCCTCCTTGGGTCCGCCTTTTTAGAGCACGTGTTTCTTGCCTGTGGTTTCAGCTCCTTCTGTTTATCACTTCCAGTTTGGGCCTTGGTCCACACTTTCTTCAGACAGTGAGTGCTGTTAGTTGGCATGCCTGTAGCAGGTGTCCTCATCCTGTGTTCATTGGATGTTATCCCATCCAGGCAGGCATTTCAACACAAGCATAGCTATTCCACTACTATGTCTAAGCTTAATTAACAGCTGAAATAAAAACTTTATAACAAAGTTACTTTAACATCACACATAAAAATTCAATTTTAACATTTGTGAAAAGCCAATATTATAATATGTATCTATAACACAGGCATGGGTGGCAGGGAGCGCAGCAGGGCAAAGGCGTCTCTCCCTTCATCCCCCTGGGAATGCCGGCTTCAGCTTCTCGCTCTCACCATTGGCACAGACAGTGCCAGCAGCTTCTTCCACACTCATCTGTCTGGGCAGCTTTTATCTGGCACCAATCCTTGCATGTTTTGAATTTCAGACAGGCAATTCACATTTCACCCTTGCGCTCCAGGACCAGAATGGCAGTACTTTTGTCTTTTTTCCTGGCCACTTTCATGTAGCAATCCTTGAATGTACCTCTTACCTGCCTTGCATTCCTTGGCAACCCAACAATTTCCTTGCCTTGCTCTGTTAACCCTCCCTAGCCTTGCATTCCCTTGCATGCCCATGCCCCGCCTTGACCTGCCTACTGGCTTTCCTCCAGGGCCTTGCCTTGCCTAGCCCTTCCTGTTTCTGCCTGGCCTACCCATCACTGGGCTTACCTTCCTATGCCCAGCCTTGCCTATAATTTCTGAGCCTTCTCTTGCCTACCACTCCATTTGTGTTTCCCTCACTGCTCTGGCCTTGCCTACCTCTCCCTTGACTTGCCCACATTGCCTTGCCTGCATGGAAGGCGAGGCAGAGAGAGGTAGGCAAGTCAAAACAAAGCAAGGAAGTTGTAGGCAAAGTAGATGTAGACAAAGAAAGCAAAGCAAGGGTAGTCTAGGAAAGACTAGGTATGGTACTGAAGGCAAGGTAAGACCAAGTGACTCAGAGTGCCTTTCCTTGAGAAGCAAAGGACATAGTGCCAGTGTTGGTGGAGCAGATGTAAAGGTATCATGAGGAGGCATAGTCCAGCAAAATGTTTCTGTCCTGGCCCCCTCTGTGTAGGAACAATTGTTGGATATATTCAATACTGGAGGTGGATCAGTCCCTGTATGTTTTGTATTTTGGAGGAGGGGATGCCATTTCTTTTGCCATGATCTTCTAGTTCCTCTCTTTGGCAAAAAAAAGCAATTTTAGATGCACACTTTTGGGTGGTCTAAGTGAAATTAAAGTCTTTTCCCAATTGGCAGTTCTCTGAGCTAGAGCTGATGAACTGTCAGTGGGAATACAGATGCCAGGCTAACCCTCATGGTAGCTTTAGTGGGGGGCAGTCCCTAGTGATTTTTTGTCATGGGTAGCTTTGGTGTGGGGCATTCCCTAGTGCCTTTCAATTTGGATCCTGACTCTGTGAGACTGAAGGCTTAGGATGGTACTTAGAGCTGAGAAGGAATATGCCAATAGCAGCATGTGTGCAGGGAGTCCAATATGTGCAGCTGAAGTTGTAGGCAGCAAGATCTTTCTCAGCTGGCTCTTTTGTGAGCTCTGTTTTTGGTAGATGTTTTCAAGTTTGTGGCTGGATGCTGCAAAAGGAAAAGCTTTGTTATGGCAAAGTAGTCCGTGTTGCCTTTTGAGTGTAGTGCAAAGAAGGGTTTGCTCTTGTAAGGGGAAGATCAGTGAAACCTACTTGTCCTGACACAGCTGATTTGAGAAAAGGGACATTTCCGACTTGGCTGCGTCTTGGGGGTGGTTTCTAGCGGGACTCGGTGAGTTTCCTTCTTTTGCAAGTTGACAGTGCCATCGTGTGGTTATTTTGATGAGCCTTGACTGTGCCCAGGAAAAAAAGCCAAGCGCTTTTCTCGCCCAGCCCCCCATTAGTGTGGGAGTAGTCCATAAAAGAGCTCCACTGTGCATCCGGGCTTTTGGATATTGATGAAATGTGATCCTGTACGTAGCAGAGAAGGAAGAGGAATTGCTTCATTGTTGGCTGTGCAGTTTATAGGCTGCAGAAGAAATGGCAATCGCAGCATGGTCTATTTCTTTTAGAATGTTTTCTGCGCAATCCGCTGCTCAGCACCTAACTTGCACCCACTGAACTGCATCAAACTCCCTGGAGATATGTTTTCCCTCAAGTTCTATCTACCATCCTACCTTCTCACTCTCACAGATCCCACACTGGGATCCAACAGATGCTCCCAAATAAAAAGTCCAAGAACAAAAAGCCAGTGCTGGCTTTCATAGTCCTTTTTCAGTCTGTAAATTAGATGAAACACTAGTGATTTGCACTTTCCTTCTCAACTATATATAGCATCGTCACATTCTCTCAAGCTGATGAGAGCCCATGGCTAAAGAGAAGCATTTCCAGCTGCAGTTCACACTGAGAGATGTGCCAGAACTGGAAGCATTTGCTGACCTTCCCTTTTCCCTGTGCAATCTGATATTAGCAGCACAATAATTTTCACACACAATCAGTGTCACTGTGTCCAAGCAGTTAGAGATCACACAGATGGAAATATCAGGACAGAAGACATTCTTAAACTATCCCCTTCTCTTGCAGCATTTAAATTACGCTCAATGAGCTGCGGCTTGATAATCTTCTTTCCGCGATAGATGTGCTATCGCTTTGTACACTCTTGCATCTCAGCTGACAACATCCAGCAGCTGCTCCCCATAGCAAAAAGCTCTAGAAATAAAAGCTGGTGCTGGGCTGCACCTTTCCCTTGCCACACATAAGCCACATCAAACTCACTGGCACACTCTGTACCTTGTTTCTTCCCTGCATCTACTATTGTCTTCTCTAGATCTCAGGGCCCAACCATAAAGGCAATAGTTTTCACATAGAACTGGAAGAGTAACAGGTAACAGGACAAGTAGGCTATCGCTGAACTTCTTCCGACTGATAACATGAATTTGGGAGGCAGGAGAATGGTAGCCATGTTCCTCTTGCAGTCAAACTCTGCCTACACAAGTCCGGTGCTCTGTGGCTTCATTCTTCACCTTTTGTTAACCTTTTTTGTTTACCCTTTTGTTAACCCTTCACCTTTTGTTAACTTTTGTTTGGCTTTCATTCTGCCAGAAGCAAATAGTCGTCTACTGCCCACACAAAACATTGTGCGGGCAGTGAAGCGCTCCAGTGCATTGCTTCTGCCAAAACACTCCTAGACCCTTCACATTCCTTCTCAATGCTACATAACGTGTATTATGCCTCTCTTGGACTCTGAATCTTACTGGAAAGCTTTTTGACTATGTCTTGCATGGAAATAGTGTGCCAGGACAGCAGGCTTGCTCTGAGCATGCCCCTGCAACTTGTGAAAACTTGTATTTGCACCATATTCAAGGGGCAGCCCTTTTTCCTTTACAACCTGCACAGTGCAGCCAGATTGCCGTGCTCTCTGTACATTCCTTCTCAGCTCAAAGTACTAGCACACACATTACAGCCTCACAAGGACTAGAGCTCCTCATACAAGTCTCACACAGAAAAATGTGACAGGGCAAAAACATATTCTTCATTACCTGTCCTTGTCGCTCAGATTATGGCGCTGTCTTTAAAGTCTTGGACACAGAAAGACTAATTCAGCAAGTGCCTCTCTCCTGGCACATTTCGCTGAGCAAGTACTAGATGGACAGTTTGGGCTCTACGAAAGCAAAAGTACCTTGAATGAAAGTGAAGCCATATAGAGCACACAGTACATGTATGCAGTATAGACAATGAAATGCAGCAAAGCTGAATGCCATCGCTGTGCTTCAGTTCTGTGCATATCAAAGAAGGCAAGGAATGAAGCTGCAGAGCACAAGGGCTTGTGTGTGCAGTGTACCAAATTGTCAAAGTCCAGTAAAAATTTGTCTACAACCAAAGTCAGCTGAGAATATGCTTGCTGCGTGGAAAAGTAATGTGCAGCCGTGGGACTTCATAACAAAATCTGGAGATAAGCACTTTCTTTGCAACACCTTCAGTGTTGCAAAGGTTATGCAGCTACGCATCGCTGAGAAGCACACATCAATACAGAAGGCATTGTCAACATGCTTCTTCTCCTAGCAGCCTTTAAACTGCGCACAACACACTGTGGTGCTGCATTCTCCTTCTCAGCTCGACGAGCCATCACATTTTTCAATCTCACAACTCCATTTCCAGCTTTCATCAGTTGGTCCCATAGCAAAAGACTGTAGAAGTAAAAGCCAGTGCTAGGCTGCACCTTCGCCTTGCTGCACGTAAGCACATCAAACGCACTACTGCACTCTGTACTACCCTTCTCTGCTGTATCTACCCGAGTGTTCTCTGGATCTCAGAGCCTAGAGGGAAGAGGAATAGTTTCCCCCGGGGGTTGGAAGAAGAATAGGTAGCAGCACAAGTAAGTTGTGGAAGAACTTCCTCCATGCGACTGCTAACATGAATTTAGGAGGTTGGCAAGTGACAGCCACACTCCTCTTGCAGTCTGAACTCTGTGCTAACAAACCTGGTACTCTGCTGCTTTATTCTTTGCCTTTTGTGAGCTATGCAGAACTGAAGCTCAGCAATGGCATTCAGTTTTGCCGTTTTTCAGCAGCTGTGCTGCACGCATGCACTGTGACATCTGTTGGGATCTTTATGTTATAGATGGGTAATGCGATGATTGGCTCTCACAAGTAAGTGATGAATATTGTGTGCACGTTAAGAGAAGTTTTATCGATGTATAGTTATGCTATTGTGATATGTTCTCCCACAGTCCTCTTTCCCCTCCCCTTTTATTGTTGTCACAGGATGGCCTTGGTAGTTGGGGCATTTGGGAGGAGGGCAGCCTTGTTACTAGGAGGCGCAGCATGGCAACACCTGACCTCCAATTAAATAGCAAGAAAACTGTCTCCATCAATGGACGGTGAAGAAGAGTTAACTGACAGACCTTGGGAGGGGCTAGGGTTACCTGATGCAACACCAGAGGTATAAAAGGTGGAGCAGCCATTTTGTGGACAAGGATATGGTGGTTTAGTCCCATGCTCCCAGCACTGTAATTTTTTCTTATTCAGTCTTTTGCTGTATTTTGTTAAGGTTTAATAAACATTTGGAATTTTAAAAGTGAGCGTCATTTCTCACAAATGGGGGAGAGGTCCAGGCCAAACACCTTGTCTCCATGGCCTTAGGAAATTTCAAAAGAGAAGCTCCCCCTGCCACAAGTTCAGCAGCTCAATCGGCTTCTCCTGGGACAATCAGTGATCACAGGTCGACACCCCAGGGACAGCGGAAGACTGAATAATGAAAAAAGAAGATGGGGAAGGTGAGTACTATTGCCAGCCAAGGGTCTATGTACAAAATCACGAATGGGTCGGGGCTGCTGTGGAACGCGTCTCGAGCTGTTTATTTTCCAACATCAGTCTCATTACATGGTTATGACAGTGGGAAGATGCCAGCAGCTCATGTCCTCAGCAGCAGCCAAAGAACTTAATGTTACAATTTACTTAAAAGTTTTTTGACCAATCACACAAAGCAAAAGCATATTGACAGTAGATTTATCCAACCACTATAAGCACATGTACCTTTGGTTAAAACAGTGCTTGTTTATTTTGAATACAATACCTGCTTGTAAGCATTAAAATACAACGCACAGAGCTCCATTATTAAGTTTAGAACTTCCTAATATCCTCCTAGATATACTTTTCTGTAGTTTAGTGAGTTATTCAAGCCAAACGTTAAAACACAGACCATTGTTCTATTTGTCCTTACTTTCTTCTTCTCGTATAATTTTTCTGCTGACAAATCTTATGGCTACCACTTAGCTCTAATTGCAGTTCTGCTGTTTCTAAAGCCTGCCTTTTGCAGCTTCCCCAAAGCCCTCTGATTTTAGGTAATCCCACTAGTACCATCCTCAAAATTGTTTTGGCCAGATTATTTGTCTGTAATCCAGGTGCACAAACGCCAGCTGCAGGCAGGTAGTGCATGGGATCCATTCCTGGTCCACTGTAGTGTAAGGATATTGGAGGGTTGGACAGATTTGGGGTGGGACGCAGAGTAAGAGGAAAGTGGGAAACCGTAAAAGGCAGGACGCAAATGAAAAAGAGGGGCAGGGAAGAAACTGCAGGTAGGATGCAGAGTAAGAGGGAGATGGGAGAACCACAAGGAGTGGGATGCAAATGAAAGCAGGGTGAAAAAACAGAGGCAGCAGTGGGAACCAGCTGCTCAACATGTAGCTTGCAC
>WBNO01032404.1:0-31848 GCA_013400575.1 Peucedramus taeniatus | reverse complement strand
ATGATGCCACATTGTCTGGAATATCTGTTTCGCCATCTAACCAGGGGTCACCTGTCCTGTCTGTGTCTCTTCTCAACCTCCCAGGCACCCCCAGACCCCTCACCAGAATGGCAGCACAAGAAGCAGAAAAGGCCTTGACTCTGTGTGAACTCTGCTCAGCAATAACAAAAACATCTCTATGTTATGGACTCTGTGTTCAGCACAATTCCAAAACACAGCCCCGTACCAGCCAGTGTGAAGAAAATTAACGCTACCCCAGACAAAACTGCACAAGCTTGTATTAAATGTTACAAAGAGATTCTTCACAGTGAGGGTGGTGAGGCATTGAAAGAAATTGCCTCACAACCTGTTGTAAATGTCTCATTACTGGAAGTGTTCAGGTCTGGATTGGATGGGACTTAGAGCAACCTGATCTAGTGGCCCACATCCCTGCCCACAGCAGGGGGGTTGGAACTGTAAAATCTTTAATGTCCTTTCCAACCCAATCCACTCTATCATTCTGTGATTCTATTCCATAATGAGACACTGTAAATAAAGTTTGAAGAAAAGGTGTCCTTTTATTTACCTTTTTTATTTAACTATGCACACAGAACAAATTGCCATTTTTATATGCCTAGAGTATGTTATGCAATGTTGCCTATAAAGAACTCCTTGTGCCATAAAGTAAAAAATTTCCCCCCTTACTTTAAAATTTATATGCAGTTACAGTTTTTTCTTTTAGTAGAAATGAGCACCATCTTTACTGTAAATCACATTTGGTTCTGGCTCAAGCATACTCCATGACTGATACCTCATGGGGTACTTTTACTGAACAACAGAAGTTTCTGTCCCTGCTCTAAACTCATCCCTAACAGGTCAGCAAGAAAAGAAAAGAAAATTTATTCCAGCTTGTTCCTCAGAAATCACTTGTCTGGTTTTTTTTTTTGTCTTGCAAAGATTTTACATTCATCTAGACTTTAAAGTATCTGTTCCTGTTAAGTATGAGGTAGAAGCATTGATAAATGACAGAATGCTGTAATTAAGATTAATTATTTTCCTGCTACCCAAAGGGTGTCTTTTATGCCTATAGGGCTGGTTGTTTTGTGTTTGCTCTGCATCATCCCCTTTGTTTAATACATTACCATGTACTTTATTTCTAGCCAGTACTAAAACCCAAACCCTCCAATAATGGTGGTAATGCTGGGTGGAGGTCAGAAAAACCATTTTTGCTTTTTCCTCCATTCTCAAATTTTCCTAGAAGTGTGTAAACAAGAATGAGTAGTTATGACCTACCAGTCAAAGGAAACTAGGTTCTCAAAATCACAAACTGTGACAGATATAACAGCTATATGCATCAAGTTCTACTGCAGTCATGGGACTTGTTAAGGGGATCCTGGATCTGTTGTTTTGGAGAAGAGCTGTAGCTGCATCACCCAGCAGAACCAAATACATGTGGAAGGAATACATTTTCTCTTCACAAAGCTTTTGGAGGTACAAACAGAAACATGATGAAAATTACCCAGCTGAGCCAAGTTGAAAAACACACCATGAAGTGCATCCAAAGTGTCTCTATTTTGATGGCAAAACATAAGTCAGGATGTACCCAAACTTCTCCTGTCCTTTCCTTTCTTTCCCTCCCCATATCCTTACTATCACTGCTACTGTCACCCAAATTGTCCACATGTTTGGGTGACTCTGTCTTACTACAGAGGGATGAGGTCCTCTGCCCTTCCCGAATTGCAGCTGCTTTCCAGCTCTGCCATCTTGTTCCCGTGTGGTGGCCAAGTGTGTAAAGTCATCACCGAGGCTGAGAGAAAGCACAACAAAGGAAAATAAATGAATTGAGATCATTCTTTTAGTGCCCCTGCAGGAAGCCTTAGGTGTGGTTGAACTAGTCTGGTAGTGTTCTGCCCTTTGGCCTTGTTTTATGTGTACTCAGGGGAAATAATCATCAGTATAGCAATTTTTTACATTTAAATTATACAGGTAATTTGTGAGCATAATAAATATTTTGTTTATGCAGCATGTGTTTGAATACAGTTTTACCTGCTTATGAGAAATGACTATTTTAGATGTGCTTCAAAATATTCTGCTTTTTACAATGCTACTATGGATAGATAAATAATGTATGTTGTGTGTTGAACACAAATATGGCAACACTTTCTATTGTTTTCCATGATGATAAATTGATTTTAATTTCTTTGCAGCTAACCAAAGCACCATATCCAAAACCTTATATTAAGTATGGATTTTCAGTTTGGCATTTGCTAGAAAAAATAGACCACATCTTATGTCAGAGGTGAGTTTGGATGATAAAATATGGAATGAGGTGCAGTACCTGAAACTCCTGCTCAAGGGACAAAGGATACCCCAGCCATGGAGTAATCAGTTGGTTCCAGAACCCACATAGCAAGGATAAACACCTTGGTAGCTGAGGAGAAAGTACCTGGGCTCCAGGGGAATCTTCAGAGATGGGGATGGGAGTCAGCCTCTCCCAGAAAGCTCATTTTGAAGCCTGTTGTCCTGATTTTTATGTAATTAATTGCTTCTTGTTTCGCTAGTCTCATCACCAGTCTTTTGAAAAGTGAGCCCAAAACATTTCCCTGAGCTGAACTGATAGAATTTCCCTTTCAGCTGTGAGAGAGATATTCTCGTTCGAGGCCTCATTCAGGCCAGTAATGGAAATGCAAAAACTCGGAAAGGGCTCCAGGCCCAAGACCAGGCTGCCAGGGAGGGTCTTTGGTTAACTGCAGCCTGCGTGGAAAGGACAGATCCCATGCCCATTTTACTACCTTTCTTATCCTTTTCAGATTGCTTTCATGTCATGTGTTTCTTCACATCATCTCATTCACTAGATCTTGTTATTCTACCTAGAAAAATAATTTTCTGTATGAAAATGATTTGCCTCTAGGAAAATTATTATACTTGTATAGCAATAACACAGGGTGTAGTGCATTCTAGCTGCACAGTACATTACCTGTCTAGAATCAAACCCAGCACAGACAAGTGCTGACAATTTCCTCTAAGTGAAATGCATTCATCAGATGCACCAGCTTTGGTACACAGTGGAACTTTGAAACTTTATACACAATGAGAAATCCATGGCTTCTTTTATATATGGGTGTGAATACATTAATCACTCCTAAAGTTTAAGCTTTGTAGAAATCCTGCTAATGCAACAGAGCTTTTTGCTCCCATTCATCTTGTGGAAGAGAACTCCAACTGTGAACACCCTGCTTTTATGTGGAAGCCATTTCCCTTGATGAGTTTTCTCATATCTCTTTGATATTCTCTTGATTTCACAATGTCTTCTCCTTCTTGTATTCTGAAATAAAAAATAAAATCCGTAAGTTTCTTCCTTATGTTTTCTACACCATACACAAATTTATATTGTGTCTCAGGTCTGACCCCCTCCAAAAGTTGAATTTTTGTGTCTTCTTACCCAGGTGTTTTTTGTTTTTGTTTTTGTTTTTTTTTTTGGTTTTGTTTTGTGTTTTTTTTTGTTTTGTTTTGTTTTGTTTGTTTTTTGTTTTGTTGGGTTTTTTATTTGTTTTGTTGTTTTTTTGTTTGTTTGTTGTTGGTTTGTTGTTTGGTTTTTTTTTGTTGTTGCTATTGGGTTTTTAAATTTTTTTCTTTTTTTTAATCTTAAATGAGGAAATTCCTTGACAGAAAAAAAGTATTAAAACCCTCCACATAATATCTGATCAGTACATTCTGGTAGTCCTTATCTAGATTGCTTTTTTCTGAAGAGCCATCTGACTTCAAGCAGTTAGAATTAAGTGCTACAGAAATCAATCTGAATTCACCTGTATACCCTTTTAAAAGCAATTTTAAAGTAGTTGTAGTCTTCCTTGCTAACATTTAGAAATGCATATACATGTATCTGGATCAGTATAATAACTAATTTTGAAATAATAATAATAACGACACATTTTAAAAAGGTAACAGTATTTCATTTGAATTTAAATGTCTTGTTAAATAAGCAGTTATGGAGCCAAATCAGTTGGCTTAACAACAAAGGGCAGTATGCTGATGAATTATGTATGTTATCTTCATTTCTGCCTGCTGATAATTGACAGGTATCATGGCACCTTCTACTTACTTCCTGTAATTATATGCCATATATCAAACACCAGTTTGTGTGCAATAGTCCTCCACACACAAACTTACACACAAAATGGCTTTATGTTTTATTTAAAGCTTATAGCATTTTTAAATTTTCTGTTTCAATCACTCTGTTTTGCAAGCTACTTTGTCACTCAGCCCATGTCAACAATGTTAAATTAATAAGATTTCTTCAGTGTTAGTTTGGCAGAGTCACTCATTCAAGCAACGGCTCCATCCTTTTGTTTGTCTTGTTTTTTATATAAATTGGTTAGACTAAGCCAACACTAAAGAAAATTTACCTGCTGTTTGGACATGTATAATAAAACAGGTTTTTCAGTCTTTCACATAAAGCTTATGTCTTTACTAACAGATGTATTTTCACCCTTATGTAGCAACTTCAGGTAGTATTAGGTTAAAAAAACTAGTGTCTTAACAGAGCTGATAAAATGGCTAGTTCCTTCTTGGTAGTTTGCGTTTAATTCAGACTAACTCCACCATCACAAGGGTACATTAATTGAGTAGCTCTACAACTGGGCTCATAAAACTCAATGCTTACTGATTAAATTTAGCCACTACTGGATATCTTAGCACATGATTCAGAATTGCTTTTCTTTTCATTCAGTGTTTTGTTTCTTGGAAGAAAATTAATTTTGCTGAGAATTATTTTAATAAAAATGTGATAATAAAGTAAATCTTCAATTAAAATGAAGTCTTAGTTACCTTGCAGGGCTTTTTACTTATATTGCCTTAAATGTCCAAATTCATATTTTAAACTAAAAACCTACATGCAGTAAATAATATGCCTGGTATATGTAAAAAAGCACCACTGTTATATATTGTAGAAGAGTTCCTTGCTATCCTTGCATCCTTGACAATATTCACTACAAGAAAAAGTGGGCCTCAAACAAAGACCCAGAAGTTACAGAAAGTAATTGTACAGAAAGAAAATTAGATTATATCTTTTGTTCCTATTAATTTCAACTTGACTAGTCAGTTTCTTTAGAAACCTAAGTTTATATTATTTTCCTGTATCATTGATTAAGTTGGTTCAAGGCTCATACCTTAGTGAAATAAGTGATCTGATATACTGTTTCTCACTGAATTAGAATAAACTATTAAGTATCTTTATAAAGCCCCTTTCCTCAAAAAACTCCTCAACATGGGTAGAAGGTGATAGCCTGTGAGCAGCCAGTGATGGCAAAGGAATGGAATGTACTAACACCAGCAAGTAAAATCCCTGCTCTGTACTGAACTGAAAGAGAAAATTTCATAAAGGAAAAATATGCTCAACAAAATTTTTTCTCTAGGGCATGTTTTTGGCAGAAGTATCTGGATGCAGCACCTCTCTGGCTTGAGAATGCTAAACACCTGACTGCAGATAAACAAGGTAAAAAGCAGACTGCAGGGTTTTTAGCAGTCATTGTCAAATGCTTATATGAACAATTGTTACTGAGTATACATAAATCCAGTTTTCAAAGACTGAGCATTCAACTGAAGTAACTACAAAATTCATGGGACATGCAGAAGGCACTCTGCTGTTGGGCTGAGGGCTAACTTCTCTATTTCTCTCTATTTCTGTCTCTCTGTTGAGCTTATTGTATAGTAAAAATCATGCTTGAACTTTTTGAACATCTCTTTACACAGAAAGTTATGAGAAGCTGCAGCCATGATTTAAATAGAAATCATCATGCTCCCTCCCTTATTTTTATTTTGCATTACCACCAGTGCACCTAAACTTCTGAAGAAGGTTTTGTTTTCTAGCTACTGCTTATCTGGTTTAGGCTGAAGGAGCACAAATGTCTCCAAAAGGCTGTCAGGTTCCATGCAGAGACTTTTCAGATGATCTCAGATGTATCTGCACCACAGGAGTGTCTCGGAAAGTGAGCAGACTGCGGGGCTGTGCTCCAGAGACAGAGTGTCCCAAGGATGTACAGTAGCCACTCTTCAGAAGGGAAATGGCTAATCAAATACATTTTCATAAATTGGCTTATTCTGCCTGCTAAAATGAAAGTTAGGACAGGGTTGGATTACTTTTAACAAAAATAAATGTGGATATCTTGCATTCTCTATCCTTGTAAAGAACAGTCAAATTTTCAAAACAAACTTTGTGATCCCTTTTAATATTTTAATGGTCTCTTCACCTACCAATCTTCTTAGCATATTCTAATTTGTTTAGGGCTAAATAATATACCACATTCTTCACAAGAGTGGTATGTATTTAGCAAGTAAACTTGTGAAGTTAACAGAACTATTCCTCCAGTTAAGGTTGGGACCTTGGCAAAAACTTTTTCTAATCTGTGAACATTCCCATTGTAGCTGCTTACACAAGGTCTCCCTATGGTAGAGCAGCAGTTATGATGTTATCTAATCATTAGTGGTAATGGGTGGCATTACTTCCTGTTGGGGCACTCACAGACTCTTGCTTCACAGCTTTCATAGATCCATTAGTGTTGAAAAAGACTTCCAAGATAATTGTGTCCAACCTTTGACCAAACACCACCCTTTCAAGTAAAGCATAGGACTAAGTGGCATGTCGAGTCATTTCTTGAACACTGCTGGGTGTGGCGACCACCAGTTCTCCAGGCAGCTCATGCCAGTGCTTGACAACCCCTTCCATGAAGAAATTTTTCCTGATGTCCAACCTAAATGCCCCCTAGTGCAGCTTGAGACTCTGTGTTCTTGTCCTGTCACTGGTTACCTGGGAGAAGAGCCCGACCCCGCCTGGCTACAGTCTCCTTCCAGGCAGGTGTAGGGAGTGATAGCCCTGCCCCCCACTAAACCTCCTTTTTCCCAGGATAAACACCCCCAGCTCCCTCAGCTGCTCCTCACAGCACTTGTGCTCCACACCCTGCCCCAGCTCCATTGCCCTTCTCTGGACTCCCTCCAGCCCCTCAGTGTCTCTCTTGCAGTGAGGGGCCAGAACTGGACACAGCCCTCGAGGTCTGGCCTCACCAGTGCCCAGTACAGGGAGACAATCCCTGCCCTGGCCCTGCTGGCCACAGCATTGCTGATCCAGGCCAGGATGCCATTGGCCTTCTTGGCCACCTGGCTCATGGTCATGAGTCAGCTCTGGCTCGTGTTCAGCCGCTGTCACCAACACCTCCAAGTCCTTTTCCACTGGGCAGCTTTCCATCCACACTGTCCCAGCATCATAATGTGTTCGGAAGTGAGAGCATTACACACCTTCTTCCCACAGGTCATCATGGGTATGGATATGTGAATTCCAAGCACCTAGTGGAGGCAGATGCTGTGCCTAAACTAAGCTTTCCCACACAGAGAGCTGCAGCTGAAGAGAGTGGACTGCTCCATGGAGCCACGCATGGAGAGCTCCCATGCTGACCTCTCAGCTGCAAAGAGCTTCTGACAAAGCTTACACCTACATGATTTTGTGAGAAGGCCTTCAAAGGGTGAATTGAAAACACACTGCTCTATACTTTCCCCTAGGGAATAAGCACATAATTTCTGCTTATTTTGGCACTTAAGCCTACCAACAAAAAAGTCCTACTGTGGCAAAATAGGATGTCATTCTCATAGCAGGCTGACTTGATTAATATAGTTGCAAAGCTTGTTTTGCAATTCAAACCTTGTCAAACCAAATCCAAAATCATTTTCCTGGATAAATCCAATTAAAATATAAATACTGAATCAGAACACATTTTCTGTAATTACCAAGCAATTCTGTGGAAAGATTATTAAAGTAGGCTAAATTGCCTCTCTTACCTTGCCAGCCCTTCCTGCCTTCCCAGGGACACCTTTCTGAAGCAGTGCTGTGCTTGGCAGGGAGGCAGGGGATCAGCCTGCCTCTGCAGAGCTCCTCATTTTGGGCTGGTTTGCAGTCAGCTGTGCTCCACTCAGCCCTAGTACTGCTCCAAAGGGAGAAAGGATTCCTGACAAGACAGTGTCTAATGGAAATGGACACCTTTCCTATCCTCTTTTTTCATTTGAAGTCCTCTCCTAGTTGAATATGCTTCTGTCAGATCAGTCAAGGCATCAGCAAACTTTGCTCTGTATTTGCACAAAGACAGCAATATTTTAAATTATGATAGTCATTTGTCATATGCTTTATTTAAATGAAAAAAATTCTATAAAGTTTTCCATGGGCAAGTGTTAGAAGTTTCCTGTTTCTGTAAAGCTGGCAGACATGTCATCAGCACTACTAATTCTGAGAAATCTGAAGAAAAAAAAAGCCATTTTTTTAAAAACTGCTTTTTTTCTGTTAGCTGACCACCTTGATGTCTGTAGTAGCTTTGTGTTTATAAGTGATTTCTGAGTGGCAGCTTAAATGTCTCAGAGAATTCATAACAGAGCCCCTCAGTTTTGTGCTACTATTTTCCCCGATTAAAATCATGGGGAACCAGGATGAGAGTTTCATAAAAACCAACTGCTTTGAAAAATCCTTCTGAAGCAACATGGTTGTGTACAGGAGTGAATACGTGCTCAGTACAGCAGGTAGAAGCATTTTTGAAGAAAGGTTTTATTCATCTAAAATGACAGTTGTTTAAACTGAGCATTTTCCAGGAATGGCAGGATTTTGACAGCAGCAACAAGAACACAGACGTGAAGAACCTGGGTCAGGGTAATTTTGTGGGATGAGAAGGAAGGGCATACACCCACACCAGTCAGATTCTTTGGAACAAAAGGGGTTTTCCCACTACCCTAGACAGTGACTGTGGAGCTTTCTGCTGGAGATACTCCACTTTAGAGAAATAATCACAAGTTTTCTGGGCTGGGCTGCAGGAGAGAGGCTGTGGCTGGGCTGGGCTTGCAGGCAGGTGCCTGGGCCAAAGCCCAGTGGGACAGCTGATCCAGCTTCGCCCCCATGCCTGGAAACACCTAGAGTTTCCAAAGTGCTTCTGCAGACCTCTTTATTGTAGGATCATCTCTCTGCTCTTTCCTGCTTTATTGGAAAATGCAATTTTACATTTAAATGTGAAATAAACTAATTGGTGAATATAGAAATGAAAGACACTGTGAGTGTTTTCATAGACAAAATTCTTGCTTTCTAGCCAGACTTCAACATGACAAAAAACTGACAGGCTGTTGTCATGACTGAAGGCCTTCTGGAATTCTCAAAATTGAAATGGGATCACCAAAGCATTTTTAGTGCTATGTGTCACTTTAACCAAACAAAGAGGAAAAGAAAGAAGTTCCCTATCTCCAAAATGTTTCTACCCATGCCAATAAGCATCTTTGTACTGATGATGCTTAGACTATGAATTTATGTATACTTCCAAGATACACTTTAAGGATTTACATGTTACAACTTCCGGAGTATACGGACTGTACTTGTCCAGAGCTGTTTCTACAGTACATTTTTTCAACACACAATTACTCCATACTTGCCTCAAGATAATTTGTGGAAAATTTTGTAAGAACTGCATTTTTACAAGGTATTATTAGACTCAAAACAAAAACGCATTATATAAATATACACTATCTCTATTCCAGTTTTGCATCCTACTGCTTCTATACCATGCACAAATTTCGCATTTCTGCTTCTTTAGTTGTCTCTCTTATTAAAAAAACAGTAATCTTTAGACCCAGGAAATACATAAAAGTGTGGAAAGTAATGCTAAAAAGCCTGTGACTTTCACATGAAAAATAGAGAAATAAATTTTTAAAACTACCAGGAGGAGATCATTAAAAGCATCAAATCAATTACTGTATGTCCTTACTTTTGGACTACTCAGTATCCCAGTTCTCTGGTGATACAATGGAGGAACCTACTATTCTTGATGGACACATTTCAGGTTTGGTGTTATTTTTAATGGTAGAAAGGGTGAGAGGATGATGAGGTGAATCTAACAGTTATAATGATGAAAAAATACTGCTGTTCTGGCAAGAATAATAATGATGTACTTATCAGTGAGAACCTGCAAGTGAAACCGGTCTGCTCTTGCTATTCCAGTCAGACAGAGAAAGATGGGACAGAGCCATGCATTTAGGAACAGCAGCACAGCAAGTTCAACAACATTTTAGTATTGCTTTTAGAATATGGAAAACCCAAAGCACAGTGATAGTATTTAGAGTCTGTTCTAAATACTTAGCTGGAAGAAAGCCCAGCGCTAGTCAAGGGCCCAAGTATAAATAGGCTAAACATCGTTTAGAGGGAAGAATGTCAACTGCAGCATAACCTGTCCCTGTTCCTGCAGTAGGGTGGGCACTGAGGAGAAACAAGCATGCAGGGAGAGAAAAGCATGAACAGGAATGCCCAGGGCAGTGTCACTTTGCACAAGCCACCCAGTGAAGGCAAAGACAGTCTGGATCCCACAGACCAGCTGCCTGAGATGGAAACATGTGAGATCATATCATAAATGTAGAACATCTACAGGATAGGATAGGAGCTGGCATTTTACTTTTCATTTTGTGCAGTCAGTGACATTCAATTCTGATTTTGACCCACAGGTTCTCTTATAGTACAAAACACTGTAGTGACATGATGGATAGGAGTTTGGCTTGTCTGGGGGCTGCAGGATGTAGCTGGTGTTCAAGCCTGACATTCTTACCTTTGCTATGGTCTCTAGATATGAAAATATCTGCAAACTAGTTCAAAATAATCATCCTTATGCAATGTAAGTATGTTTCTTCTTTTGGTTAGAGGTTTTTAGAACAACACTTCTCACAGAAAAAGATGGAACTATATACAGTGTAAAAGTAGTGCTGTAAATGAGAAAAGTGTTTCTTCAGTAGTTAAAAATAACAACAACAACAAAAACAATCCCAGAATTTAAATTCTTCACAATTTCAGTATTCCCTGCTTTTACTAAACAGGAGCATTTATTTAGGATCAGGTATGCTTGGTTTACGTGTCATAAGGACCATCTTCTAACAATATTGCAAATTAATTAGAAAAGCTAATATACTGTGTTTCAAGTGGAAAAAAATGTTTGCTTATATCTGCATCACTGACACATAAGACCCAGTCTAAATACTCCTTTAATAAATGTTTAAACATGGGTGTTCTGGTCTGATCACTTTAATATACAGAGATTCAGTTTTAATGCATCATTTTACCAACATTTCAGCAGCAAGTTTTGGCCTAAATCACCAAATAATTTCCATTGTGAAATTATGATTGTGCATAAAAACCTAATTGAACTGATGCATAAGGTGGTAGTGTTGGAAAAACTTTCAGCATCCTTGCTATCACCCATTGTCATTAAATAGGTTTCCTATTTAATAGACATATGGTGGCTGATTTGTGCTAGAATCCAAGCCCACTTCACCTTTGGAATATTGAAAAAATGTGGATATCAAGCCATGTAGATTGCTCAATACCTTACAGTGTTAGAATTTCTCAGTGTCTTTTCTCTTTCTCGCCTAGATAAATGCATTTTAAAAGCAGTTATTTGCTCCTTCTTTCAAATTTGAAGATCACTGGAATCCACAAACCTATGCAATCACTAAATTAAAAAGTGAGATTGATCTGTTTGGTGTAGATGAGAAACAAGTGCATATTCTACTGCCCCACATGGAAGTATTTTAATACTACATCCCTTCATTGCAACGCTTGGTGTTACCCTTACGTATTCCTGCTTTGCCAAAACCTTTGTGGGGATTCCATGGACCATCAATTTCTCCTAAAGACCAATAAGGCAAGCAATTCATTCTGGAGAAACAGAAAACACCTCTCTGGGGTGGCAAACCATGGGACTGAGTTCACCAGCTCAGCTGGTCAGCCATGGTGTGAAGGGTCAGGCTACATCCCTGAAAACACTGTAATCAGTAGGAGACAATGAGATAGGACATCCTTCTGTGTTTTGCAGGGAATTCAAATGCTATTGTTGTACTTTTTTGGCTCCTGCAATCTGCATAATATGCAATTAGACTAAGCAGTTATCTTTTTTTCTTAATGACATGTTTGTCTGCATAAAAAAATACCAGGTGCCATACATGTTTCATCACTGATTTATATTTGTACAGTAATTGCCTAAGCTGATTACAGTGCCTGAGTAAGTAGAAAGGGAATGCAAAGAGGATTCCTCACCAGGACTGAGGAGTTACAGTTTTCTTTTTGAGGATTAAAGTTTTTTATTACCTGCATAGCACATTTTTATCCCTGTGTTTGCCTTAGAATGGATCTTGCTGACCCAAGAGCACAACACCACACTGTTTGGTGCAATCAATCTGCTGAGGTACATACATCACAGGCTACATGGAAGCCACATCACTGGCTATGTGGAAGTCAAGATGTACTGATTACATCCACGAATGGAAGCACCAGCACCTTCTGTTTTCACACTCTGCATTTGTCTCAATCTGCACAGGGTGAATTCACAGCTTTCACCTCCCAGCATTTCATAACAGGGGAGCACAGAGGTAAAGAAACCACTGTGATTGCAATTTTTCAAGCAGAGTTTGGAAGGTGTCCCACATAAAAACCAGATGGTCTTCAGATCACGTGTTATGGGGCAAAGAACAGAAGAGTAGGTAAGAGAGGTTGGAGCTGGGCAGAATGCCTAAGTTATTTCACTGCTACTTGGTCATTGCTGAGTTTTGTAGTGGTAACAACAAGTTACAGGTGTGTAACAATCCCAGAGGAAAACTACAGTCAGTGTGACATCTCTAAAAATATTTCCCACTAATTTTAACCCCCAAATTCATGCCACTCTAAGCCATCTTGTCCAACCCAAACTTAGTGCCACCAATAATGGCAGCAATGTTCATATCACATAAAAGAGGCCTTAAATGATGATTTAATATTTCCTCTTACAATGTTATCAAAAAATTTTACAGCAATATTTTACCTGTTTGAATGCACTGTTTTACGTCTCTTTAGAGCTGCATCAATGAAGACATAAAGTTCTACATCTCCAAATGCCTCTCAGATACTAAAAAAAAAAAAAAAAATCACAATAGTGAACTTCTTATGTTCTCTTATCAGTTGTTCACTCTCATTCCAGCCAGCATTAATCTCTGTTACTCTTGACACTGCTCTTTTAGGAGGCTTAAAGTGTGCCTGCTACTACATTGTGCAAGGATAGATGAAAAGGAGACTGTGGGGAGAAAAATCGGCTCTGTAATGAAAATAAGCCCAGCCTTTGATGCAGACAGAGTTAGGATTAGCAGATTCACACACTCACAGTCACACTGCAGAAGGCAGTTTATGCACCTGGACTCACACTGAGACTTTTTGTACAAACAGCATCAAAGCATTCACAAGTCTGCCCAAAGTTTTTTCTCGGTTTTCACTTTTTTGTTGCATTCAGCAATGAAATTTAAAGGTGGAAATTTGTGGCCCACAGAGCTATGAGGTTGTCACAGGAACTGGGAAGTGACTAGAGCAGGTAGACAGGTGAGGGAAGCTGGAGAGATGTGGGAGGTAGTGGATCATTTCCAGAAGGAGCAATGAGAAAAACTCCAGCAGGGAAACCATAGCCAGGGAGATGGGTGGGAAGTAATGACGTGGAGAAGGAGGCGTAACATCAGGAAGGCAGATCTAGAAACCATTTGGTCTCAAATGTGCTCTGACACCCTTGCTAAGATAAGCAGAATGTTCAGGTGGCTGACAATGCCTAGGAACACCCATGGTTTTCTCACCGTATGGTACATACGGTCCTAATAAAAGCCTAGGGCAGTTTGTTATTAGCTTGCCTGTGGAAAACATACAAGACACACACCAACAAATTAATACTGAACCCTGAATTTGTAAAATTTTATGACTTTTTGTATTTGGTCCCTTAATCCCAATATTGCTTTTAATTCATGTACTATATGTTCAAACACAAGTAAGGAAAGTTAAGCAAAACCACTACAACTTACTGAAAAATCATATTCTCAGGCTATTGAAGTGCCATGCTAATTTTTTTACTTGCTCAGAAAACTAGAAATGTGTTTAAAATGCATTCAAACTTGATTAGATACGGTATTTCTTTTAAAGAACAAAGCCCAGATTGATGTGCTCACATGAGTATACAAAATATTATCTGTTTTTTTTTGTTTGTTTGTTTGTTTGTTTTTTTTTTTAGTTATATCCTCTAGAATGTGTTTCAACTGGCATAGTTAGGAATCATTAATAGGCAGTGTGCTCTGTGGTAGGTTTTTTTCCTTAAGCAAGACCAAAATCATCAGGGCCACCTATATCTAGAAGGGTTTTCTACAAAAGCCATTTTGGGGAATGAGGACACTCTTCCATTCCATGGTCTCCTGCACTCCCCATGCTTTTCCTGCTGTGAATATTTCTCCAAATAGTCAATCTCTCTCTACTCAGTGTGTTATTTGTTATCTCATGTTTCTCCATGAATAAGGGGCAACAGAGTGTTAAGTTCATAGGGTGCAAAGTGACTTCTCTTCCTTTATTAGCTGCAGATACAAGCAGGAAACAGAGAGTCTTTCCTATCAAACCCTACACTTTCATCAGAGCCATTCCCACAAAACATCCCCTCAGTCTCAGGCAAGAGGGTCAGCTGTGAACCAGAAAATATCAAAACAAAGCATACACATGAAAGAAATTCAGTAGGGGACTGAATTTCTTTCATGTGTAGTTTCCCAATCCAGCCAGCTCAGCACAACTGTCTTTAGGGAGCATATCCACAAGCTCCGACCACCTTCCTTAGCAATCCCGAACAGATCCCGTCCTTGGAAGCCACTTTCTGCATATCTCCTCAGGTAAGAGGGTAAATACATTCTCCTTTTCATGAGTTCAGCAGAAAAACTCTCTGATTAGCCACTAAAGCAAGACCAGGTAGCCAGGAACACTCTGTTTTCGCCTGTAACTGGCTAGTTACGGATATAACTCTTTGCAAAGTGAATTCCTCATGCATGGTGATGAAACTTCTACCCAGCCACCATCCTGATGAATCCCTCCAGTTCCTGCACCATACAACCCAAAGCTGTAGTTAACACCAACAACCATAGAGGGGAAAACCAGTATCTGACAGCTCATTAAATTATGTGATGAAAAAAAATTATAGGCAGATAAACTTTAGTCAAGTCTATAGTTGCCTCTGATACCTAAACTACACCTCCAAAAAATTAATCTATTAAGGTTAATGAAACAAGAAAGAAAAATCACAGAGATTGTACTGCCTTACCTTTGGGAACCTCTGACACCTTCAGCCATAGTCTCTTACCACAGGAGATCTTGTCACAGTCCCAGCTGAGCTCCTCTCTGTGAGTAGTCACAGGACTGATATACTGGATCTGCCTTCTGGATTATATTTGCTTTCAAGACAGCTCAGTTGGAGTTGCACCAACAGAGTGTCTAAGCCTTCATTGTCTTCATGGACCTCACTAAGGAGCAGGTACACTCTCTGGGAATTACGCAGACAATAACATGGCTATTCCAGCTCCCAGTTTAATTGTCTGGCAACTACCTGATGGGTAGAGCATTTAAAGTCCTCTTAAATAAACTTTCTATCAAGCAGTCAGCAAGAAAAAAATTGAACAAACCTCAAACAAACAAAACAACAAAAACAACAAACCCTAAGAGAGCTCAGACCTGAACAAAAAATTGGGGCATTTTGTGATCCTCAGTATGTCTGGGCAGTACTGCTTCCTCTGTATCTGTGCTCACTCTTCCAGGATGTGGTGGAGAACTTCTTCCTCTTTACTGAATGTTGCCATTCTCCTTCCTCTTTTAAAATTGCTCACCCATACTTGTCAGTAGATTTCAGCTGTCATTACCCAGGCAAGAGAGCTTCACTGGTTCTTACTCTCACGGGAATGTCTCTGTTTCTCAGTCTCACTCTGCTGACATTAAGTGGACAATTCAGGTTGCGCTGAAAATGATGGGGAGTTTGTAGAGGGAATGAATGCACACTGCAGGGTTCCCTGCCTCCCCACAGCCCTGGCTCCCTTTGCAGCTCTGTGTGTTGCCTTGCCCATTATGTAACAAAGAAAAACTGCTTGGAGAACAATCATCTGGCAGCCAGTGTGTATCCTTTGTATCAATCACCTTTGAAAAACATGAAGCTATGTCCACATAATTAGGGAAACATGGCACATTCAGTCTTCTTCTGGTCCTACATCTCATGTTTGCCTATTTTATCTCTTAAATGCAATTATAACCACACTGGCATATTTGTTTTGTTTTGTCAAACCTGTTTTTCTTGTTATAATAGCATGTGATATATCAACTATTCATTGCAATTAAGAAAAAAAACCCAGTAACATTACAAGTAAGACTGTGCACACATTCCAAGGCTGTGATGACATCACAAGTCATGAGAGCTTTGCTTTTTGAGAGTATCTTCTTGCCAGAATGACTGGGTGTGGATGCCTTTGGGTTAACGATTAGTTTTGTAGGGTTTTGTGGGCACAACTTTTGATTCCTTTGACTGTGTTTTTAAGATTAGAAGGATGCTTCCTAGTACTAAATGCTGCATCTAAATGTGACTAATTACACCAGGGACAACCAGCGCTAGTGTTGGTAGGAAGAGCAGTTATGAGAATGATTATTTCCAGGATCACCTCAGTATGTGCCTTTTGGCAGGCTGATGGTGTTTAAAACTACTTATTTTAGAAACTTTCTTTCCAAGGTTCCTCATTAAGTGACTTGAAGTAACTGTGCTTCCTTTGATTAGAGATCTATCTACTGTTTGCTTTCCAGAACAATTCAGAGCAAGGAAATTTGACCCACTCATGATGACCTCCAAGCTGCTACTCTCATGACTTGTAGTACTGATGGATCTCCTAAATAACTGTATGTTCCTATCTCATTCTAAAATCTCTTTAATACCTTAAACATGAGATATGTTTCAGCAGTTTTATCTCTGCTGAATGCACTCAGTATGGTACCTCCATATTAATTTCAAGGTCTAGCACTTTTTTGTTTAAACTGATGAGGCCTCATTTCATGGAAGCACCACTTCCATGTTTTGTCTCCCTTCCTTCTTGGCTTTTCCATGCCAGGTATTTTTGTCTTCTTTTCCTGCTGGCTATTGCATGCCAACTAACTTATTGCTGTGGCAGAGAATATACCCCATGTGTAAGAAGCATTTTTTAACAGAGTCTAAGCTGAATGTCGAATGGAGCCATGGTTTATGTAGAGGAGTTTTAATTATTCTTCAGTCTGTGGAAGTGGAAAGTAAGGCCAGGATGAGGAGGACTGGGTTGTCAGGAAGATAGCTGCAGGGAATCAGAATATATCATTACCTAAGGGAGTGGTATCCTCAGTCTTCATCTACTTTAAGTCTCTCACCAGACACATCAAATGACAGTGCTGTAGGGCTTAAAAAAATTGGGGCGAAGCTGGGGCAGCGAATGGCTTATAATGACAGCCTGTCTAAATGTCTGAGTGGCAGACAAGTGGAGAGAAAAAGTTTGCAGTACAGGCTAGCTCAGGTGAAGTGATGATTTGTTTGGATTTAATCTGCTTTCTTTCTCTAGCTAGGTTTGACAACTGGCTAAGATGGCTAGCTCTATGTGAGCTTCACAATGCTGTCTATTAAATTATTTGCTAAGAAAATTGAAATTTGGCAATAGTCATGGTTGTCCAGAACTAATTGTTACTTCATTGAACACAAGAGCTAAGGACTTGAATGACTCTTGTTTATTGGCAGAAATGAGAGGCAGTCACAGCCTCATTTCTTCCCCCACCTCCTAAAAGGGACCCAAGTTAGGAGTCCAGTGCCAGTGGAATTAGTGTAAAGAAGGAGCCTTTCAGGAGGGAATGTAGCTGCAGTTCTGCCAGCCCTCTCTTTCCCATGAAAAAAACATGTTTTTCCTTTTCTGTGTCACTGTTCACACATGCAAATCTATTTCCTACTTCCTAGGCAAATCTGGCTTGTGCTTCCCTCTCTCATTTAGCTCATGTGGTACATGCACTGGTGGTACATGTACTTGACACAACAGCCACAGGTAACCTGGGAAACCCCTGCTGGTCCCACCACCAGCTTCTGAGGCCAGCAAGTGCTGGGTACACCCAGCACAGCTAGGAGCCCTGGCTGTGCTGTGTCCCACCAGCCCAGGACTTCTCTTCCCTGCCCAGACTTGATGAGTACAATAAGCTGACAAGTGAGGGACAGTATAATACTACCCCACCACTTGACCACAGGAGACCTAACAAGCTTTTCCATTTCCTGTGAAAGACGAAAGATGGAAAAATGTGGAGAGCCTGCATGAAAGGGTGGGGTTGCTCTTACTCAGTTCTGTGTGTTTAAAAGTTGGGCTTTTAGCTGGGGTAGTCACAAGCCTCCACTAATAAACACAGGAGAGAAACAGGCACTTCCTGAGACACATTTATGTCATCTGAGACAGATATCGAAAGAGGCCAGCCCTGGCAGGTGATTCATTCCATCTAGCACTTTCTCCACAGACTAGAGAGGGCGACTAAACCTTCATCTAGCAAAAATTAAGTCGCATGAATTCAATATAGATAAAAATAAACATGATAATACCATCCCCCAGTGTTCTTCTAGTGCTGTTTTTCCTTTTCTTCTTTAATGTGTACTGTTATCAGGAGCCAAACATTTATTTAGTAGCGAATGGGTCAAACCAGCTATTAGAGATATCTCACTCGATTAGCAGCAGTTTTTGTTACCACATAAGACAACTAATGCACCATTTCCATCCTGTACCATGATAGCCTTTTAATCAAAGTCTATTCCAGATATCATAGCCCATGACATCCCAGGGGGAGACACAAAGATTTTTCTCTTCCACTCCCTGCTGCTTAAGCAGACAACAAGGAATTGCTCAGACATTAATGTGGCTAGCCACATATAGACTATATAGTATTATAAATATGCAATAGGTAGTATATAGACTCTTTGAAATTACACACCACTCCTGATTTGCAAATTACTTACCTGTGATGGTGGTCAGCAAGTGTTGCCTTGCCAAGAAACTGTTTGTAAAAAGCTCACTACCAACAGTCCTAATTTCTACTCTCCTGGTTACACATCAGCTGACACTGCATCTATTTCCTGAACAGATGCAAGAACACACACAGAGGAAGATCTGCATTTCTTTCTTGGACTAGGACCACAATGAAATAATGTCATGCAAGATAAAAAAGAAAAACCAAGAACAAAATGAGATATCCTCCCCTAAATGACCTACAGCCCTAATAGTAAAACAACAACAACAACAAAAACAACAAAGAAAAAAACCCCAAAACAAAACAAAATAAAAAAAAAAAAAAAAAGAAAAAAGAAAATATACAGTAAGCAGGCACAGAGGAGTATGGGAATGTCAGTAAAGACAAGTTATCAGTCAGTACATGCTGAGCTTCAGCAGCCTGGCTAATTCAGGCCTCTGCAAATGTCATGGCAGACAAGAGCTTGATGGAGACAAGCTGGCATTCTACAGAGATTTGTAGTGGGCTCCAGAGAATCAAGACAACATGGCAACCCAAGCATGAGGTTCTCTACTCCTTCACAGAAAAGATAATGCTCAGTAGAGTGATTAGAAAATGACATCTTTTGCCCAGAGTAAACGTGTCAATTCTCAGCAAAGGATGCAATTTAAAACATATCTTTATCCCCTTGGCAGTACTATTGCTCAGCTTTGGCAGCTCCTCACTCAGCTGCCTTCCACAAATCCCACTCCAAGATGCCAAATTTCCAGCATACCCATGGATCAGATTTGGATGTTAGAAATACCACTAGGTGTCTACAACTCAGGAACTATGACTTTCAGCAGTATAATGTCCAAGTGTCTTTGGCTATAGACCAAAGATTCTGAAAGGCCTCATAGAAAGAGAAACAGAGAGGCTGTTCACGTACATTTTAGCTGGCAATACCATATCTCTTCCTAGGCTTTCCAATCTGCAGTGTGCTTGTTGCTCAGTACCGCTCTTCCTAAAGAAATAAAAGTCTCCAGTTTTAGAACAATATCCATAGGGCAGGTGCTACATTATGATTAAGGGCCAAAGGCACACAGAATTAAAACAAGCCAACCTGCTGGAGGCAATGGACCCTGGAGGGCTCCCCTGATCAGGAGTTAATTGCCAAACAGGGAGGCTTAGCTTTGATGGGGAAAGGCACAGGAATTATCCTGGCTGTTTTTCATTGTCCCATACTTGCATATTGGGATGAAACTTAGCTCATTACCCCTCCTCATTAGCCCTACCTGTTGACCTCCTGCACTTCATGGCCTCCTCCATGGTGGCTAAGACTGGAGGACTGGTAGAAAGATGCTAGTGGTTCATGAAGGGTTCATTTTTTTTTTTTTACAGACTCAGTGCAAGGGCTTATTTGCTTCATATCTTGCTTAGTATTAAATCTTTGCAGTAAACAGAGAGCATGAGAATATTTGCTAGAAGCAAACAAAAAGGCCATAAGCATCTCTTTCATATTTAAACAAATATTTGCACATCTACTCATTCCCTTTGCTCCATCTTTAGGTGTGTATTTCTTAGCAGTAACATTTATCTGTGCTGGATTGATTTATTTATTTACATACTTAGATTTACATCTCACAGGGGCCCATGTTGCTCAGGTCAAGGCAAAAACCAGGAAAAGATGAGGTTGTGCTGAAAATACAACTTGTAAGTCAACCAAAAAGTTTGGTATAGGCTTTTGTGACCTGTGAGTGGCTGCTGGCACTGACTTTGTCTGATGGGGGTTTCATCCTTCTGCCTCCACCTACCATCCCATAAAGATGGTGCTTGATCTGCCACAGCCTCCACAACAGCATGACCCAGGGCCACCATTCAAGGGCAGAATATGAGGCTTCTTAACTTCAATTTCTGAGGGAAATCTACATTGCTAGTCCCTTCTGCCTTTTATCTTTTCAGTGAAATGAAACACATATTCTAATACTAAAAAAAATACATGCTTAGAGCATTCAATTTTTCATTCCACATTGCAGTGCCAAAATTTTCAGAAACTGCCCAGCTGTTACAAAATTGTTAAAGACTTAGAAAAGCTTAATTACCTGAAGCCATTGACCAAAGAGCTGGTAGACCAAAGTCTGCAAGATGAAAACATCATCAGGGCACATGTACTAACTTATTAAGGAATCATCAACAAACTCTGCCCTATGCTGTTGTTCTTTGGTTTGCACAGAATAAACCTTCCAGACTGATACACACTGTACACAGAGGCACATTTCTGGCTTAGAGATCTAGGGACTGAATTGCCTTTTGTTTGGTCCTAGACCTGAAAACAAAAGATTTCAATTAGAAATATTGCTCATTTTCTGAGCAGTAGTAAAACTGATCTGCACTATAAATATGGCATTCAGCTGTGTCCCACTTCTTCTGAAGTGTAGCCACTCAGTCTTGTGCTGCTATGTACTCTTTTCTCATTTGTGCTGCCCTGGAATTTTGTGGGCTGCACTGTCAGCCAGGGCAGAGGACTGACATGGCTTAAATTCCTCTTGCTGCCATTCCTGTCAGAGCACACAGATTTGGGGATAAGCTTCCTCACTTTCTGGAGGGTTTCAGTGAAAGGACAATTCATTCAGTGGCTGGCAGCCCTCAGCCCTGGGTTTGCTCATCCATTTGAGCCAAATTCTCCCCTTGGGCATAGTCTAAGGTGCTCCCACAATGCTTTCAGTGGCAATCCTGCCCACTGAGCTAAGAGCACAATTTAGCTGTTAAAGATGACACAAATCCAGATGCAAACTCTTTCCTTTGTTCTTTGTTATCTCCAAAAGAAGTTCAGTCTCCGTTGCAGCTGTTATTTTTCTCCAGTAAAACAACACTTTTGTGGTCTTTACAAAGAATTAATAACTGTCAAAAGTCTCTGTTAAAAATAACCATATGGAGCATTTTAAGTGTCATTTCTCTTGCATTACTACTTTTAGGCATTATGCTCAACTCCATAGGATGCCTTTTTATGTGTTGTCTTAAGTAGTTGCATTTCCTGTTGCAGGGATCCAAGTAACACACACATTTTTAAAAAATACTCTCCAACTTCTAGTGGACAAAGCTATTTTTATTGAATCAGTGAAAGTATCTGTGGAGTAAGACACCATTTGAGAACAGTGAAGATCCTGATATTTAACCCTTCATTAAAGCAGTGGAACTGCTGCCATGTACCAAACCAAACACATTACCTAGGATTGTGACTACAAAAAAAAACCCACTAAACAAATCAGCAAACAAACAGGAAATCCTCCCTCATGGGCTACCCACATGCTCTTACATTTAAATGGGCAACAAACTACAAGAAATAAGAATTATTGGATTATTATTGTCCAGATATAGCATCTCTTATGTCTTTATTTTATAGAAATATTTAATTAAATACTTAATTTAAAATGTTTTGCAGAAATTAAAATCTGTTGATATGCTCTGCTCTTCCAAGATGCTTAAAATATTGTTGCATTTAGGGGAAGATGGGTCAAGAAGTCAAGGAAACGTTAAGTTTAAGCTGAGGTACTACCAGTTTCATTCAAGATTTCCCAAACACACACATTGAGACTCATGATAATGTAGTTTGTCTTGTTCTAGGACATCACTTTGTATGCACACACACACATACACACACAAACACAAAAACATTTAGACTCATGATAATGTAGAATGTTTTGTTCTAGGGCATCACTTTGTATGCACACACACACACACACACATATATTTAGAGTCATGATAATGCAGCATATCTTGGTTTAGGCCATCACCAATGGTTCACATGTATTATCTGTGTCTTGTTGAAATAACAGTTTTGTTGCTGATGATCTGTGCTGGCAATGAAGGGGGCTGGAAGATCAGTAATCTCATGTAGTCCTAGAAGCACTCAGCTCCACTGTGGCTGGTTCCACACAGGAGCACACAGTGTGGGCCAGGACAGCTAAGTAACAGGAGCAGAGGAGAGAAGTCATACAGAAAGAAAGGAAGGCAAATGCACTTTCTCACAGCATCTGCTGTTGGCTTGTATATCCATGAGCAGCATGGAAAAAAACAGTCCAGTTATTGAATATATGCCTGAAATTCATAGGGAGTATCATGGGACTTTTTTTCGTTCATAATTGTATGTCTCAGGTTTTGAAGAAGTAGAGACTTTATATTCCACTATATCTTTTCTGCATATAAAGTAATTCTGTAGAAAACAGATGATCAGTTCTTAAATTTCAAAAGGGCTCTGGCACTATTAAAAAGCTCTTCTTCAAGTGCAAGTCAGGTTTCTTGTCCATCTTAATTGAAGGGAGCAGAACTGCTAAGTGCATCCTATATTTCAGGCAGTGGGGTCTTGCTCAAGGTGAGTAGAAAGTGGAGTGTACAATGGGGATCATGGGAGTCCTTTATTTTAGTAGTCAACCCTCTGCCCTGTCTTGAAGGTATCCTTTTCATTCAAAGATGTTTCAGGGAAAGGAAAGGTACTGACTTAACTTTTGGTGTTCAGGATGGCTACATAGGCTTTTTTTCTGTCTTGGAACTAGATTAAACTTGTTGTATATAAGCAGAGAACATGATGTATTTCACTACAAAAGGACAGACAAAAACAGAAACACTTTTGCAAAAGTACTTCATAGACATAATAGAAAAATAAAGCTGTAATTGTCATAGGGATTGGAAAGACAGTGATAAAATACCTTGACATTTTAAAAACGAGCACTTTATGCCCACTTTTCACTTTCTAGACTTTAAATCTGCTCTGCTTCCTCTTTTTCTGCCACCTAGACTGTAACCAATTCATGACAAGAAAAACATGTATTATGACTTAGGATGAACTTCATTCCTACAAATCAACAATTAATCAAAAAGGAACCATTGAAGGAAGAGAGTTCCTTAGCAAGATTTGTCTCTAGTAGAAACAGTACATTTCTTTTCAGGGGAACCTTTTTACAGAGAAAGATAAGACCTGAGAGCAAGGTTGACATCTGGCACTAAATCTTCAGTGCAGAAGACAGGAGGATCTGCTGCACAGAGGTCCATGGTGTTCAGCCTGGCTGAGCAGTACTTGCTATGCAGAGCAGGAAATGATGGCAACAGCAGAGGCTGTATGCTAATAACCCAAGTTTCAGCTGAGACTCAAAATTCTGAGTCTCCCCTGGCTCTATAAAAGCTGAGACTTCAGCTGAGTTTCCCCTGGCTCCAAAATAGTCATCTTGATTCTTTCCCTCTTGTCAACAGTGAGAAACAGACTCAGAGAATTACTCCGAAAAGTAATTTATCCTTCCTCTTATAGGTATATGCCTTAGGATAACATCACTCATTCTGAAAGAAATCTTGAATTGAGACAGGTTACAGTGCTAACACCTTGCCTCTTTCAGAGATTTTAGTGGCTTCCAATTAAAAATGGCAGCACTGTCACAATGGTGGAAGCATCAAAAGGAAAACAACTTATTTTTGCTGCTGAACCTACTTCATGTGAACCTACTTCAGGATGCTGCAGGTCACGGAATATAATAGACTGATAGATAATGTAATAATAATAGAATCATAGACTCATAGAACAAGGTGAGTTGGAAGGGACACATAAGGATCATCGAGTCCAATTCTTGGCCCCACACAGAACCAACCCAAAAATTGTATTATGTGCCCGAGAGTATTGTCCAAACACTTCTTGAACTCTGGTCAGCTTGGTGCTGTGACCATTTCCAGCCTAAACCTTCCCTGATACATCTTCAGGCCATTTCTTTGGGTCCTGTCGCTGGTCACAAGATTGAAGACATCAGTGTCTGTCCCCTGCTTTACCTCATGAGGAAGTTGTAACTGCAGTGAGGTCTCCCCTCAGTCTCCTCTTCTCCAGCCTGGACAAACTGAGGGATTTCAGCCACTCCTCACACGGCTTCCTCTCCGGATCCTTTGCCATCTCTATGGCCCTCCTTTGCATGCTCTCTGATAGCTTCATATCCTTATGATACTGTGGCACCCAAAACTGCACAAAATATTCAAGGTGAGGCTGCTGCAGTGCAGAGCAGGACAATCCCCTCCCTTGCCTGGCTGGTGATGCTGTCCCTGATGCCCCCAGGACACTGGCCCTCCTGGCTGCCAGGGCACTGCTGGCTCATGACAGTGCAAATGCCAGGATTTTTCAAAGCCTGATCTATATCCACATTCCCTCTGTGAGTAGCCAAAAGGGAGCAGTGCTGGCAAGTAGGAACAGAGAGCCATTTTTGCCATGCAGCATGAAAGGGTGGGATGACACTTCTCCTGCTAATTCCAGAAATTAACATTGCCCACTAACAGAGTGGATGACAATACAACAGACACAGCAGATTTGCCATAGAATTCATTACAGTGGATTACTGTGGTGTGGATTGCACTGCCACATAGATCCCTTTGTTAGGTTTAAGGTGCACACCACTATATGAGAGGTGTGATCAAATGCTTAATTGTTTTAAATTGTTTAATTGCTTTTAATTTTCATCTAAGAATGAAATTGCATACCAATGTAAATACTCCCTCCCATTTCCAAAAAATCATCTAACTCTTAACAGAAGGGGCATATTGCCTCCTCTGATCTCAGTATGTACAAGTTGCATTGTAAGAAAATTTCCAGTGAGGTCTTTTTTGCATCAGCAGCCATATTTTCTTCTTAGATGTGTCTATTAACCTAGGTTTGCTCCACTGAAGTCAGTGAAATAATTCCTGCTTTTTACTGCTGCAGAGCAGTCCAATGTGTGCTGGCTGCAACATTAGCCTTCAGATTGCCTGCTCAAGCAAGTCCCACATCATTAAGCAGGTTTTTTTATACATTACAAACTGCACTACAGTGAGAGTGGAGGTGGCTGTGAAGATAAAGCTCCAGCACTAGTTTAAGGCCTCTTTGTACCGTTGTTTAGAAGATTTAAGGGATAAACAGCTATAGAAAGCCTGTGGCTCTGGATGACTTGGACTGGGAGCCCAAGGGTGGGCTTTATTGCTCCTTTTCTTATGAAGTGTGTGGGCAAGGAGGGAGCAATTCCCTGTGAGAACAGAGATCCCTCCACAGTGTAACTGCTCCCAAAACTCAGAGTCGCCCTGAATGAAGAGCACAGTTAGTGTCTGGACTACAAAATCCTCTCCAGAGAGTGGAATTCTGTTCTGCTGTGTAACCTAAACCTGCAATACAGATGCAAAACAAGCAGTTGAGTGCAATTGTATCTTTACATAAGTATATATCTAGGTATGGTTGAGTTTTAACTTACCATTGATATAATCACAAATAAGAAGGATAAGCTGGCACCTGGTGACCCCATAATTTCAGTGATGCTATAATCAGAACAGGAGAGGTTATTTGGAGAGCTTCAAAGAATCTTTCCCATTTCAGAATCAGACCTCTTGATAATATCTTAATTCCTCACCCAAATAATAATGCTGAAGCTTTATTAGTTAATCAATAAGACGTGATACAGGGTATGGTTATCATAAGATAATCATACCCTGGAGCATTTTGAGGCATGAGCCTTATACCTCCAATCAGATTGGGTGAGATTATCTTTTGATAACCACACCCTTGGGGAATGGCTCATTTCTATTATGAGAAAATTTTATGGTTGGGGAAAATGTGCATTCCTGATGTAGAAAAATGAAAATGGTGCCTTAGAATTAGCAGCTATTTCTCTCAAGCTGAAAAAAAACCAGATTTACTTTTGGAATGCTTATGGGGAATTCCTCACTATCCATGCTATTTCAAGGCAAAAATAACTTTGAAGCAGGTGACATGTTTGGGAGTCACTTTGAGCCTACCATATATATATATTTTACATATATGTATATATATATATATATACACACACACACACACTTCAAAGAGCACATGGGAAAAAATAGTCAATGACAGGTTTGCTGTAGGGTTCCAAAACAAAGAAAGGCATCACCTTGTTTCTTTAATGACAACAACAACAACAAACCAACCAAGAAAATCCCCCAAAAAAACAATAAACAACCTAGGTCACTAGGTATTGTTTCTGATGTCATATATGCTACATATCCAATTGCTGTTTGTATACATTAGAAGCCTATGTACAGTTATTTTTTGTCTACTGCTTACTAATATGAAATTGTAATGTTGGTAATTGTTTCATTTAAGGTAAAGAAAAGAGCACCTTGCACTTAAACAGAAAATAACCTTTTACAAATACAGTGGTTAGAACTAGCAATTGCCCTTGAAAATGTATTCATATACACTCTGTTTGTATAAACAAACTCAGTGTAGACATTGACATTTTGGAATTGTTTTCTATCAGTGTTCATAAGAAACAGTCATTAAAAATGTCTTAAATTTGCTTTTAAATGTGATTGCAAAGTGCCATTTTTAGATATTTATGAACATATAGCTGTATGAAATGTCTGTGCACTTAGTAAATTCATGGTCAGTATTCATGACAAGAATTCAATGATTTTGCTGAATAAGAGTAAAAATTAATAATAAAACCTTAAATAATAATAATTTCAGGACTTCAGACTTAAGCTAGTATTTTTTATTGTTGGATCTAGTCTCTGTGTTCCATTCCACTCTGCTTCAACAGAGTGGGAAAGGAAGGAAGCCACACAGACATGAAATGTTTAGCCCCAGCTTGCCCAAGACACCCGTTGACAGAGTCAAAAGCAGAATTATTGCCTAAACACAGAGCAAATCTCTACAGTATGACTTGATATAGTCATATCAAGTGACTGAGGAGGCTCAGTCACTAACTTCAGCCCATGTCAGGGGGTGCAGTGACTGGAGCTGTATCTGGCTGGTGACTGCCACCAGCAGTGTTCCTCAGGGTGCTGCTCAGTTCTGTTCCACGTGTTTCAGTGATCTGGGTAAAGGATTGGAATGCACCATGAGCAAACTGGCTGATGACTCCAAACTGGATGATGCTGTTGGCACTCTGGAGGGACCAGAGGCCTTGCAGAGGGATCTAGCTGGCTTAGAACATGGGGCAGTCCTCAGTGGTATGACATTTAGTAACAGCAAAAACAGCAGGAAAGGAGTGGCCGCTGGGCAGCCCTGCAGGAAGGGATCTGAGTGTTGACAGCGGCTCAGGGGCAGTCTGCAGCGTGCTCTGGCAGCCCAGAGGGCAAATGGCATCCTGGGAGCCTTGAGCATGGCACTGCCAGCCACAGGAGAGGGGATTATCCCTGTATTCAGGGCTGTGCAGCCTCCCTCGGAGTGCTCAGTGCAGTTCTATGCCCCACTATTTAAGAAGGTTGTGAAGGTCCTTGAGTGCATCCAGAGGAGGGCAACAAAGCTGGTGAGAGGGCTGGAAGGCAGGTCCTGTGAGGAACTGCTGAAGACTTTGGGCTTCTACTTTGTAGAGAAGGAGCTGATGGGGGTGCCTGTAGTTCCTCACATTTCACTAAACATAATTCCTTCACTCAGGATTTTATCCTGANGAAGAAGAAAAAGGCAGAGAAGCCCCAGAAATGAGAAAAAACCCTCTTAAATCATTTGCTTCTCATGTGTTTTGCTCATGTAGAATGTGTTAAGAATTTGTTTACCTGAATTGATGAGCCTTGATTGGGCTCTGGTGTGCATTGTGTTCAATCAGTCACACAAGCTGGGTCGGAAACTCTAGAAAAAGTCACGAGTTTCATTATTATCTTTCTAATCTTCTATAAGTATCCTTTCTCTATTCTTTAGTATAGTTTAGTTTAGTTTTCTTTAATATATATAATATCATAAAATAATAAATTAACCTTCTTATCAAATAGAATCAGAACATCATTCTTCCCTGCCACGAAGAGTCAAGGCTTCTTACAACAGGTGCCCTGATTCCCCTCTGCAGTTCCCTGAGGAGGGGAATTGAAGAGGCAAATGTTGCCTCTCCCTGGGATCCAGTGATAGGACACATGGGATTGGTCCCATGGAGACACTCTTTCCATTGCATCTGAGAACTGTAATATCTGGCAAATTATGTAGTACACTATCAATTAATAATAAACTGTCCATTGCACGTGAGGAGAGAACTGCCATGCCTGGCAAGTTAGTTATGACACAGAGGAGGTACAACAGGAGTTACTCTCACCCTGAAGAAAGGCAATGTGCACAGTGTTACACCATGTGAGTTGAGACAGGCATATGGGTGACCCTGCTAAGATTCTTCCCACAGCTTTGTAGCTTATTCAAGGGATCAGCAAGGGATCACCTTGCACAACTACCCACAGACTGCTCACAGCCCAGTCTCCTGAGACTGCTTTGACTTCTCAACTTCCAACATCTATTGCTTCCTGAAGCAGAAAATGTTTTAGCCTTAGCCCACAGTGTCTCTGTCCTGGCAATATTCCAGAATTGCTGTTGTACTGGCTGCTGATGTTGTTAAGGGACAAGGCTGTAATGGAGCCAGAATCTGAGCTACATATTGTCCAATTAGCTAAATAAATTTGAATTTTAAAAAGAAAATATGGCAGGCGGATCTTTGGCAAGAATCCTAAAGTTGCACTTGGCATTTGTTAGTCCTAGGTCTATTATTCTTTTTATTATTCTTACAAAATGAACCTTACTATTAGAGTATTTATTTTTAATTCCTTGTTGACAATAATACCAGAAAAAATGAAATTAACTTGTGTTTGTTTGTCACATTGACATGGGATTTTTCATTGAAATGTACCTTAAAATCATTTTTATCTATTAGATATATGACACATGGGGTAAACATCAACATAAGTTTTAAAGGCTAACATTTCTATCTAGACTCCATAAATATCTAAAACCGCTAGGGATATGGGAATAATTAAGAAAAAGTACAATCAAATCATTTTGTCCTTCAGTCTCTCTCTGAATGACATGGCGTCAGCTTGTACAGGATGCTTCATACTTCTTGCCTGAAAATTTCTCTAATACCTACCTGTCCCTCTTAAGTATAATTTTTTTTTCACTAACAACCACTTGCAAAGTGAAAGCAGATCCATGTCCCATGCTCTGGGTCAGCTGCAGCAGCTTGCCCAGGACCGTGCCCAGCTGGGTTTTAAGTATCTCCACAGATGGAAACTTCACAACATTTCTGGGAAACCTGTTTCAGTGTTTGACAGTAAAAAACATTTTCTTGTGTTTAGATAGATTTTCATGTGTTTCAAATTGTGCCCACTGCCTCTTGTACTCTCATTGAGCACCCAGGAATAATCCCCTTCATTCCCTCCCATCAGGTATTTAGGCACATTGCTGAGATACACCCAGATCCCCTCTGTTCACAGGGACATACTGAGCTATGAAGAACATCCAGGATCAACCCCAGTAGAAAAGTACTGCATGATCTTTACCTGTTGCCTGCAAAAGCATTTGAAAAGTGAATTTCTCCCTAGCAATTCCTTCAAATTAAAGAAATACAGCTTTCTTTAGGGCTACACTCTTCTACCAGCACTGTCCCAGATTTTTTGATTTAGAGGGGAAAGATTAGACAGTTTCACTTTGAGTATGTAGTTTTCAGAATGTGTTTCTCAATTTTAAAAGATTTTTTGAAGCACAGGGGTCTGCCATAAACTGTGCCTGAAGATGAGAAGACTGATGTGTCTCAAATCCAATCATTCTCAGCAGCCATTCTGTAAAGCTGGCCAAGAAGTAGCATTGGCTTCTGACACAGAAATACAAGTGTGCTAGGAGCTGGAGCAGACAAGCACTCTTTCATTTCATGGGCAAAGGCTGGGTAGAGGAGAGAATTTGTCAGCTTGTTTTCTATTGGTAGAGAAAACTGGTATTAAAGAGAAGGTTCTGATCCAAATGGATTTAAATGTCCAAAGGGATTTAAAAATATAAAATCACTGAGACTAAAATGAGAATAGAGAATAATTGTGACAGCTAAAACCTAAGGAAGTCAAAGCAAAATAGTCAGTACTGCTGACTGACATCTGTGTCCCATGCACTCCATAGCACAGAGGCTGGACACATCTTGTTGGCTACTGAAAACATAAAGTATCTTAGAAATTTTCTGCTGAAGAGGGGTTCTTTTGTGGCCTTTTTTATGTGTTGTTTGGGATTTTTTTTTATTCATTTGTGTGATTATTTAATTTTGTTTTGGATTTTTTGTTAAATACTTTCCATGCAGGAGGGAAAATTCATAAGAGTTAAATTCTCTAAAATAAGTAACTTGACTGGAATGCAGGGTGATGGACAGTCTTGTCCCCCAGAGAGGAGATCATGAGCAATAATATTTTCTTACCTTCCGACATTTTTAATGAAGAATTTTCATAAAGTTTAAATACCTTCCCTTTTCAGTGTTCACAAGATTTGTAAACGCTTATCACAAAGTCACTCCTAAGCCTTTTGGGTTCAGCTCTTGGATGAGAGAAAACCAAGCTGAACATTTTGCTTACAATTCTTTCCAGTAGCCCTCCCCAGTGCATGACACCCCAGCCTGCTGCAGTAAGTGGCAAAGCTACACTGACTTGAATTGCCAGGATTTTGCTCAGTCACTCTTAAACATTTCATGGCAGACATCCAATATCTTACTGTAAACTCTACAAGCACACTCTCTACAACTTGTTAACAACTTAATGTTTTTGTTCTCAGAGGAACATATCATTAATCATTGCCCCAAGACAAGTAAAATGCCACATTATAATAATTTATTTTAAACCTGTAAAACACAGAATGTCTTTGTCCTGGTGAAATGGACACACAGCTAGTAACCCAAGAAATGCAAGGGAAAGAACGTGATGGTTCTCCTCTCTCAGCCTTCCTTTGTCATTAATCTGTTTGCCGTTAGCAGGACTGGTGTAATTATTTAGGAATCCAAAACAGCATTTGTTATTCTTCACTCTTCATTACAGTATGTGTATTTTCCACAAAATTAAAAATAAAACACAAAACCAGTAAAAATTAGGAGATAACTATAACTCAGAATAAAGATGAGCTTCCAGTCCAGGTGTGATCAGCAAAGATTTTATCTGCATTTCCAGCTGAATCTGCAGGGTTTAGGCCAGGCATTATCGAAGAAGGGTGATTTCTGACGTCTGGGAATGATTGGTACCTGACTCCATGATTCAGAATGTCGACTAATTGCTTTATTAAACTATATTAT
>WBNO01032403.1:52805-73054 GCA_013400575.1 Peucedramus taeniatus | reverse complement strand
CCTAAACTAAGAAACCCTAAAAAACAACCCAAAAACTTGAGAAGAATATTTCTTTATGGCTTTTCTTCCAGTCTGTCTTTCAGCTTAGTCAGAAGCTGTTAACACCTGGAAGTACTGTGGTACTTCATTGTAGCATCTTGCAGCTCGTGAGTTCTAGGGGTTAGAGCTGAGGGTTGAGACTTGCAAACATTTGTGTTATACAAGTTGTGTTACACAGATAAGAAGCTCATTGTGTGATGTATTAAACCTACTGGGAAAATGACATCAAAACTGTTGCAAAGAGAAAATCACTTTATGAGTTCTAACACAATGATTCTGGAGCTTCTGTTACAGTAAAAGTTGAGTGTTGTGTCATAAATTCAGAGGGTGGAGGCTGGTGTGGGATATATGGTGTGGCATATGAGGAACTGTGGGAAAGAACAGGGGCAGCTTGAAAGCAGCCGGTCAGGTGAAGACGGTGCTTTTGCTTGGAAGGCTGTGCAGCCAGGTCTGGTCCCTCCTAGGTACTCCACAAGCTTCTGGAGGAAGGCCTCTCAAAGGGTCTTCATTACTAACCTTGAATTTTGCAGCATCAGAATAGAACTGTGGTAATTGGGTTTGTCAGCAGTAGCTACTGTACAGTAACTGACAAAAAAGCATGAGGAAGAGTTTTAATTACATCAAAATACTTACAGCAACACAATGAAGCTGCTGCATAGACACTAAATCTACAGCTTGTTTGAATGCACAAGCAGTAGGTCAGATAAGGCTGTCCCAGTGTATTAAAGGAAGGGAGAACAGCTTGACAAGTTTGGGTTGCTGAAGCCCTGGTGAATCCCAGTGCTGCTGCTCTGCAAACTCCTGGCATCCCTGTAGTGCCCAGTCTGCTCCAGTTCTTGGTAATCCAGTAACAAGGGATGCTGTAGCTAGAAGACACCTTTTATCAGAAATCAGGTATTAACAGTAAAAAGTAGTTGATGTGTTGGTAAGAAACATGGATGAGTTGGGCATAGAGCAAAACATTTTGAAGAAATGAGAAAATACTGAGGAATTGTGTATGAGTTGGTAGGTCAGCTTAGCCTTTGGCAGAGTGTGCCATGGTATTTATGGTATTTGGCTTGGTTAGTGTATGAGGTTCCAGTGTTCCTTCAAATCCTGGTATCAACTCCTGGTGCTGAGAGAAAAGACTGGTCTGTGACTAGAGCTCACCAGTTTAGGTGAGGAGTGTTATGGTGAGACAGAAAGGGAAGCAGTTGTATCTGTTACTGAGATTTATCCTCTAGTTGGAAAAAACATTCCTTCTATGCTATTTCTGTTTCTTTCAACTAGAAGATAACCTTAAGTGTTACATACTTCAAGCTTCAATTGTGACTTTTAATAATATGGTTTAACTCCAGGCAGCCACCAAGCCCCAGGCACCCACTCTCTCCCTTCCCCACCAGTGGGATCAGGGAGTGAATTGGAAGGGTGAAAGCCTGGAAACTCATGAACTGAGATAAAGACAGTTTAACAGGGAAAGCAGAAGCCACACACACAAGCAAAGGAAAACAAGGAATGAATTCCCTGCTTTCCCATGGGCAGGTGTTCAGCCATCTCCAGGAGAGCAGGGCCCCATCACATGTAATTTGCAAAGACAAACACCATCACTCCCAAATGTGCCCCTCTTTCCTTCTTCTCCTCTCTTTATATTCTGAGCATGATGTCACATGGTCTGGAATATCCCTTTGGTCAGTTGGGGTCACCTGTCTGGGTTGTGTCTCCTCCCACTCTCCCAAGCACCCCCAACCTCCTCACCAGTGTGGCAGCACAAAAAGCAGAAAAGGTCTTGGCTCTGTGTAAGCCCTGCTCAGCAATAACAAAAACATCTCTGTGTTATCAACCCTGTGTTCAGCACAAATCCAAAACACAAGCCCCATACCAGCCTCTGTGAAGGAAATCTACCCCAGCCAAAACTGCCACAATTTAAAATGCATCATGATTTATTCAATAACAAAGCCAGAAATTGGCCTGACAGCAAATAATAACTAAGATGTGGCAGTGAACATTACACTGGAAAATGGTTAATAATATAAAATTGCAATGTGCTGATAGCAGCAGCATCACTGTGCAAGAGTGGCTTAGAGCTGGGAATACAAGCTGTGAAATACAGCTTAGTCAGTCTTAACAGCAGTGCAAGGTGTTCCTGATAAATGGTGGCAGATATCTCAAAGTATGTCACTTCAGAAGACAGTTAAGCTCTGGTTCTTCTCTTATCTGTGGTACTCAAGATCTCACTTAAAATTTCCTGAATAGCTGCTTGCTTGTCCTATTTTCTAAAATAACACATTTGCATAACTGATCATCCTGACATTCAGAATTTGGAGGACTGGCAAGTTCCTGTAGTGGCAGGGCCTGTTCTGTGCTTCTGCAGAAATAAAAAATCACTATGGCTAAGATCTCATAGTTCTCATGGAATGGCACCTCAGTACATGAACAAAAGCAGTTCTTCAGAATTCAGGAGGAGTAACAAAGGCTGCATGAGAGATACAAATAAAGTAAAAAAAACCCCAAACAAATTATTTAGCATAGCTTGTATGAAGGCATGCCAGAAGATAGAGTCTGAAAAAAACCCAAACCAGCAACACTTGAGGGTTTCTTTCTCCAGAGTTTCTCTCCAGCTTTTTAATTTTGTTCCTCCTGAGCAAAAACACTCACATTTTGAGTTGCCTCTGAGTGTTAACCTCCAGGTCCTTCAAATAAAGTCATTGTTGTGAGGTTTTTTGGGGGGTTGGGTTTGGTAGGGAGTTTTTTTGTGTTGTGGATTTTTTAAAAACTTTTTTTTTGTGCCCTTTTTTTTTTAAGCTTAAGACAGAGCTTCTTTTCAAGTGAAGATTTTAAAAGCAACTGAAATGAAGCAATAACAAACCTCTACCACTTGCAGCAGAGTACAGTAGCCCATCTGCATAACAGGATCAAGAACCAAGGGCCTCTTAGCAAGCTGGAGGCGAGTTAGGGGGATGGGGGGAAGAAAAAAGTAGGATAAAGCTTTCACTCATATCCCAGTGCAGGAGCATGAAACTGAATATGGTTACATTTTCTAGCAGGCCAAAGACACAACTAATGACAACATTCTGGACAAACCCGTTCTTTATTTGCTACCATTGTAAACATCTCTATTACACAGACATCACAGTATACATTATTGCTTTTATATTGTGGTAAACAGGAATTCCTATTAGTATGCAGCTATCTAAGCACAGTGTCATAAGAAGAAACTGCCCACAAGTTGTCTTGGGCTGGGTTGTTCTTAATTCCCTAGAGAAAGACGGTATCTAAACTGGCACAAGAAACATCAGTCCAAAGATGGGTCACCATGGCACTACAGCAACACTAACAAGAATGACAGAAGGAAACCACTACAGGCTACATCTTCACCACGCATCACTAGCAGTATTGTCAAGGATACTGACTGCTCAACTCCCACCTAACTAAACACAAACTTTTTCATCATAATTCCTAAAAAAGGGCTAATTTCTTCTGTGAAATTTTATTTAAACTAGGACGGAAAAATCTGGAAAACCAATGGAGCTCTATGTGTGTTTAATTTTTGTTGCTTTTTTGTTTTGTTTCATTTTTCAAAGACTGAAAGTCTGAAACGATTTACCTGGGGTGTTTAAATTGTCCCCTTTTACTATTGCCCTTTAGGACAAAATGCCCTATTCTTTACATGGCTGTATCAGATGACTGAAACTCAACCAGTTTAAAAAGACTGTTTCTTTCTTCCTATGTAGCACTGTCTTCAGATGGCTTTCCAATCAATTTAGTTACTTCTGAAACAATATGTTTAGTTTCTACATTTGCTTGTAGTAAACTTCTGCTTATCTCCAGATTAAATTGTTCATAGAGTGGCACCATGTTTCATGCATACACTACACAACAAAAGTGAAGGTAGTTTGTTAAACATTTGCTACAGGAACAACAACACATTTAGAGAACCACCTTGTTTCCAGTTTTGTTGTTTTTTTTTTTTAATACTATTGCATACAAGCTTTCACATAGTGAATGTTTTGAAGAGGCAGCAAGTTAGAAAACTAAGCACTTGCAAGTTCTAATAAGATAATATGCATTTAAAACATGATGGTTAATAAATAATAATTTACTGAGTTTTTAAGACTCTTATAATAACCTGTGAACAACAAATTCTGATGTTCAAGATGATATCAACTTGAAGAAAAGTGGCCTACCTCCATTTCCAGTCTTCCATAACCTTAGGATTGTCACCTTACAACAGAGTTAGCATAAAATACTACTAACTAGTAAAACCTTGTTCTTGCCTTCTCTAAACACAATTTTACCTATTTCAATACATTTTCTAGCTACCACCATAGTACAGTTAACCTACCAGGGGTGCAAACAGGGACAGCCAGTATTAGTCTACACATAGTGAGTGACTCCTAGACAGAATTACTGGGATAGCTGAAAGTACAAAACCACATGCAAATTCTAACTGTTTCCTGGGAAGCTAACATAAACATTCACCTTAATTACTACATGCAAACTACTGTATTCCCTTATATCTCATTCATCTGATGATGGTTGGGTTTAAATTTTCTCTTCATATACTGCCACAGTTTACTTCCCAGATCACCCACTGATTTAAGAAGAAAAAAAAACTAGCAAAGATGCATCTTATTAAAAGCTTGAACTACATTTGACATTAAAACATCTCAGGTGTGTGATAGGAACCCTGAGACACTATGGTTGGGCTTTAGAAGCCTCAGCAATAGTTAAATGTCAGTCTCCCAGTGAACAAGGAGCCCAGTGAAAGTTTCAGTGCTGGAAAGACAAGGGTGTAGATTACTTTTGCAGCTGTTGGGAAAAAAAGAAAAAAAAGCCTGCAGACATAGCTCAGGGGAGCCTTTAGAGATGCCTCAAACAATTTTAGCACTAGCTGGCAGGCAGTAGATGGAAACAAAGAGGATCTCCTTTGCTGCTGCTGCCAAACATAATTGGGATCACTTCTGGAATTCAAAAAGTCAGTCGTGTATTGCTTGCAAAGGAGATCTACAAGCAGTAGAGAAAGTTATTAATGAAGACAAACTCAACAGAAGATGGGGCTAGAAAGTAACCACTTGGGCCACTTTCCACTTCCTTCCTTGGATTTTTGGCATGTCCAGCGTCTGCAAAGCTCAGAGAAACAGAGCTCCACCACAGGACCTGAATCCCAGAATGCTCTCCACAGGACCTCAGCTCTTCATTGGTGAGTATTCCAGGATCCATGTACAGGGGAGTAGCAAAAGAACTGGGCCTCCCACTGTCAGTTTGGATCTAATCTGGTCAGTTCAGCTGTTCAGTTTACAAGCCAGGGCAAAACATAAATACTCTCCCTGTGTGCATCTTCACAGTGGTTCCTTGTTATTGTTGTTTTTGGTTTCTTTTATATTGGTAGAACAGCATCAACCCAACAGAGGTGAGACTGAACCCTTCCCCACCCTGAACACACTCAACTTGTCTGACTTGTCTGTACCTAAGGTATCATAAAAAGAAAAGAGAAAGTGTTACCCCACACACATGCACTGTGTACCCTGATCAGGAGCTTCCCCACGAGCAAGAAATCCCTGCATTTAAGTGATCAAGAGCAGAAGGGTGGATGCAGTGCAAGAAGTCCCTAATCACACAATACAGACTCACAGAATTAGTGGGGTGGGAAGGCACCTCTGGCAATCACCAAGTCCAATCCCCTGCTTGAAGCAGGGTGCCTCAAAGGAGGCTGCTTAGGGGTATGTTCAGGTGGGTTTTGGTGATCTCCAAGAAATGCAGTACTACATATTTCATACTTATGTAGTGTAATAACACTCATTACAAACAGGGGGTTTTCTTTTCTTTTTTTTTTTTTTCCTTTTTTTTACCCTCATGCTTCCATTCATTGTGTTCAATGCTTATATTCTTCAGGAACCTCTTCTGGAGTAGTCATTGACTAGAAATTAACTAGTTTACCTGAGATGATTAAAAAAAATATATGAAAGCTTTTATCAACATACAAATTTTGTGCCACTGTGAGCTATTTAGGTCTAAGGTGAAAAAATCTTTCTCAAATTACTCAAGTTTCTAAGGCTGTGATCTAGCTACGAGAATCAAAATAAAAAGCTGACTGAAAACAGCAGAAGGCACTTATTTAATAGAAGGTCTTAGAAAACAAAGTGATGGTCATACCAAATCCATTTAGAGTTGCTCTAAGCAATAATAAGTCACACAATACAGACATGAAGTTCTAGCTATTAGATTGTCTGAGGATGGCAAGATTAAGGAACACATCAGAGTTGCATCCCTTCCATGGAAAATACATCTTTTTTACACTTGCACTCAGATGTGAATTTATTTGTACAAAATAAGGATTGCAGCTACAATAAAGGTTTTTTTTTTAATGTATAAAAGGGATAAAGTAAATCTGTTCTACCTCCCACTAAGAATACCCCCTTAGCTGCTAAAAGAAAGGGCTGAGAACAGATTCTGAGTCAATCATCCTCATCATCTGAAGTCAGATTAGAAAGAATCAGAAGTTTTTACAATAGGAATCCTTTTAGAATGAGTAGCTTTAGCCTGAGGATCTTATCCGATGCTGATGACACGTGATTCTTTTTGTTTGTTTGCAAACCAAATTTCTTCCAAGCATAGGAAGTGGCTGGTACAAATCCATAGATAACTTCCTTTCCAGAAGTAATTTCTAGTACATACTAGAATACAAGTAAGTACAATATGCTGATGGATTAAGCATCTTCTCCAAAATTATAAACAAATAATACGTCTCCTTTGAGGACCTCCTAATTACAAAGAAATTTAACATTGTCAAGTGAACAATCAATGACTTATAAAGGAACAAGAACACAAAAAATCTAAAACCACAATAATTTCAACTAAAAGCTGAACTTCAACCGTTACATTAAAAGGTTGGAATTTAAATTCAAATTTGAAAAGCAGAACTTAAACTGTCTTTTAAAAGACCATTAACATTCAAACCCATTCATAGAAAATATGATGCAGCATAAATACCTGCTTCACGTTTCTGCATCAAGAAGTATAAAAGAAAATACAAAAGTAAGCAATCCAGACGTTCTTGAGATTTGTGGGTTGTTTTTAGTGTTGGTTTGTTGGTTGGGTTTTGTTTCACTTCCTTTTCAAAAAGCTGCCCTTTGGAGAATAGCATAAAAATACCTGTAAACAGAGGTTGATTGTCCAAGCTTCCTTAACTGAATTTTGCTAATTTTCTTTTTTTAATGTAAAAAAAAAGTTCTATTGTTAGACAGTTTTTGGTGAAACACACTAAACTTCCATCCAAATGCATCATTCAAATTTTAATACAGTACCTCATATACTGCAGAGGAATTAAGGTTTCTTTATATCTTGTAAGGTCAGTACCACATTGTAATCCAGTAGAAGTCCCTTAATTTTTTCATGGAATTTCTCTCTGTACTGGTTGAAGTGCATAATGCTTTCTGGTTCCTCTTCAAACCAGAACTTGTCAAACTCATAAACTAGATAACCTGTGAAGAAAATAAAATACAGCCAATCCTAGAGTGATCCTTTAGACTCTCTTCAACCCCTTAAAACAAGGACTGTCCCATCCTGATCTACAGCAAGCTTTTGGATGCTGTAATAATAATTAAAAAAAAAAAATCTGCAAATACTGAGTTTTCAGACTGGAGTATTTAAAATATAGAAAGCCACAGAAATGATCCTTAAATGTGTACTTCTGCTGCATAACGTTTAAGTAGCAGGTGCATTTCCAATACCTGAAGCAGAACACAAACAGCTTGCTCTGGCTAATGGGAAAAGTGTGGAAATGCACTCCAAAGAGCCCAGACTCTATACTGTGGCCTACCCTGAGCAGTCTGTACTAGAGCAGCTATAGACACTTACAGTAAAACTGATGGAAGTGCTCCATCTGTGGCAACCCAGAGACCATGTTGTAGAGATGACACTTTAAAGCACCATTCCTTAGCAAGCTGTATGCCATCTCTGTCAGATTGATCCCAACTATGGCATAGGAGTATCTGCAACACAAATCATGGTTTTATGTTATGGATTGAAAGACTTGAAAGGTTCCCTGGCACACTCTGCTTTAGGACAGCTGTGATAGTCCAAATTTTTCCTGTAATACTTGTTGATGCGCTGATTCCAATCTACAGACCTTTCCCTGGTGCATCCAATCATGTAAAAGCTATTGTAATATTGAGATGGCAAAGCTAATCACCACTGACTTCAACTTATTCATTTGAAATCCTTAGATCTGCTGGAATATTAAAAATTGGATGTAAAAAAACATTGTTGCAGTGTAAATGGAATAGCTATTTCAACCTGTTGCTCAAACTGAAAGAATCTGTTTTTCTGTTGTTTATACTATGGTATAAATAGTATTATAATAGAAATTCTTAAATAACAGTTAAAGTGTTTGTGGAAGAAAAAAAGTAAAAATTAATTAATTTGTGCCAATTATATACTTATGTAATTGAGCAAAATTCTATATATCCTGTTCATGACAGAGTTGCACAGGGTAATGTTATTTCCAATCAAAGTTGTGAAGGGCTCCTGTTTTTTGGTAAGTCATCAAGTTAACTAGGGGCTAGATGGATCACGGGCTAGATCTGACTGGTTTGAGAGTGTATTTCCCTGTAAAATTAGCTAAATGCTTAAATATGCGAAGTTTTCGAAAACAAATTTAAAGTTGAACAATAAACCACCTGTTTGTAAATACTTATTACAGAGCAGAAACCTAGAGGATAAAAAAGGACCTTAAGAGGTAATCTATACTATCCCAACACAGGATCAGTAAGACGGTGAAAAATAAGTATGAATTTCTAAATCTAATCTAAGTTTGCTACAAATAAAAATAACTACAACATTAAAGGCATTTACTATGTTAAATAAAGATTATATTTTGCAATGTTTTTGTCCCAACAAACCCATTCTGAAAAAAAAATAAAAAAGCTGCACTTAGTTCCCAGCTAGAAATTGCTTTCTGTGTTTGGTTTCTCACACCTTTCTATTTTGACCCTTTTTTCACTTTTTAATGGAAAAAGCCCACGTGTATTTTCCTCTTTCCTTTCTGGACACATATTTAGCAGTCTTCACATAAGTTCTTACATAGAACCAGCCAGAAAAAATTCTACAGTGACTTACCCCAGCTTTGGGTGATTTGACCGAGAAAGGATCTGACGAGCTTCATTGGTGTAATGCTTACTAAAATACCTGGCAGTGTAAAATATTATTTTAAATTCTTTGAAAAAAAAACAAACCCGTGTTCATGTCATCATTAAAATCTGTAGCTTTAAACTAAAGGTGAAAACTAGCCTATAAGTGGAAAATGGCACAAAATTAAAACCAAGGAAAAGGTAGCAAAATAAATTATATTCAGCAAGAACTAATACTGTAAAAAAAAAAAAAAATCATTGTGATCTGAACATCACATATCAAGTTCAAGCTAGTCCAAATGTTAGCTTAGCAAAGATATGTAAACTTGTCTATTTTTCATTACAGTAGGAATTTTTACATTCAGGAGTTTTTAAAGCTTTTGACAAGTTAGGTACAACCTACCAACTCTATCATAAGGCAACAAAAAAATAAGGTGTCTTGGGCAAATTTCTGTCCCTTCCCTCACTTTCTGTCCTTACCCAACCACATCACACGTTTACAATGTACAGTCACTACAAATGTTGAACATACTACTTTCTATTTGCTTCTAATCAGTTTTTATTAGAAATAGCATTAACTAGAGAAAATACAGATACTGAAAATTAGTTTAAAAAATAATGAAATACTTCTTTTCACTTACACCAGATTCACTAAGCCCAGCAGCCCCATTCCTCTGAAGTCTGTTTTAGGATCATCGCCTTGGAAGCCGATGTCACACCACTGTTTGCTGATTCTGGCCTTCAGATTCTCGTGAGGCATCAGCAAATTCCAGAGCTGCACAAATATACTTTCATTTTATGCTGCTCAAGTATTCCAAGTCACATAATTCAGAACACTTGCTGCTGCACACTAAAAACCATTCACCAGGGAACAGGGTACAATCTGCATGCTGCTTTTTTCTGTTAGTGGCAATCTGGAGTCTGCTACAATGGCTCACTTCAGCAATTATGGAAATTATTACATTTAACATTAAATGTGGTAATTTCCCTTCACAGAATAAGATGCTGTATGAATACCAAATAAACAAAGACTTGTTTCACCTCAGAAATTATTTTATGCATAATTTTGTAGCAGGACAGCTATAAACTGAAATATAAATTCTCAATGAATACCGATTTAACATGTCAGTGTTGGGGCTTCCATAGCAAGCTGAGATAATTATGAAGTACTAAGAAAATAGTTTTTATCTTCCAGCATCAAACTATCTTCCTTGACGCTGACTGGGATGTAGTAGTAAGAAAAAAATAGTGTCTTTTTTATTTAGTAATTAGTGGTTTACAAAGTTAGACATGGGCATAAGGTTATATATCTTTTTAGTAGTGATTCTTCAGTGATGCATCACAAATCTATTTTTCTACATATATATATTGTTGTTATGTCTGATTTCACACAAAATAACTCCATTGCAAGTAACTCTAGTTGGTTTTCCTTCTTTGAGGTTTTATTTTAATGTGTCATTTCTGTAGTTTGCAGTTCTGCTTTGCAGTTTGTAAGTAGAAGAGAGCTTTAAATAGGCCAGCTAGTAAGAATGCTACCAGTAAGTTCTTTCAAGGTGTTGGACTTGGAGGGGGGAAAAACCAAACAAACAGCACATGTATTTTAAAAACTATTTCACCTCAATTAACTGTTCCTCGTGTTCTTCATTTTCTGAATCATATGGGACCTTCCTTAGGTTTTCCACATTCAAATACAGTTTTTTATAACCTGATATCTGTAGCAAGGATATATGCAAATTTGTCTTAAACCTGAAATAATAACAAAACACCATAGAGAAGTTTTTAAATAGGCCTACTCAGCCATAAATTCTAGCTTGAATTACCAGATAAGACCTTTCTTATGTTAATGCAATGTAAATACCAGAATTAGGAAATGCTTTATGCATATCTTTACAAACTACAGTGTACTGGTTAAGTACACTTACATACTTTAAACATCTCTAGTTGATTCCAGTGCTGCAGTCAGACTCTATTACCTTCAATTATGGGAAAAAAACCAAAAAGCTAAAATCTGTTATGACTCAAAACTCCATATATAATCCTGACCACTGTACCTACCCCCAGAGTTTTTTTAAGTCTTGCAAAAAAAAAGAAGAAATCTTGGTTATTCCCTCTCACTCACTAATTACTTATGCAGATGAATGCAAACATTAATCAGGCATCATTATATTCTCTCAAATATATCTAAGGAATTATATAGTTCTTGTAATCAACCTATGCAATGATCATACTAGTCAGAAATATGGAGTAACAGAAGGGACTTGCAAAACAGAGATACAGTAATGCCAAATCCACATGAATTAAACTTTGCAATTTATTTTCTAGAACTGATGAGAACATAACCACACCTTATTTTTAGAATTCATTCCGAATACTTGCATTGAATATAAATATTGCATCAGGTTAAGCAACTGGAAGAACATGCAAACAAGTGAGAACAGAGAGAGGTTACCAAACACACCTTGTGTCCTTCTGTTCAATCTTTTTTACTTTCATTACATCTCTGACACACTTCTCCACTTCAGCTTCTTCAACATGTACAGCATTTCTTAAAACCTAGGTAGTTAACACAGTAAACAACTTCATCAGGAATGAAGACATAATCTACTTCATTATTATTGCTCAGCTTCTATATATCTGCTGTGTGTATTATTTACTGTAAGAGGAAAAGGGTCTGTTTAAGGCAATTGCTTACAATGCACTGGCTCAAACTGCATATAAAAGATCTGCAATAATTACATGAAAACATGATTTGTACTTTGTTAGGCTGTGAACAACAATGTTTACATAGGAGTTGCATAAAAAATAAATACAAAGCTGGAGAGTTGCTTGGTCTAGGTTCTTGTTTGCTTTCAGCTCCTGAATTGAAATATGTTCTTCCTAATTCAACTGAAACAAGTGCAGCCAAGAAAATGCTTCAGAATTAGGAGACAGGTAGCTAAAAAAGCTGAGATGTCAATGAAACAAAGATTTGAACATGGGACATGGGACTATTTTTGAGAAACCCTAAATAAATCTAGCACATAGAACACAAAATTCCAAGTTCTCTTCTCTCTGTCCTTTACTCCTATTCAGTTCGCCGTTCTCAAAAATTAAATGCATGTGTTACTTTTCTGGGATCTGTCTCTGAAAAAAGGTTTTATTACAGTTTCATCTCTAGTATCTCTTACCTTATTTTTTGATGATTCCAGTGAATGTTCTGTAATATGGAAATAAAAGTAGATTTCACCGTTAAATTTAAGTGGTTTAAATAATTGTCAATAAGTATTCTTGCAGTATATAAGTTATATAATTATAAAATTTTACATCCCTTTTATACATGTAATAAAAAATTAATCAATCTTAAAATGAACAGTTTATAAGGTAACAGAATGTCTTAATTTACACAGGTTTTTTTATAACTCTTCAGTACAAATCCAAGTAGATTTGAATTTTTAAAAGCATCAATTAGATGTACGAACCAAAGACAAACTTGAAAAGGTGACAGGAGAGAAATATCTCAATTGATATTTTCCTGTTCTCAGACATTATTTCATGATTATTACTGAAGAATAAGGAAGTATGGTCACTTCCACAATTTACTGTAAAACCACAAAAATATTCCGTAGTTTCTTGAATTTATCTATTTATCTATTCTACTTTTAACTGATCTTTGATCTATTTTAAATCAAAATTCTGCATCAAGCATAATTGTAAGTTAAATCACTCTGACTTCCTCACCTCCAAAAAATGCATTTATGTCTACTCTATGTGTTTTGTTTTTTTTTAGTAAAGGAAGGTAAAAGCATATACACAAAGTGATGGGAAGTCTCTGGATGAGAAGGTCTGATTTCTGATTCACTTTTTGATGACTCTGGAATTTCCTTAGCAAGTAGACAAGGAAGCTAGTTCTGGCATTGATTTAGAATTCTCATCGGATAGCTGGGATGAAAGGAAGAGTGAAAATACAATTCTGGGGATGCACAGCAGGTACTGGTTTCCAGCTCCTGGAAAGCAGGAAGGTCAGGGGGGACTTGATCACTCCCTACAAAGACTGGAAAGGAAGCTGTGGACAGGAGGGTGTCGATCCCTTCTCCCAGGTAACCAGTGACAGGAGGAGAGGAAAAGTCCTCAGGTTGTGCCAGGGGAGGTTTAGGTTGGATATGAAGGAAAACGTCACCACCGAAAGGGTTGTCAAGCATTGAACAGGCTGCCCAGGGCAGTAGTTTAGTCACCATCATTCCCGGAGGGATTTAAAGGATTGTGTGGATGTGGCACTGGGAGACATGCTTTAACGCTGGGTTTGGCAGTGCTGGGTTAACGAATGGAATCGATGACCACGGAAGCCTTTCCCACGCTAAATGAGCCCGTGACTGCTGCTGTACACGACGCTTCCGAGGCAATCTCGCGGCCCCGACCCCGGCCCCTCCATTACCTACACTCAACGTCCGACGCGCGCCCGCCTCCGCGCCGCCCAGGAGGCGCTGCAGCTCGCACTTCCCCGTCAGCAGCCGCAGGATCCACTTCAGCCAGAACCGAAAGTAGTTGCTGTACAGGAACCCCCAGACCTGCGCCCACATCTTCCGCGGGCGGCGGCCCCGCGCCGGCGGGGCCCGAANGGGCCGCCGTGGCCCCTCAGAGCACGGCGGGGAGCGAGCGGGGCCCGGCCGCCCCCCACAGCCCGGCGGAAGGCAGCTCCCGACCTGGAAGTGATCGCGGGCACGGGACGCGGCGGAAGTGCCGGCTGGGAAGAGGCTTCCTTTTCCCGGTGGCCGTTATCGGCTTCGGGAGCTCCTGCTCCCTCGACGCTGCCCGCCCGCCTTCCGCCCCGCCTCGCCGGGCCGGGCAGCGCTGTCACTGCTGCCCGCAAATCCCGACTGATCGCCCGGTGTGCAGCAAGCCAAGAATGAGAGACACTCGGGAGTATCTATGTACGGAGTAACGAGAGACATCGAGTATCTATTTCAAAGTTGCACAACCCTCGGTGGCCTCTGATAATCCACAGATCAAGCGCTCCAACTGTCAGAACTTTTTCCTGTTTATCCATTTTAGCAAACAAAGGGATTGGTGTTTGTTGGCTACAAGTTACACAGTTCTCTTAATCAGTATTCTGTGTTCTACTGGTTAATGGTTCTCTCGCCTCTCGTGCTAGTTAATCCCGTGCTCAGTCTCTCCCTTGTGGCCGGTGGGTTTTTTGTGTCGGTGCTCTGTGAGTGGGTCGGGATCTGCCCCTGTGGAATTACCTGTTACCCAGCTGGAGCCCATTTCAGCACAATTACTGAGTTCTGAGTTGTCTTCATTTGTTTCTTGTCTTGGGAGTTCCGCCAGATGTCCTTGTGGCCCCTAAATTCTGCATTTTTTGTGTGCACTATGGGACATCCACTTTGTCCGCAGTGGTACATCCTTCTTCCCAAGCTTTGTTAACCTCCCTGGGTCTCAGGACGTTGAAGCCTGTCCAGTCCTAAACCTGAACAAGACAATTCTACCAAAAAACCACTTTTTGATAGAACACCTGGACATCTCCTAGAGCTTGTTGGGTGCTCTCTGTTTCATAAGTTAAATCTCCCCTCTTGTTGGTTAGGCTTGAAAGTAGAGAAAGATCAAAATATCAAAGGATATTGTTTTTTAAGAAAATTTTTACATATTCCCCATCTTGCAACAGTTGGGCTAGATGATTTTAAGGAGTATGTTGCCATGCATCCTGCCTGGCCTTTGCTGAATGGAGGTTCAGCCTCAGTGTTCCACTTAGTTTCAGTCACTACTTCCATTGTATTATAATTGATTGTTTCAGTAAACATGGGTTGAACACAGAATTGTATGCAAAATTTGGTGTGTTGTAAGGGAGCTGGTGGACTTGCTTGACTGCATTCTATATATTTTTTGATGTGTGGAAATTGAAGTAACTTTTACACAAAAGCCACACAGCAGGTCTGATGGCCTATGTCCCACTGAGGATTTCAGAGCATGGACCAACTTGTTTGGCATCCTCTTTCTGGGCTCCTTCACTCATAGGGGTGTATAGTTTTATGTGGGGAAACCATTGATGTGTGAACTTCAATTCTTTGCATATCTTCTTCCTGCACTTAAAAACTGCGAGGAGAGGTGGTGCATGTTGGATGTTAAGAGGCAATGTAACTGCTTAGTGAGCAATCTGACTTTCAAAGCATTGGAGCATTGTGTGAAAATAAGCTTGAAAGTATTTATCTCTATTTAAAAGTATTCTTACTTGGTGACAAGATGACATGATGATTTTATCACATTTCCTGTATATAAGTTGTTGCAAGGTAGCCAAACCCCAGGAAATACATATTAAAAAATCAAAAATCCAGTGCCTAAGCACTGGTAACAGAAACTGGAGGAAAGAAATTTGCCTGTATTGCAGGAGCTGGGTATAAACTATAGCTCCCACCTAGTTTGTATTTGAAAAAAACTCTGAGCAAATACTCGGGGAAAAAAAGATTGTGCTATACCTCCCATCTGACAGCTTGGCAACCCACTGCTGCTGTGACATTTAAACATAGCTGGGCTGAAATCATCTTGTCAGAGTCCTGGCTGCACCAATAGCTGAAGGGTATTAGTTTGATATTGGGAAGGCAGAGGAATTGCAACAGTGTGAACAAATGTAAGGGTGGTCAGGTCCTTCCTGACAGTCTTTATGCCCACGTATGGATTTCATTGAGGTGGTTTATTAAAAGTATGAGCTCCTGAAATTTTAGGAAGTCCAGCAGGTGCATCCTTAAAGTGTAGGTCTGCAAAAATAAAAGGGAAATTTCTGGCTGATGAGACTTTTGTTGATTTTTTAATACCAAAATTAAACTGTGCTGCTGCTTCAAGGGTTTCACTTTCCATGGGATCTTTTAAGCGATTAAATAGCTTCATACCAATATGAATATTTTTTCATTATATTTATGCTTAAACACAAATTACATTTTGTGTAGAATGTTAAGAACCAAAGTAACTTTTACTACAAGTTTTGGAATTTGTTCCACTTTCTATTGTGATTTACTGTAACAATACACACAGTGCAGGATTATTGTTTTATCAGTTCTCATTGCTTCCAGTCTCCAGGACTGATGTGTAGGGTATCTGGTGTTGACAGTACATTGCACAACACTTCTCTGTGATATAATTAGATTTGTTGAGGTAAGTTTGACAGATTTTAAGGTCTTGATTTAAATTAAGCACTTCTGAAATGTGAGTTTAAAAGATGCAAGTTTTAGTTTTACACTTATTTTTGCTTATATGATGCTTTCTTCACTTTAAATCTGTATTTTAAAATAAAAACTGTAATCAATTAATTATTTTAAAATATTATAGCATGCTTTTTTGACAATTTTCACAGCTTTTTGTAAATTGCAAAACAGCAAGGATGTTTGATTTTGTACAAATGTTAGCACTTGAATCATGCAAGATGCTTATGTATCATGTGCAGTCAATTAATAAATTATATTAACACAGTCAAAAATACCATGCAGTACCTTTAAAAAAAGTCTACCTTCCTCTTGTGTTTAGTAGTTGCCTTCAAGTTTTACCTTCACAGAAACTTTGGTTGAAGTAAAGATTGTAACCTGTTTACTTTTTAAAATCCCATTTCTTGGGTGACAGCAGGACAAAAAACCAGCAGTTGGATCTCTCTCTAGTCAGAAAATTTTCCATGGCAGCAACTATTACGTATTATTACTGGTAGTTATTCTTTGTTCCTATACCTTTGCAGATGAAGGACATGGAAAATAATCTACTGCTTGGCTCAGCCAGAAGCCTGGATTATGTCAAATATTTATTTTAATGTTTCTTTTCTCTACTCTTGCTTACACACAGATGTGTGGAAACAGTACAAAAATGTGGAGCAATCACCCGAGCAAGAAGAGACATTCACTTACAAAGCACAAGGACAAGCTTAGGAACTCTCTCTTGCAGGAAAGGAGAACCAGTCCACTGAATCGCTTTCTCAACATTAGGTACTACAGGTTACTCAGCAAAGTGTTGTTCTATAGAGTCTTTTTAAAGATGATTGGTTTGCCAAAAATGCAGAAAGTCTGCTGATGGGAGGTAAGACTGCTCTGAAACAATTAACAGCCCCCAAAACCCCCAGTACAACTTATTCCAGTTATACACAGTTCTTGAGTGAAATAACATATGAAGAGAACCCTGGGAGGGGGACAGTGTGAAAGCATGAAGCAGATAAGGGACCTTGTTTGCAAGTTGGTCCAAATGTAGTGGAAGCTCATGATAGTTTCAGTCATGAGATTTTTGATTTTTTTTTTTTTTTTTGAGGAACACTTAATGCACTACCTCATTGCAAGTTACTGAGCTAGTCTATGAAGTGAGCATCAAGTAAATGGTCACCACAACTTAGCATGGCTGAGTAACTGTATCTGCTGCCTTAATAAATAACATCAAATGCAGTCAATGGCAGTCTCCATGGACGTTCCCCACACAGTGTCAGTTTGTTATTAGTTTCTGGAAATACATGATGGTCTTGTCTTTTTCTTTTTTCCTTACTTGCTCTGAACATAAGCTAAAATGAAATGTGTGTTAGGTTTCTGTTAATCTTATCTTCAGCAGCCCTCCTGCTTAACCACATCATTTACATGTTCACTTTGGATTTATTACAGATAGAACACCAACCGATAAAGACATTTTATTCATTACTTGAGGGTTATTTAATACTCATTTGTTTCTCTTAGTTCTAAATCTCTATTTTACTGCAAATGTGCCAAAATCTACATTGATCCTCCATCAAAATTAGTGCCCTGAGCTTTTAGTTTATTAACTGGGAGAGGGAAATGGTGATGGGGAGGCACTAGAAGAGGAGGATGTGTCATGATTGCATTACACCTTATTAGCCAATTATAAATGCATATCCACAGAGTAGCTTAAAGAAGATTTCTCAGTAAAATATTTCAAAGGCACAGAAACAGAAAGTAGAGGGAAGTTCATAATAAATGAGTACAGGACAGGAGTAGTGAGGTTTAACCCAAGGCTTCACGGCAATTTATGGAGCTGCACTGAGATTTTTAGTTCATGTATATACTGATGCAGGCTACTAGCAGTCTCCTGAATTTTTAATGAATAATGACATTTGTAATTCAAAGTACTTAGCAAACAGATATATAAACCCATCCATATCATAATTCAAACACAGGAAGGTCACGCTAACCTTGCCAGAGCAGCAGTATACAATTTGTGAGGTCTAAAATTTCCAAAACTGACATAGTTATACTGTTGTTAGTATAAAGAGTGGCACATAAAGGCAGCATTGACATTAGGACTCCAGCACACCTGTGTCTGGACACAACTGTTGTAGGATTTGGCATTGTTTTGCACCACACCATTTTGCACACAAAATTATTTGAGGGTTTGGTACAAAATGAGGTAAATTGTTAAGTAAGCAAGTAGAGAAAAGGAAGGAAGAGATACCGTATTAACAATACAAGCATATTTTTAGAAAACAAATTATTTAAATTACTATGTCCTCTGGGTAAATAAGGTAATGAATTACATATGCTAGTAATACATTAAGAAGTAGACAACAGTTTAGATAGCAAAAGGCTTATTGCTTTTGAGAGCTACCCAAATCCAGTCTGATTTCTGAAGATTTCCTTTGCATGTTTGCACACAGAACAGGAAAGTATATTTTTTTATCATAGCTGTAGCATGAAAGGTAAATTTGTGAGCAGGCAGAGAACATGTCAAAGCAAAAGCCACTAAATACCTGCTAATTAGGTATAAGAAGGAGGAACATTTTTGCTTATAAAACATAGGTGATTCTATTAGAATTGTTGCTGTAAGTGGTTCCAGGAACCTTGGTAAATAAGATATCTTTTCCCTTTATAAACTATGTTGTAGAAGATGTATTCTAAACATCTATTCTAATTTTTTGTTTTCTTACAGATTGCTGAAGACCTAAAAGGGGAACAGGTATGCATGTCTAAATGGAAAGGCGTGTGTGAAGCAAGGTGCAATGGCTGAAGTATAATACTGTTATCAGGGTACAGGTGCCAGTATACCATTAGACTTTGATCAGGTTAGATTTTGCAGCTGCTTGCCCTCCTTCCTCTTTGAAGGTAAACTGAAAAGCTTGATTTATTTGCCTGATTCTGTGACTGTGCTAAATGCATGTACACAGCTAAACTGTACACAGCTTGGCTTCCTGATACAATCTTATAAGCAATATGCAAACAAATGCCCCATTGGTTTTGAATGAGCAAAATAATTTTCATCATTACAATGTTGTGCAGAAAAAATTCACATCACAAGAGGTTTATGTCCAAAAAGGAGACAGAAGAGTCCTGTAACTTTATTCATAAGCAAATGGAGAGGCCATGAGGCATTTCCCATTGAAATCTCAAATCGCTGGAGGACACAGCCCCCTTATTTATGCTGATTTTTCCACCCACATCACCCTCTTTCTTTCCCCATTGGCTGAGGTACTTGGAAGGTAGAGACTTCCCGATTCGCCCCTTAACATACACACACACACACCACTCCTTGCATAAGATAGTTCTATCAAGTATTTATTCTTTTTCTCGAAGTTCGGGAATTAAGCATGACCTTGGCTGAGCAACAGTCGCTGTCAATTAGTAACATTTTCTCAAACTGGTAGTTTCTCTCGTTACTTCCTTATCTACAACTCTCTGGCCCTACCTACGAGCAGATTCACAGCACCTGTTCGTAAAGACACATTCATCTTATGACTTGGACTAATCACCACCTGCCGAAGTGCCGGTCCGAGATGTTTTTGTCATCAACAGTCTATACTTGCCGCAGTCAAGAGGTTTTTCGGTGTGGGTCCGAGCGTCGGGAAAGCTGAGGGCAGGGGAAGGCTCTGCCGGGGTCTTCACAGGGGGAATTGGCACGGGTACTTGTTCACAAGGCTGGTGTGTCCCGGGGGAAAGCCGGGCGGCAGGAGGAGCGGGTGCCCGTCGGTAGGGACACGCAAAGTGCAGCGGGGACACCCGCTCCTCGAGGAACGCCGACGTGCACCGGGAGAGCTGGGCGGCCCCGCCCGGCGATCGGCGAGGCAGGATGTGTCCCGGCCCTCGACGCAGGGGGCGGGCAGGGCAGCGCGGCGCGAACACGCCCGGCCCGCGTTGCTCGGGCGGAGGCGGCGACGGTGGCGTGAGG